>MQTX01000138.1:1032734-1258102 GCA_009735665.1 Angiostrongylus cantonensis | reverse complement strand
TCATAGTTTGATGTTGGCGCGTAAACGACGAAGATTGTCAAAGCCGGTGTTGATCCACATCTTCTTAATCGTAAACGTCCGATTCGGTTTGTAAGCTGTTCGAATGAATCGATGTTCATGGACAAACTCGTGTTGACGAGAACGCCGACACCGCCTACGCCTCTGCTGTCGCATGTTCCGAGGAACAGTTCTTCTCCAGTGTCATAGACAGCGTTGAATGGGTGGCGTCGTCTCGTCTCGGCCAGGCCGATGACGTCGTACCTTATCATTCTTGCTTGCGTGAGCAAGTCCTCTATCGAGGACTCGGATGCAAGTGTACGTGCGTTGTAGGTACAGATCGTCACCATAGTTCTTGATCCAGGCAGCTTCCATTGGCCCTGAGATTTTAGCAGCCTTTCCGTACTCGTCCTACCCAACGCTGCGAATAAAAGTTGTATAACAACCTCGTTTGCCTCGCAAACGAGGTTGTTATACAACTTTTATTTGATTAACGTTTCGACGTCTTTGTCTTCATTAGAGCCGATGATCCGAGTCGGTGGTCAACAATTGTTGGTCTTCTCTATGTGTTCTCGATTACGGTTGAATCTTATGCGACTATAATCAGCTGTTCTAACCTTCCTCATTGAAAGTCATGTAAAAAAGCGGCTCTGAAGAAGGCGATACTGCCGAAACGTCAGCTACTGTTGTATTGTATTGTGTGCTTTTCTGTGGAAATGTATGCTGTACAGCAACCACGCGATTGCTGAACAAGAAAACGACGTATTCATACCCCAATGCCGAGGTTAATAGAAAGTCGATCCTGGAAACCAAAAAGATTTCTCATTCTGCTAAGAATCCGCCAAGAATCTTTGATTTTCCAGCACCTGTGGATAGTTCTGATTTTTTATAACAGAGGCTCATTTCAACAGCAACAAGTGGATAAACAAGAACGACATCATCCAGCAGATAGGGTTTTGTTCCCTAAAGCACTTTCGAAGTAAGTGCTATTTCGCTTGCATTGAAATACCAAAAGCTTGTATTTCAATTTCAATTTTCTTGAAAATATTGGTTTCAAACAACTTAATAATCACTAAGGAGGTTTATACCCATCCTTAGAGCGATAAAATAAATTCATCTGTGCAAGCATGCTAATTTCCGATTCCTGAAGTATTTAAGTTATCGAAAAAATAAGCGGAAGGCGACGAAAATAAAGCTTTATTGGATATGTGTAGTGAAGAAGCTTGACTCTCTTCAATGGTGAGATATCGCCCGATTTTCAGGAATCTTCAATTTGCCCGTTGCCTGTTAAAATTCGAATAAAAAGGACAAAGGCTAAAGCTCTTGGCGTTCCCTGAGGGATGCACCATGCATTCGACTTCATTTAGTATCGTTGGAGGTGAATGAATGCATATCTGACCTTTACAATGCCTCTTGGTGGCCTACCGATGTATCGAGCCAGTGCTGCTATCCTCCAAGGAGGGATGGAAGGCTTTGTGGGCCATGGGCGCGGGAATCGATTCCACGTGTGTGTCGCAGTGGCGCGCCCAACCACTGCGCCATACGCGGCCTTTCAAAAATTTAAATAAAACCACTGTAAATATTTTTAACGTAAGCTGATGGCTCAGAATTTCTTACCAACCTTCTTTTCTCAATTCTTCCCTTTCTTTTTGAAATTTTTTGCAAAAGCGCAAATTTCCGCGTTCCCAGTCTTGTCCTTTTTATACATCTTGTACTTCTGACTTTTGCTTAATTGACTTATACGCCTTTGTTTCTAGTGTGCTTAGACCTTATACTTTGATTTAAGAAATTGGTTACTGGATGAGGCTTGGAAAACTGAGTTCCACTTATTCCTTCTCTGAATGCTCATCGTCAAGCTTTATTCAGTCACTTTAGATCGGAATCGGTCAGGATGAAATGGCTTACCGCGAAATACCATTCGTCAGCCTTTGTGCTCACGGTGGCGTATTCGAACACGTAGGCGAACCCGGCCGGGTGAGGTGGGATATCCAAGCGCAGTGTGTGGGCGTCCAAGTATTCCGACGTGAACGATGAAGGCATGGGCATAACCAGAGCTGGAAAAACCTGCTTGTACTTTTGCCAGAGGCACATTAAAGCGGATTTCAATTGTTTTTGCAGCGCAGTGATTAGAAATACTCTGCAACATATTCATGGTCTTTAGTTCGATCCCTTGCCCACCTGCTCACTACACAACCTCCACTCTTGGACAATTGGCGATGTTACACTTGTCCGCGAGGAAAAAACGAATAATTGCATAATGCATCGGTAGGCTAGCACAGCCTAAATTTGCAGTCATTTCTACGGTGCTTAATGGAGTCCGATGCATGGCGCACGCCTCATGGACTGATCAGCGCCGAACGACTTATTCCATTTTAATAATCTCTGATGAACTATGAAGTCAACATAATGACAAAGGTATTAAGAGTTGTTGGGTTATTCTTTTGAGAAAGAACTATCGCTATCAAGTGTTAGACTTTATGGAAGCGTTATGTGATCTACCATGGTCTTTAGAGTAATAGAATTGCTGACTACCTCAGAGTAAGATTCCAGTAGCAGGTAACAAGACGATGAGCTCGTTCTTCTACAAAGCAGAAAGGTTGAAAATCTCGAGCACTGTTTTAGCCCTGTTGAGCAGTGTGATTTCTGATGAGATTACGAGTTCCTTCACATGTCTCGCTTCTTCACAGAAGAACGACTACTTCCGAAGTTTCTTTCTGTTTCATCTTTAGCAATCACTTACTCATCTTTGCTTTATTAGGGTTAGTATTTCTTGAATAACACAAATTCCCCTCATCACGCCCGATTCAGAAAATTTCTGCACAACATGAGATTTCGTACAGAGTTTTTCCACAAAACAAGTTCCAAATGGAACCATTCAGCACTTTGGTCGAAATCGACTCTCGAAAAAGTGTGCACTTCTTAATGACCATTTCTTGTTTCCATAATGATCTTCTACTAAAGCAAAATGCTAGCTGATTGAGATGTAAGACCTTGGTGTTCAAAACTCTGTCTTGAACGATGCTCACGTGGTTATGACTATTCCTTAGATTTCAATACCTGTCCTTTACTCTGTAGAAGTCCGTAATTTTTCCGTTTAATCACAGGTGTATTGAAATTTCGCTGTCTTCTTAACCCTTTTACGACCGCATGTCATTGCTGTCATGGCGCTTCCGGACTTCTGTCGCGTGTCATTGGACTGCAACCGGAACGCGCATTGAAATGAAGATTTATGGACTATGAGCCCACGCAAAAGGCATGACGCACTGGTTTCTTGAGATTATCGCTCTTTTTCTTGGCTCCCTTACATTTTTTTCCCATGCCTATCTAACTTCTACATCAACTGTGTTCTTTGTATGTTATTATGTTTTTAGTGACCTTTTTTGCATGAACTAACTCCTGTGTGTGGTCAAGAAAAAATTCGTCCACTATCTAATCATGACGTTATTAGCCTACCGCATGGTTTTATCTGATAGTTAGGACTAACGTCTTTGTCTCTTTCATGTTTTCTAGCATCCACCAATTCTGTTCCACTGTCCGAACTTTTTGCAAATATAGCTGAGAACACCTATACATGGATCGGCCCTAATATAAAATTCTGCGTTCGACAAGTCATTGATTATTTACAAAGGGTCATGGTGTTATTTGATCGGAAAGCAGTGTATCTACGTAAAAATGTTGGGAGAGAGGTAGTTTTGGTCAATCCTGAGGGCTAAATAGTTGTTACGAAACGAAAGGATCAACTATCTCACGACTGCGGCCATTTTTGAGTGGCACGCACCATCCGACGTGTCATTGGAGCGCAACTGAGATGTGCACTGAAATCAAGGAGTACGGTTCGAAACGTACAACAGCGATCACAGAATTCAATGTGCATGGTTGTGAAAGGGTTAACAAGCGGTAGGATAGCTTCTATTTTCTTCGTTGGTTGCGGTAAGCTTTGTAGTTTTCTGATTGTCAATTGGCGAAACGGTTTTTTTAAAAGAAAATCTGCTAACAGAATTCGGAGCCTGATTTGCTTAAACGTGCGGTGAATTTATGAGGAAAGGTACCCATATAATCTGAGATTGCTGCTTTCATTATTTGCTACTTTTACTAGTCATTCTACTAATTTGTGAATTTACTCAGTGGTTTTTCCCATCAAGAATTGACAAAAAGCTCTTGAGCTAAGGAATCAGTAGGTTTCTGTCCTGATATTTTCTTTTCCAACTGATAAGCGCTTCTGAGAAGGGAATTTTCAAATACTTTGTTTTTTTTCTTGATTACTTGCATCTGAAAGTTTAAAAGGATTCGTAGAGACTTTTCGTGGAACAAAGTGCGTGAAACTATGAGGTTCACCTTAAGGATTTCCTCGTTAAGAGTAAAAACACGAAATAAATCAGCGATAAAATCGGACCGTTGGCGAGTTTTGGATCCACTGAATTGCAAGGACGACTGACCCGCTCGATTAGGCAATTGCAATAGATGGGAGATGGCTGAAAAAGAGAGTTTACACCAGGTATCTTTAGCTTAGTCGTGTTGATGGATGGAATATCATCTACAGTTTAACTCCAATTATTTTTTATATTATTTATTCTACAGGAGGCGAGTAGCGCAGTGATATCGATGCGGATCACAACAATTACGGCGCACAGGGCTCACCGAGCCCCACATCCTTTCGGGGTCGGGAAGTTGGTTCCAGAATTGCCTGAGGAAATTGAATTCACAGCCATTCAAGTGGGAACGTTCTAGCTCGATTATCTCAGGAATCCGGAAGGAATCGACTCGACCAGTATTCAACGAAATTTGTGACAAAAGGAAAGTCTTCAACCAGCACCCATACCCATGTGGAAAAGGTGGAAAATCTTCGACGGTGATGGATACGAGAAGAATCGAATGCTAGAAGTGCTGGAATCGCACAACGGCTGTGAATACGCGTCGTGTAGAATGATAAAGAAATTTGTTTTCCATAATCACATCTCATACTGCGCGGATCCTAGCATCTCATTCATTCCATACGTTTCGTCGCATTCATCATCTATGAAGACTTTAGCATAAAATTTTGGGTGGTACTTGAGGACTTTCGGTGTTCTTCATGAATGTCGCTAAATATTGACGCACCCTATTCGCCCAAGAGTCATGGGATTGCCATGCTAGGGTGCTTCCTGGTCTACATCATGTACACTCGTCTGCCTTTAAAAAACAGCTCTTCCGAGAAAAATGCGATAACCAATCTTCCAAGCGAGGTGGCATAGGGGGATTATTTATCTCGGCACGAGGTCGCATTCATCAGTGGAGATTCACACACCCATACAACCCTTAAGAAAATACTAAGTGCACTTTTCAAAAAAGGCTATCAAATCTCACTCAACATTTACTTCAACGGCGTTATATCCATGTTTTTTCCATAAACGCCCAGACTGCTCAGGAAATTCCCAAAAATGTGACCAAATGCTGGTTTGCATGTTGCACCTATCTTCTAATTTCTATCTATTTCAAATGTGAAAAGAATTTTCGTTCTTTTTAGTTTCGTTAAGTCTTTTCGTTTTTTTACCCATGCCCCCAGTTAAGTTTTTTTTTAAAGTTTGCGAATAGCGTAATTTTCAGGGTTGGGCATTTCGAGAACGTACATATTTAGAACTGATCCGGATTGTTCGAGACTAGTCGTTTCCTTTGATTTTTAGAAATTTGGAATACCGTGAACCAAAAAGGAAACGTTTTCCTCAATTTATGTTTCTGCTTTTTGCCTTCCGAATTTCAAGAGCTTCAATTTTTTCACTTCACTATTTTAAATTGGTATTCCTCGACTCCAGCCTCCCAGCGGTTTACCGCCTCATCATGGCCGGGAGGTGTTTCTGGGTGTTGGGCTGCGATGTACAGCAGAGGGATTGATCACCCTGGCACGGTCTCCCAAGCTGAGGAGTCCGGCGTTTCCATAAGGAAGCCTAGCTAAGAGTAAACCAATGCCAGGATCCACCACCGTTCTGGTGTGAAAGTCGCATGGTGACAAACCTCTCTCTGATCCACAAGGGCTGCGACTGCCTATGGTGGGGAAGACCTGGGGTAGACTTTGGCCAGGCTGACATCGGGATTCCAGGAAACCACAATGGCTTAACCAGCAAATCTCCCAAAAGTGGAAATTATACTGGGGGCCGCACAACCAGTGAGGATGGGCCGTTCAAGTATCAAGTATCAAGTATTTGTCGACTTTAATTTCCACTGTTCACTTTCTTACTGATGGGAATCCTGGAAATCGAAATGTAGTTTGCGAGGGAGTCATACCTGATTTAGCTATGAAATTTACTTTTACAAATCCAAAAGCCGTAGGGCAGCAAATCTGTCTTCAATGAAAAAAAGCTGTTGAGTACATCCACTGACGAAAGAAGAGCGTTGTATTTCAGTCCAGGAAAGAAAAACTTGTACAACCTTTGAAATACCGGTCCTATGGAAAGTTTCGATGAGCACACAATTGGTGAATATGCGCCATACCGGCGTCAAAACTGACATTAGCCTTCGCTCAGCTGACCATGTCGACTTCAGTTAGCCTTAATGGTTTAAATCCTTGAAAACACCAAGCGTCAACTATAGTAGAAACTTAGTGATGATGATATGTTGTCTGTGTTAGACCGATCACTCTTCCTGATTCGACGTCTTCATCTCAATCCAATACATAGGGCAAAGAGGAACACTTATTTATATAGCCGCTATTTATGAGTTGAAGGTATTATTAGTCGTCGTTGCGACCAGCTCGGTTTTTGCCTTTCATGAATGGAGCTTCTTCGACGGTAATAGCCACTAAATCATTGATGACGAAGAAGCATCGGGCGTTTCTGGTCTATGGATGAATACGCGGAGTCGACGTATGTCTAGCGGAAAGCCAATTCCATTCAACGTGAATTAACCGGTGCCAATTCACGTTTAAACCGCCAAAATGTGGATTGCTCTTGAATGAGCCGCCTGTACGAAGTGATTCGACCATTAATGAAATTCTTTCGCGAATACTCCTCCGCTCGACGAGAGGTGATAGTTATACAAGTCCTTTTTAAAATGGTGCTATTGGATAGTAGGATTGTGCTACAAAGAATAAAAGAGTATACAAGTTTAGGTTAGAAGGAACAAAAATAGAAAATTTTGTAGTTCGATTTGAAAGAGATGGCACAAGAATTTCCAAGATAGCATTTTGCGCTGACGCCATTATCGCTTCGTGATATAATTTCTTAAAGAGAAAATGGAGGCGCAGAGGTAAAGGGCATTGGCTTCGTTACTTGTCTTTTCATGTTTTACAATAACAGTTGCCAGGATCGACTTTCCACTAACTTCGGCATTGGATTATTCAGCACTCGCCAACACGTTATTCAAAATACGTCTACTTCCGTACATAAAACATATACAACACAAGAATAGCTGTCGTTTCGGCAGTATCGCCTTTTTCGGAGCCTGAAAGGTACACGACCGAAGCGTCAGCTGCTGTCGTGTTGTAGATGTTCTTTGTACGGAGGTAAATGTGTGTTCTATAACAACCTCGCCATTGCTGAAAGGGAAAACGACACATTTTCATAACAACATTTTCTATGCATAGACATGAGTGATCACATTCAATCGAAACACCAAGCGCCTCTTAAAAAAACGCTATCGATTTCTGTCTACCTCGGAGTCTTCTGTGTAAACAGCACAGTTTCTTCTGCGATTCTTCCATATTTACATGGAATGAAATTATAAGATGGTTATGGTATTCGCATTTCACGTCACGAGGTCATGGATTTGGGTCAACCACCAATATGTTAAATTTTAAACTGAGTCAAGAAGGTTCGTGCATCACATTTGTGTGCTGAAGACCGCGGCCGATCTACGAGAAAACTAGCCCGACTCTCCCTTTCCTGTTGTCTGGCTCGGATTTCTCTGCGAAGAGATAACCGCATCGGCGACCGCACCTTGTAGCGAAGCGACGATGACAAAAGAGTCATTTGGAGGCAGTAAACAGATGGAGATCTGACAGGCTTGCAAGAGTCAATAGCTCCTGGGAATTGTGTCGATCATAATAATGATCGGGACCATGGCCACAGAAAATTGGAGCAAAATAACTCTGTTTTATCCTGCTGTACTCTCAATCTCTGCAACTACAAGTTAAGAAAGAAAAGACAACGTTTAACCAGTCTGAAAAACTCGGTCTGTTTGATGATTTCTGTTTGAAAGGAATGGAGCTGGTGATCTTTCTCTAGAATCACGTTTATGCAGCTAGTTGGCAGAAGTACTTGGCAGTGGTGCAAACGGTATTATTGAACAGCCAATTCCATCTGTGTGCAGTGGAAATTGTAGGGATATCTCTCTTTCACCTCTGAAAGGCTAAACGAAGCAAAGGCATTTCCGCAAAGGTCGGTTCTTCCAATCATACGAAGTTTATGTCAGCTTTCCCAGTTTTTTCCTATAGATTGACTAAATTGAAACGACTTCACATCAGCATGGACTATATGTTGTAACTGGTATTTGTTGTCGGAATTTAAATAATTCTACGTAGTTGTAATACATTGGCAAGCTGGAGAAGAAATATCCACTCGTTTCTTTAATCTTAACCCATAAACCAGACGAGCTAAATGATAAAAGCGCTTGAAATTTGCAACAGAATTATTCACCCATAATTCTTTTGATTTGAAAGGACACTATAAAGCTTCCCTTTTTCTATTTTTCCGTTATTTTTCTTCCCTTATCTTTTCTTTGAAGTCTATCCTGCTGGAGCTTTTGAGTGACAATAAACTATGCTTTAATCGACTCGACATGGGACTTGTCGGATCGACAGTACATCCCGAAATGAAAGTAAGCCGGGGAAGTTCTTGAGGCAAGACGATCACATTTCGAAATGAGTTGCCCACCATCTCCCGTACCTTTTGGGCCTTTCTGACCGTCTACCTCTGCGAAGCAACCCGAAACCAACAGTATCGTGTGAACCAAACAATTCCTATTCCACATTTAATTCACTCTTCGCGTTTGGTACGGCGATTTTCCACTCTGCTACCGTCAATCTAACGGTGCCTTTGATGAATGGCCAAACAGACAACAAGATGCTATTGCAGCAATACGGGCAGACGCTTTTCACCGAGGCATGTTGCAGAACTGTTTCTTAGGAAGCCAGGTATTTGACGAAAATATGTCGCCTTTTATCAAAGTTTGTAATTGTCTTCCACTTCATTTCCATTACTTTGCTTTTCAATGTGAAGTCTGTTAGAAAAAGCCAACACAAAAAACGCACAGTTGGTTAGGCGAAAATTATTCGTAGATGAACGCCGTGCCCTCGGTACTCGATAATTACTGGTTGTCAACAAAGAATTCTGACCATTTCTGCTTGGAAGTGAGTAAATAGGTACCAAAAAGGCAAGCAGTATATGAAGAAAAGTCTTCAATGCGTTATGCTAGTAATTTAGTCATTTTGTAAATTAATTTTAAAAAAACTCAGTAATTTGGCGAAACAGTAACTTAATAACAAATTCTCTGACAAGATTCCACTCACTGTTCCTGATTGCATGCATCTCGAGTAACACTCAAGTGAACATTTTCCACGAACGCTTGGAACTGCCGAAGTAGTTCGTATGAGCAGCAGCCAGAGTGGGAGAAGTTCGAGCACCATTGGGAAACTAGACGACCTGGCTAGGACGTCTGCAAAAGTGCAGAAGTGAAAGCCGGATCTGTAAGCACGATGTGGTGTGGAGCGTTTAAGAACGTGAAAAAAACGGCCGTGATTTGTCAAAAATATTTCATTCTTAGACGAAAACTATCTAACTATCTCCACACTAAAGACGTGAAAGAGTCAGCCATCAAGAAAAGAAGAATGAAGACATGAAATAATGAAATATAGAGCTTGATTGGCGGCACAATTATTAAAGAAGAAAAGCAATGGGCAGGGAAAGAGCGAGAAACAGCTAACAGCTGGCGTGATATTCGTACAAATGAGTAAGCTCAAATAAAATGCCTATAGAATGAACTGTACCCACGCTATGGATAGACGACTAGCAATTATTGATGGCAATTTGTTTAAATCTAATTCGACAGGCATCCACATTATTGTTCTAGAGCGACATTCATGCGTACGAGGAAAGAACGGGATTCTGGGGTGCTATCTGCCCCGAGGGAGTCATCACAACAGCTCTGATGCCGGTCCGATAACAGTCTGGTTGCAAATGGTCATCACCTTGGTGTTGTAAAGAGGAATCTATGTGTGTGGAGAATTTCTGCGATGCTTCGAAGTGAGCGTATAATATTATACGAGGTTTTCTCGCCAAATGAAAAAGACACTAGTTCAGATAAATTGGCATATAAGGGTAGATTTAGACAACAATGAATGCAGGTCATCCAAAGCCATACTTGAGGAAAGTTAAGAGGCTAATCATAGATAGGGTCACATAGACTTCTTAAGAATTTATGGGTGATTTTAAGTAGACACTCCAAGTTCATTAAGATACTTATAGTTGAGGGGTACGATGTCCCCACTTTCCATACCTTTTATATTATTTTTTCTTGGTTTAAATTATTAATTCGGTGAGCAAAAACAATAGTTATTGTAACAACGTGTTCATTATAATTTCTAACCTGTAAATGATAAGCTGGCGTTGATAAAAACAAGTTGAATTTACAGAGTTTCAATAGTAAATGGTTAGCAGTTCAACTTAGAAACAAATAGAACGAACAAAAATGAGCAACATTTTATAGAGGCTGAGGGTTTGTGTGCTTATTTTTGCGGTCTGTGAGAGAAAATCCGCCCGCATATTCCATCCTCAACCAAAAATAAGGGGTGTCCTCCACGAACGTAAGGCGTCTGAGGTGGACTTGGTGAATGGCGGTGGCTGAAGGGCGGGCTCGAGGTGAACACATCCGTGGCGACTGGGTCGGACTATGAGGATTGTCTGGAAACGTCAAAGCCATCCCCGATATGGCCGATTACGGCCGTCCCAGCTGAGCTTGCCGTTCTTTCTCGACATTCTATCCCACATGTGGGACTCCAGGCGATGAATTCTACGCTGTCATAGTATTCGAAACGAAAAGAACAGAAACACACTAGCACTTTCTAAACTTCAGATAAGTAGAACAACTCAGATGATTATTGCCGTTTGACTAGGATACACCATAGAATATAACGAAATGATTAATTTCACTTCAACAGAACATGTATAGGCTCATTTGGTTCTGATTTATTGCTTAATGGGTTTTCTGACTAGAATTAGTGGTGGCTGAACCTTCGTATTCAAAGGTAATAAACGCATCAAAATGAGTCATTCAATTCTGGTAACTCTGCATCCGTTGTTGTAAAGATTAGCTGGAATTGTCTTCATCCTTTTTAATGATCAGCTAACACAAGCTTGACGAAAAAAATTTAGTCGGCTAACAATTTGGCACCTTCGGTTTCGTCAGAGCCTGATTGATACGGGTCGATTGTCCACAGTTGTTCCCTCGTCCAATGTGGCTCTTCGTGATCACATTGAGTCGAATCCAGCTCGAATGAATCACCTCACTCGGCAATGCTCTTCTATATAGAACAGTTGTTGATGGCGAATGTAGGTTAATAATCGTTTCTTTTACTCCAGGCAGTCCATCTTACAGCAGTCGGCATTATTATCTTTTAGCATAGAGTGTATTCTCACACATTTTTTGAAATATTGTCTTCACGCTTCCGCTTATCGCGCTGAAGCCTGAACTGTTAATATTGACGCGTAAGATAACACTAAGATGTTTAACGGCGATTTTTACTTCTTTAAGCCAGCTCCAACGCAGAATTTTGCATTACTTTGTGGAAATGTTGCTTAATGAGAACTGAGCCACCTTCGTAATCCAAAATAACGGCGAAAATTTCTTGAACCTTCGAGATGACCAACCGGTTGGGCAATGCCTCAGACGTACCGTTTCCATTGTTTGTAGGAACCGAGGTCCTAAGAGCAGTGGGATTTTGGATTATCTAAGATGGCAACGACAAGTAATTACTGTGATCAGCATTGAGGTGTAGTCGATTTTCGTATTGAAGCCCGAGAATCTTCAAGAAAGAATTAGCGCTTAGTTGAATTTTTAAGAACTCCTTAGCCATCCAATCGTACTCTTAAAACATTTATGGATCTGCATTGTTATAATGGCCGCTGTTTGAGGGAATAGAAGCGCTTTTCATGACAAATCCCTCACCAGCTAACTAAAGCCAACCAAATATTGATGCTTTCTGAAGGCTTAGTGTTTTACAAAAAAAAAAATCAAATCACCAGTTTTTCAAAGAACCATTACCTCATACGAGAAACGTTTCGTATCTTGAGAAATGCGATCTATTTCTCAGTGTAATTTCAAAAGCATTTAAAGTTGCTCTCCCCTGAAGCATTCGATGGGAAGATCGAAAACGATTTTTTTTCAGAAAACAAACTGAACAAGAAAACGGGGCTTTAATCCACATCAACTAAATTTAGCTCGCGACCAGGCTCCATTTCTGGTGTAGCGGTTCGATCTTTTCTTAGTTGAAAATCTAGAATTATCAACAGCACAGGCGTTCGATCTCGACTTTATTCGTGTTTTCGAGCCTTATCGGTCAAGAGGGTCGGTGCACACAGAAGGTCGTTTCTTCACCTGGATGATCTTGAGAGCATGAGATTTTTTGTTTCCTTCTGGGAGAATCATCTTTTCGGTTTAGTTGGAATTCAGGAGGCAAATAGCGCCTTTTTTGAGTTAAGTTTGAGCAAACGACTTCGGAATACATTCTAGATGTTGAAAAATCGCACTAAATTAGGCTGAAAAGTCAAAGGCCTTCTTTTTGAGCTTCACCGATTGATAAATGAAACGATTAGCAGGTTTAGACAAGAAAGAGTGAGGGACAAAAATGTGGAGATAAATTAGTACAGAGAAGCAGTACAGTGAAATTTGACTGGAGAATTGATGGCATGTGTTGTATAAAAACACAAACAGCAGATTCTGGGGTGCTATCTGCCCCGAGGGAGTCATCACAACAGCTCTGATGCCGGTCCGATAACAGTCTGGTTGCAAATGGTCATCACCTTGGTGTTGTAAAGAGGAATCTATGTGTGTGGAGAATTTCTGCGATGCTTCGAAGTGAGCGTATAATATTATACGAGGTTTTCTCGCCAAATGAAAAAGACACTAGTTCAGATAAATTGGCATATAAGGGTAGATTTAGACAACAATGAATGCAGGTCATCCAAAGCCATACTTGAGGAAAGTTAAGAGGCTAATCATAGATAGGGTCACATAGACTTCTTAAGAATTTATGGGTGATTTTAAGTAGACACTCCAAGTTCATTAAGATACTTATAGTTGAGGGGTACGATGTCCCCACTTTCCATACCTTTTATATTATTTTTTCTTGGTTTAAATTATTAATTCGGTGAGCAAAAACAATAGTTATTGTAACAACGTGTTCATTATAATTTCTAACCTGTAAACGATAAGCTGGCGTTGATAAAAACAAGTTGAATTTACAGAGTTTCAATAGTAAATGGTTAGCAGTTCAACTTAGAAACAAATAGAACGAACAAAAATGAGCAACATTTTATAGAGGCTGAGGGTTTGTGTGCTTATTTTTGCGGTCTGTGAGAGAAAATCCGCCCGCATATTCCATCCTCAACCAAAAATAAGGGGTGTCCTCCACGAACGTAAGGCGTCTGAGGTGGACTTGGTGAATGGCGGTGGCTGAAGGGCGGGCTCGAGGTGAACACATCCGTGGCGACTGGGTCGGACTATGAGGATTGTCTGGAAACGTCAAAGCCATCCCCGATATGGCCGATTACGGCCGTCCCAGCTGAGCTTGCCGTTCTTTCTCGACATTCTATCCCACATGTGGGACTCCAGGCGATGAATTCTACGCTGTCATAGTATTCGAAACGAAAAGAACAGAAACACACTAGCACTTTCTAAACTTCAGATAAGTAGAACAACTCAGATGATTATTGCCGTTTGACTAGGATACACCATAGAATATAACGAAATGATTAATTTCACTTCAACAGAACATGTATAGGCTCATTTGGTTCTGATTTATTGCTTAATGGGTTTTCTGACTAGAATTAGTGGTGGCTGAACCTTCGTATTCAAAGGTAATAAACGCATCAAAATGAGTCATTCAATTCTGGTAACTCTGCATCCGTTGTTGTAAAGATTAGCTGGAATTGTCTTCATCCTTTTTAATGATCAGCTAACACAAGCTTGACGAAAAAAATTTAGTCGGCTAACAATTTGGCACCTTCGGTTTCGTCAGAGCCTGATTGATACGGGTCGATTGTCCACAGTTGTTCCCTCGTCCAATGTGGCTCTTCGTGATCACATTGAGTCGAATCCAGCTCGAATGAATCACCTCACTCGGCAATGCTCTTCTATATAGAACAGTTGTTGATGGCGAATGTAGGTTAATAATCGTTTCTTTTACTCCAGGCAGTCCATCTTACAGCAGTCGGCATTATTATCTTTTAGCATAGAGTGTATTCTCACACATTTTTTGAAATATTGTCTTCACGCTTCCGCTTATCGCGCTGAAGCCTGAACTGTTAATATTGACGCGTAAGATAACACTAAGATGTTTAACGGCGATTTTTACTTCTTTAAGCCAGCTCCAACGCAGAATTTTGCATTACTTTGTGGAAATGTTGCTTAATGAGAACTGAGCCACCTTCGTAATCCAAAATAACGGCGAAAATTTCTTGAACCTTCGAGATGACCAACCGGTTGGGCAATGCCTCAGACGTACCGTTTCCATTGTTTGTAGGAACCGAGGTCCTAAGAGCAGTGGGATTTTGGATTATCTAAGATGGCAACGACAAGTAATTACTGTGATCAGCATTGAGGTGTAGTCGATTTTCGTATTGAAGCCCGAGAATCTTCAAGAAAGAATTAGCGCTTAGTTGAATTTTTAAGAACTCCTTAGCCATCCAATCGTACTCTTAAAACATTTATGGATCTGCATTGTTATAATGGCCGCTGTTTGAGGGAATAGAAGCGCTTTTCATGACAAATCCCTCACCAGCTAACTAAAGCCAACCAAATATTGATGCTTTCTGAAGGCTTAGTGTTTTACAAAAAAAAAAATCAAATCACCAGTTTTTCAAAGAACCATTACCTCATACGAGAAACGTTTCGTATCTTGAGAAATGCGATCTATTTCTCAGTGTAATTTCAAAAGCATTTAAAGTTGCTCTCCCCTGAAGCATTCGATGGGAAGATCGAAAACGATTTTTTTTCAGAAAACAAACTGAACAAGAAAACGGGGCTTTAATCCACATCAACTAAATTTAGCTCGCGACCAGGCTCCATTTCTGGTGTAGCGGTTCGATCTTTTCTTAGTTGAAAATCTAGAATTATCAACAGCACAGGCGTTCGATCTCGACTTTATTCGTGTTTTCGAGCCTTATCGGTCAAGAGGGTCGGTGCACACAGAAGGTCGTTTCTTCACCTGGATGATCTTGAGAGCATGAGATTTTTTGTTTCCTTCTGGGAGAATCATCTTTTCGGTTTAGTTGGAATTCAGGAGGCAAATAGCGCCTTTTTTGAGTTAAGTTTGAGCAAACGACTTCGGAATACATTCTAGATGTTGAAAAATCGCACTAAATTAGGCTGAAAAGTCAAAGGCCTTCTTTTTGAGCTTCACCGATTGATAAATGAAACGATTAGCAGGTTTAGACAAGAAAGAGTGAGGGACAAAAATGTGGAGATAAATTAGTACAGAGAAGCAGTACAGTGAAATTTGACTGGAGAATTGATGGCATGTGTTGTATAAAAACACAAACAGCAGAAAAAGGTGAAAGTTGACAATAATAGGGCTTCTAAGTTCACAAATTCGTCCTGAAGTGTCTCTCCACAAGTATGATCCATGGAGCGAAGTGGGAGATCTGTGGGCAGCCGCTGAGGCCACAAGCCACTCAATCGCGCGCTATTGAAAGGAAATGAGGACTAACTGACCGCATTTGGACTCCGTCCACTTTTCAACGCCACTTATAAACTCGAATTCCTTGTGTGGGCTGTTTGAAAAGTTCTGTCAGTTCTTCACTTTAATCGGTAAACCCTGAGTGCACTGTTGCTCACAGTGATCTTCACTAGACGAAAAAGCCGTTAAAATTAACACAACTTTACCAACACGATAGAAGTTCATTTACCTCCTAACAGTGAAATTGTAGGATTCTGAAGCTCATTTATCTTCTAAAAGCATCTCCGTCGTCTTTTTCATGGCTGAGAATCTTCTCAGCAAGTAATCGTTGATTTATTTGGCAAAAAGTTCAGCGGACCGTAGAAGGCCTGATGTGATAAAGAAAGGTTCACATTCACTTTCTTTGAACTACTATTACTACTCGTTATGCATTATCCTGCAAACGAATTCGGCTCCATAGATTGCCATAGACATTGCAGCTCTTGGTGCATTTCGTCCACCTCTCAGCAAGAAATCTCAGCCACACAATGGTTTCACCAGTGTTCGAGAAAATATAATTGCTTATCCCACGGTTAAATTTAAATTCGTGAAGCGTTGATTTGTGTTCAAGTGCTGTGAAAAGCGTCACCCGCTGTCTTACCGAGTCCATTTTTGCCGTAAGTCATAGTGCAATCAAAAACAAGTTGTTGTCGTTGTGCAAAGGAAAGTTCAGTTCTGCTTTAGGAACAATTAGCCTAGTGTTTAACTTTCTGTTTACTTCCTTTTAATTTTTTTATGGCAGAGTTCTATGTGAAATGCAACCACAATATTGCTGAGATATTTTCAAAACCTGGACCCCAGGTCAGATTCGAATCCACGATTACCCTTTTTGAGGTGGTCACTTGTTTCCCACTGCACCACTGAGGACCTCGTTATGCCTTTCTCTCAGCCGGTTTTTAGTCCTAGCCTTTGTCATCAGCAATCACCCGGCAGCGGAACTGATCTGAGGAGTGCAAATCAGCTCCAGTTAAACTAAGGTCATTGTCGAAGACACAATGTATAAATTTTTATCCACTGCGCATTAAATTTCCACGGCATAGAATTTTGTAAAATATAGCCACAATGATACAGAAACCTTTGGAAAACTCGGAGTTCCAAGTGAGGTTTGAACCTGTGACTACCCTTTCTAGGGCACATGGGTCACTGTGCCACCTTTGCCTTGCATTATCCTCGGGCTCTTGATCTAATTCATGCAGTACATATATTTTTTCGCATTTACCAAATTTTGATAGGCACCCTATTCCTTCACGTATATCTAGTTCTTCGGCAACTTTCGAGGCGCCGACCTGCTTCAATTATAGTATTAAAATGGGTACCGTGGATGTCGCCACGTCGTCGTTAACCTTTCTTCAAACCTGTCATTTATCGTTTTCATCACGGAGTTTCTTAACTGGCGTTGTATAGCTCGACAGTTAGTTATTCCATTGCCTAATACATCCTTGACATTGGGAGAATTTTTGCAGGTTTTCCTTCAAATTTAAACTCATGCAAGAAATTACTCCCATTCCTATTCCACTAGCTTAAATTTAGCACGGATTGAAATACGACATGAAAATAAGTATTTTCGAAAGTTTTTTGAAATAAACTTCAATAGTTGTAAAATCAAAAACGGTCCTCGTTTTATACAACCTAACTATGTTCTTGTCGGAGGAGTCTTGCAACATACACAGGAGATCGATCGCTAGTGACTCACTAAGCCTTCCATCTCTTAGGGGTCGGCAAATTGGTACCAGACTTGTCTGGGAGGATTGTAGCACAGGTTCGATGCAATGCTAGGCCACCGCGAGTCATCGTAAAGGCTGGGTATGCATTTAATCACCTCCAACGATGCTTAATGAAATCGAATGCATGGCGCATTCCTGAGGGATTGATCAACGTCGAGAGCTTTATCTTTATCCTTTTAACTATCTTCTGCAATGCCACTTGTCTATAACACCATAGCCGCCATGAGTGACCAAATGTATCGCCTGTTTTGGAAAGGAATTGACGAACATCGTGAACAAATCAGACTGCAGTCTCGCTTTGACTACTTAGCCAGGAGGACTATTCCGATGAAATGTTGGGCGTCGATCGTTGTGCCTTCGAAGTCAGTCAGAAGACGAACCATTTTGTAGATTGTTGGCTTTTCGGGCATACGACAGCAATCAGAATTCACATCAATCGTAGGATTAGAAGTTGCAAGCCGATTGAGCTCGTTTGTCACTTTCTCTAAGCCCCATTGAATCGCCATCGTATCTGACACAATTAGCGGCCTTCCTTTGCATAGTGCTGCCTTAACACTAGGGTTTCACTACAGACTGATCACGTGTAGGTTTAATCATCGAGGGATTCAAAAGCCCGCATTACGTCGTGAATCAACCAAAAATGGTTTATTTTAAAATGTTCAGAATTTCAGTATCACATCTTTGCCCCACCATATTCATGTTGAACCCACTTCATGATGTTCTTGCTTCTCTACTTTTTTCAAGTACCTCTAAAATAAGTAGATAACCAGTGGCTAGTGAAAGAGTACGAAACAGAAAGATAACCAATAGCTAGCGAAAGGGTAGAGATCAATACGCAGCATTCTTTCGTACAATCCAAAAGACTCGGATCTATACCACTAGCACTGAAAGTTATTTTTTTTACCTGTGATCAGTTCAGGCTTTTCGACGGTCGAAATGCACAATGGTGGCTGGAGAGTTCATCAGAAAATTGTTTGGTCATTTGGGCGACAAATTCGGAAGCGCTGTAATTCTCGAACCACAAGAGTGTTTTTCTTACTTCAACTACTTCCCACCGGTTTACCCCTCATCGTGGCTGGGAGGTGTTCCTGAGTGTCGGGTTTCGATGTACTGCGGGGAATTCATCCCCATGGTGGGGTCTTGAAAGTTGAGAAGGAATCCGGCGTTTCCATCATCCCAGGGAGCCACAATGTCTTAACCAACAAATCTCCGAACAATGAAGATTTTTCTGGGACCTTCACAGCCAGCGAGGGCGGGCCATACAAGTATTCAATTATTCAAGTATTTCAAATTAAGAACGCGCTTTAGAGCGATCCTTCTTATGATGAAATGAGGCGTGATAGGTCTGGAAACCTCATAAATCACTGCGGAATCTCTATAATGCTCATATTATTGCCAAAAGTAAAATTCACATTTATAAATTGTAGCCTTAATAAAAATCTGATAAGCCGAACGGAAACCAGTAAATTCTTTAATCATTCTCGTTGAAAACCTGTAAACCTCAAGGAGATTTTCTAGGACGTTGGAGAGTCACAAGCATCATGGATTTAATATCGCACTCTTTTTTCGTTTTTTCACTTCATGTTCCTTGTGAATGGATTGTTTATGTCATTTGCATACTGTGGTGCATATGGTCATCTGCTCTTATTTGGCAGTTTACTAGTACATGAGTGCCTGCATTGGCACTCGGACTCGTCTATATTTCGTACTAGTGTTACTCAATGGATTCGTTCTTTTCTCTTTTCTATTTTTAAAATTTCCAAATTGCAGCAGACATGAAAATAAGACGAACAAAAAGGACGTTCAACGTTTACCTTTCCCCTGGATTTTCACTCCAGAGAAATGAGAAGCGTTGAACGACCTTTTCGTTCTAGTTTTATTTTAATGTCTGCCACAATTTCCATAACTGAGTTAATATTACCTGTTTCTTGCCTGTACCTTATCCGGAAAGTTCTCGTCCGATGACTGTTATTGAAGAACGTAGTTAAATGTGCCCAGTTAAGATGATCATTGATACAGTAACCCCTTTATGCTTATTAACTACGTGAGCTCAGTTCTCCAAATATTTCCACCTGCTTGTTTAATGAGGATTTCCAGAATTAGAATTTCCAGAGTGGCATTATGAAAAGAAATGGCCGTATTACCAGCCTTGTTGAAATTGTTGCAAGGTTTTTGACTGATATGGTAAATCCAGCGAAATCAAGGTCATCGTTATCGGCGCGCTAGCAACACATTCTGCTGACCATCTGGGAGATATCTGGTGAGAACATGATTTTTCTAAGCACTTTTTTGCCAACTGCTTAGTGCCCGCGATTGTCGTTTTTTTTCTTTCTTATTCAAATATAGAAATAATCACAACGGTGCTGAAATATTTGCAAAACTCCTAACCGCAGGTGTCTGCGGTGTGAAACGAACGAGCTGTTACCCTTTCCTGGGGCTAGCGCTTTCACCACCACGTTATTCAGTTCTTTCGTTTCGCCTGTCTCTCAGCTAGTTCTATCACAGCACTTTTGCTGAAATGATTAATGCTTCGAAATAAAAAAAAATACGAAATGATTAATTTCGATCATGTGAAGGACGTTCCGCGTTTCAGCTTCTTTGATGTCTTCCTTGATTGCAACCAGATTGGCAAAAGAGCATTGGTCATGGTCAAAGACTTAGTCAGCTCAAAGCAAAACAGAAGTGATTTTTTTGTGCCTGAACCAATTCATTGCCATTTCTAACTACAAAATTCTCCGACTTTTGTAACTTCTGCTAGATTTTTCTTTTCCTACAAACGGGGTTTTTCTCTCGAACAGATATATTTTTCGAACTGTTCCGATGTCACATTGACTTCATCATGACGTAATCGCCCTTCTTCCGTTTGGCTCTTCATCATAGAGTGATTACTAGATTTTACATGTTCTTTTCAATAGTTAATCAGATTTTGGGTGAACCACAACCATTTTAATCAAGTGTTCAATGAAAGCGACCTCAACGGCAGTGGAAGTCCACAATACAGCAAGATTCAAGCTAGAACCGACAAGCATTGCGAGCAACATGTGAGTGTTTCTTTTGCTCTTCCCTGAGCATTTGCGTCCGATTCTTCCATTCCAAGCAAACCAAGAATTTTACTTCTTCTTAACTTTTTTCTATAACTAAGCTATAAAACAAATAGTCTGTCACACGAAAAAACCTGTTAATAGTCATCTAGGCTTTTCCATACACTCAGTCGAAAGTGAATGCGCATACTCCACACTATCTCCCGTGGATATCTCTTGTGTCTTCCCAGTTCTATCCAAGAATGCTGAACTGGGAATCTTGTGGTGGTGAAATCCAATACTTCGAACTCTAACTATGGACTCCCACGATCGGCTTTCTATTAACTTCGGCACACATCGAACAATTCCTTCTACTTCTGTTTAGCAAACACGAGGTGTTATTTTAATTCTCTATTTACGTACAAGCTGACGTTTCGGCGGATTTCGCCTTCCTCAGAGCCTGGAAAGATCAAGATGACTGCAATCTACACGGCCAAACACCTCCATAACCAAACAGAGAAAACGCTAAACCAGGATTTTAATCATATTAAACACAGAGTAGCTTCTTTGCACACTCACCGCTTTCTACGAGTCTTCCACTAAATATGTCGCGTGGAGATCAACCTCACAGAGTTCACATGAAAGCGCAATGTGCCCTTCACATTAAAATAACAGGCCCAATTACTGTCGAGTATAACGTGTGATTATGAGGGATTTTTTCCTTCGGTTCATTTTCGGATTCTTGGAATTAATTGAAGTTGTTCTGACAGTTTTGCTCGCCTGTGTTTTCGATTATTGTGCGAGGATCGTAACATATACTTCAAAATCTTCCTAGTTACGTCTCTGTGTCCTATGTAGCGCCTAGTGGATGGAGTACTTGGTTCAACTTCAATTTTCAAGGTTTACCGACTAAGTGTTCTTTTATACAAGCGCAGAGTGGCCTACCCGTTTCGCCAACGTTTTCGTCTCCGCACGCTTTGCAAGAGATCAGATAAACTGTACCCGAACTCAAGCAATCACCATCTCTACCGTTGAGGCAAATTATGCGGTTTTGCGTTGTAGTTGTACATAGACGGTCATACAAGTGGTTGCAAACTAGGCTTTTTAGAGTGCTCGGTGGTATCTCGATTATTATAACCGATTTCTCTAGGTTGGCTGTTCTTAAGCAATGTTTCATGGCTGCAGTTATTTCATTTGAAGGACAAAGTAAACGGGACATCACGATCGCTAGAAAGCAATAGTTTCGTAGTTATTGGAAATGGCTAATTGTTGTGCCAAGTTCCGGTACTCCGTTTTCTGGTCTCTTCCTGTGAACATGCTGGTTGCTTTTCAAAAAATGTTTCTTATAAGCGCCGTTTTGCGTGTGAGGTGTAAGAGGAGAGGTGGTGAACCAGTGTGTTTTTATTACTTCGCTTTTGCTACCACTTCGTAATGTAGCCGTTTTCGGATAGGTTATTTGAACGTTCAGAAATAGAAGCCAGCTTTCCTTCGGCTTCTCTAGGATGAACTTAATATACCTTGACTGCTCATCCGATAACTCAGAACATTTTTCCATTTCCTTTTGTGTTGAGCAAATGACAAAGCAGTCATCTATATATCAAAAGTGAAGTAATGGCCGGAGATCGGTTACTGGCGCTTCCACCTTAGACACCTTGCGATGGAAAGACTTGGTGCCAGTCGTTGTCCCATTGCCAGCCCTCTCATTCCTGCGTAATACCATCTACTATGGACTTCAGCATACCCCTATAAAATGACATGCGGGTTTTTTTCCAACGATCGCAGAGTGAAAGGTGTTAGGAATCTAGGATTGAAATATGGCTGAAAATAGTCTATTTGATTCAGTAATGCGTGTTATTTCTGCTAACACCTTGGAATATGTTCGAAAAAGAAAAAAGACGGGTTGATGTTCACTATATTTACTGAGCAAGCCTGAGACATGGTCTGGTACAAATAACAAAATCCACATGTAACTGAAAAAACAAACTGTAGCAAAATTATTAAAAATAAAAACGTTAAGACACTGACTAGAAAGGAAAAAGCACCCAAGGTACTGAGCATGAAAGTAACAACAGAAGGAGAACAAGGTATACACTATGAGGCATCGAGTCACCAAACATTCATACACACCAGATATTTACAACAAGGCATATAAAAGAAACTAGAGATTGGACTAAATGAATGCCTAAGAAAATTCGGTGGTGAGAATTTGCAGCGTGTTGGATGAAGAAAGGGATTTCCTCGCGTAGACGACCACCGTAAAGCATCAATGGCTACCAAATAATAAAAGACGTCTACGATGTACAGAATGCTGCATTACAAGTACGAACACATTTCACTAGGTAAGAACTTCGTGGTCCGCAGGTCCGCCCAGGTAGGCTGGCAGCATGGGCGATTAACGACCTAGAGCATACAAGTATGGGTTGGTTAGTGGTGAAAATGTTATTTGAGAAAGCGGATAGAAAAGATGGAGAAGGGGGTATAATAGGCAGGCAATGGTCTGGTTAAAGGCGAAAAAACACCTGGTTGATAAAAAAGAAAAACAACAAAACAAAGTGAAAGGCGCAGGTTCATCGTATGATTTTATTAGAAAAGAGAAACTAACTGAGAGTGAGTCGAGCACTGCACTGTGCGGCACCTTTCGGGTTTCGAATCATAATCTGGTAGTCTCCACCATGGTCGTACGTTATTCGCGAGATTTCCAGTATCGCACGTTTTCCTTCTAGTGAGGTCTGAGAGAGTACGGAATGAATTTTTGATAGGTTTTGTGGAAGTTAAACGACATGCTAGACTACGAACTCTTGTAAATGGAATGAGAAAACCGCTTGTTCTCCAAATTCATACAGTGAAAGATATTACAATCTTAGTGACAGTGACACGCCGTAGTTACTAACATAGAAATGCATCAGACTGAAATGGCGAAATCGAAAATAATCTTTTGCATTGGGGTGTAGATAGTTTAACACTGCGTCAAATGACGCCGCTAAACTATAAATTCTTCTTAGCAACTACTTTGTCCTACAACTCCATTCTACAGAATCACCAAGAAAATTTCGCCACATATGTCCTACTGAGGGAAAAACAATTTAACTACACTGCTTTCTATTGGTACGAACGCATATTAAGGTGAATGCCCCCCTTCCCAAAAAAAAATTGTCATGAACGAGCTTCATTCAGATTCTGATCATCAAACCTTGATGTCTTTTGAGGTAGCAATCGGTTTCCCATTGTACAACCACTGCACTGTTGGCATCGGATTGCCATCAATGTCGCAAGCGAACTTCACAGTATGGCCTGAAGACAAAGTACATTTCTTCTTCATTGCGTTTAATCCATCCTGTCTGTAAGAACGTCACCTACCTTGTCGAGCAGATATGTCGCTGAGTCTCGAGAGAAAATGTGGCGCGTCAGAAGCTGGTTTGTCTTGCGTCGCAATCATTCCACCCTTTGTGATGGTCGTTTTTGTGATTCGGCCTACTTTCGCTATAAAAGTTGTCATAAAGGTGAGGCCAATGAAAGTATAGCTGTGTACAAGGAGGCTACATATTCACTGGATAATAAATCCTACACTCAAAAATCGTACCAAATTTCAGCGAGTCGCAAAAGAAATATTAGAAGAAGAAAACGCTGCATTAAAAATATAAATCCATATAATCCATCCTAGGTAGGTAAAAGTAAAGATTAGCGGTTCAGTTTTGCTAATATGGATTAGAATCATAAAAAAGAGCTGCTGATAGCAAACTGACGAGTTAGAACGAGATTTGCCACCGATGAAGCCTTTCCGGCCGGATTACTTGCTTCAACCTTATATTCAGCAACGTCTTCTTGTTGGCAGGACGAGATTTTCAATGTCACTTCATCGTGCGACTGAGTTACCTACAACGATAGTAGATATTCGTCCGGATACCGTAGGAAAGCAAAAACGACGATTAAGTTAATCGTTTTTAACTTGAATACGATGAAAAAAGGTCAGAAAATTTAACAATGAGACGAGAACCTACTTCACAGCGAGGAGATCGCCTAATCGGTTCGTTATTGCGGTACCATCGAATAGTTGGCTCTGAGAGTGAAAAGTTATAAAAACAAATTGAAAGTTGAAGGAATATCTTTAAGAACTTACCAGGAAAACCGGAGTACTTGGCAAAAAATGAAGCTGGCTTCCCCTCATCAGCCACTAATGGCTGAATTTGCGTAGTAAATCGAGGCGCTTCATATCTTGGCCCTGCTTCGGCGCCTTTACCAGTTTGAATGAGATTAACGTTCAGTCGAGCCTTGCATCTGAAAAAATCATAGATTAGAAGCAGAATTTAGAAGAATTTCGAAGAATAAATGGTTGTAAAACTTTGATTAAAAGACAGACAATGAATCCACGAAAACGAGGAGAAAGAAAGAGAAAAACAATCACTATTTCCGGAACACCTAAATTTCAACCAACATTTCAACGGAAAGAGCTTCAGAGAAAAAATGTTAAAGGATGAAGCTCTCAGCGTTGATCAATCCCTGGAAGATGCACCAGGCAATCGACTTCATTAAGCATAACTAGAGGTAGATGAATGCATATTTGGCCTATTCATTAGTCCCCATGGTCTATCAATGGGTCAAGTCAGCGCTAATATCCTCTTTCACAGATCTGATACCAATTTCCCGATATCAGAAAGATGTAGGGCTTGGTGAATCTGTGGCACTGGATCGATCCCATGTGTATTGCAGGGCGTCTCTAACCACTGCGCTACAGAAGCTTCAGCTTCAGGAGTACATGGCTAGATTGGTCTTTAATTGATAAGGTGAAAGCTTTCTTTTAAAAGTTAAGGAGCAGAGTGATGAGTGTATAACGGAGAGTTAGAGATACGTTTTAACACAAAGTTTTTTGCTTTTAAACACTTTTTGGTCGTTAGTTCGATTGCGAACCAGCCCATAGTTCATAAGGTCTTCCATACATTCGAGATTGGTAAGTTGGTTGGCGAGGATAGCGGCACTGAGAAAATACATCGGTAGGCCACCGCAAGCTACTAAATAGGCCAGATATGCATATAATCACTTCTACGATGCTTGATGAAGTCGAATGCATGACGCATGCCTCAGGCATTGATCAACGTAGAAAGAATTTCTTCTAGATGTATAACATTGACTCTGCTCTCTAGCTCTAAAATGTAATGTTATCTAAAAATAAAGAAATGGGCGTATTCAGCGGAGTGGTAGGTGCTGCCTACAATACAATCTGAATTGCCGGTTCCATCCGCACCCTGGACAAGCCAAATCCTCTACCTCTTTCGAGTTGGCAAAAAAATACGACTTGTCTCGGAGGGTAACACCACTAAGCTTATGCATCGGTATGCCTCATGAAAAGTGTATGAACTAAAATATGTGTATGATCTGCATTCAATGACCTTTGCGATTTTTGATAAAGTTAAGCCCATGACGCATCCCACAGGGATTAATCAATGACGAAAGATTTACCCTTTATCCTCTTAACAGGCGGAATATTTTGCTGCATTAAAAATATAAATCCATATAATCCATCCTAGGTAGGTAAAAGTAAAGATTAGCGGTTCAGTTTTGCTAATATGGATTAGAATCATAAAAAAGAGCTGCTGATAGCAAACTGACGAGTTAGAACGAGATTTGCCACCGATGAAGCCTTTCCGGCCGGATTACTTGCTTCAACCTTATATTCAGCAACGTCTTCTTGTTGGCAGGACGAGATTTTCAATGTCACTTCATCGTGCGACTGAGTTACCTACAACGATAGTAGATATTCGTCCGGATACCGTAGGAAAGCAAAAACGACGATTAAGTTAATCGTTTTTAACTTGAATACGATGAAAAAAGGTCAGAAAATTTAACAATGAGACGAGAACCTACTTCACAGCGAGGAGATCGCCTAATCGGTTCGTTATTGCGGTACCATCGAATAGTTGGCTCTGAGAGTGAAAAGTTATAAAAACAAATTGAAAGTTGAAGGAATATCTTTAAGAACTTACCAGGAAAACCGGAGTACTTGGCAAAAAATGAAGCTGGCTTCCCCTCATCAGCCACTAATGGCTGAATTTGCGTAGTAAATCGAGGCGCTTCATATCTTGGCCCTGCTTCGGCGCCTTTACCAGTTTGAATGAGATTAACGTTCAGTCGAGCCTTGCATCTGAAAAAATCATAGATTAGAAGCAGAATTTAGAAGAATTTCGAAGAATAAATGGTTGTAAAACTTTGATTAAAAGACAGACAATGAATCCACGAAAACGAGGAGAAAGAAAGAGAAAAACAATCACTATTTCCGGAACACCTAAATTTCAACCAACATTTCAACGGAAAGAGCTTCAGAGAAAAAATGTTAAAGGATGAAGCTCTCAGCGTTGATCAATCCCTGGAAGATGCACCAGGCAATCGACTTCATTAAGCATAACTAGAGGTAGATGAATGCATATTTGGCCTATTCATTAGTCCCCATGGTCTATCAATGGGTCAAGTCAGCGCTAATATCCTCTTTCACAGATCTGATACCAATTTCCCGATATCAGAAAGATGTAGGGCTTGGTGAATCTGTGGCACTGGATCGATCCCATGTGTATTGCAGGGCGTCTCTAACCACTGCGCTACAGAAGCTTCAGCTTCAGGAGTACATGGCTAGATTGGTCTTTAATTGATAAGGTGAAAGCTTTCTTTTAAAAGTTAAGGAGCAGAGTGATGAGTGTATAACGGAGAGTTAGAGATACGTTTTAACACAAAGTTTTTTGCTTTTAAACACTTTTTGGTCGTTAGTTCGATTGCGAACCAGCCCATAGTTCATAAGGTCTTCCATACATTCGAGATTGGTAAGTTGGTTGGCGAGGATAGCGGCACTGAGAAAATACATCGGTAGGCCACCGCAAGCTACTAAATAGGCCAGATATGCATATAATCACTTCTACGATGCTTGATGAAGTCGAATGCATGACGCATGCCTCAGGCATTGATCAACGTAGAAAGAATTTCTTCTAGATGTATAACATTGACTCTGCTCTCTAGCTCTAAAATGTAATGTTATCTAAAAATAAAGAAATGGGCGTATTCAGCGGAGTGGTAGGTGCTGCCTACAATACAATCTGAATTGCCGGTTCCATCCGCACCCTGGACAAGCCAAATCCTCTACCTCTTTCGAGTTGGCAAAAAAAGACTTGTCTCGGAGGGTAACACCACTAAGCTTATGCATCGGTATGCCTCATGAAAAGTGTATGAACTAAAATATGTGTATGATCTGCATTCAATGACCTTTGCGATTTTTGATAAAGTTAAGCCCATGACGCATCCCACAGGGATTAATCAATGACGAAAGATTTACCCTTTATCCTCTTAACAGGCGGAATATTTTGGAATCCATAGAACCACACCAAGAATATCTATACTATCCATTTTTCCAAAAAGGAAGGCTACTCCATTTCAATTCATTTGAAACACTGAACACCTCAGACATTCGGCAGTTCTTCTTTGAAAACATAAATAACATATGTAATTGGAAACATTTTTTACATTCTAAAGTCGTTGACAACACGCAAATGCGAGGTTTGGAATTAAAATGCGCACGACATATGCTACGCGTGCGATTTCACACATACAAAGTTTGGAACCCTGTTGATGTTTGTTAATCGTACATCGTTCTTCTTGTTCCTTAGATCTTATGGAAAAACGTAAATCAGCTGCGCTTCTCTTTAAGAAATACACTCGCCTAGCCTCGCCGGCTGTGTTCTTCGCCACACACTCATAAACACCAGCGTCCTGGGCCAACGCGTTGTTCAACGACAGTTTATATTGGTTGTTAGCTTCATTGGCTATGAAGCGACCATCATTTGGTAGTGGTTGACCGTCCTGAATCTCATAAATGTAGAAGAGAGTAAAATTCTAGTCAAGCGTTAACATATCGCTGAAATATCGATTATTGCTGAGATTTCATTATTGATTTCACATTAGACTATTTTCCATGTCTAGTATTCCTGACTTAAATACAACCTTAAGATATAGGACTTAGTCACCTTGAACCAATTCACTGTCGGTTTAGGTTCACCGCTTATGGTACATGAGAATACAGCTGGACCATTTTGTGGTATGCGCAAGTCGTTAAGCTTTGTGGTGAAATCTGGCGCTTTCCCTTTATCGACTGGTGCTGCTAACGTCAGATTGGCGGACGTTTCAACCTGAATTTTGGTTACTCACTTGCCAGTAATATACGTAGTACACTGAGCATACCGTTCCAGCAACGTTCTCGAGACGGACAAGGTATTTGCCAACGTAGCTGTTCTCCAATCGACCAATATGAAGAGTTGAGTTGTTGTTAGTTGTTGTAATCTGAAATTCCGCTTGTATTCCCTAGAAAACTCGTGCATATTGTTAAGAGTCAACCTGGTTCCGGAAGTTGCTTTTGATTTCGTTTCCATCCTTGAACCACGTCACCTTAATAGGGGCAGCACCATCAAATGCAACGTAGAACCTAAACACCAATCTCTTCGACAGGAGCTCTCCAAATAAACTGAATTACAATATTGAGCACTAAAGTACAAGTAAAGACGATAACTTATAAAAAGACGGCCTTATTTCTAGTGAATATGTAAGTGAGGTAGGAAAATGCTCAGTTAATAAAGTACATCACTCTCATGTTTTAGAAGGCTTATGCCCAAAGATTCTACCGTAATAGTTCTAAAAAAGAAGACTTAATTTGCAGATTTTCCTGGTTCTCCTTGAATCGGTTTAAGTTGCTCTGATACCGTCGGTGGAGCCTGTTTCGAAACGCCAATCTTCGTTGGTTGAGGCTACAAAGCGCTATATTCTTCTTGCATAATATTTCAACCAATAGCGGTATCATAATGTAAGTGCAAGTCAAACAAACTACACAGCAGCTAATACAAGTTACGCTAATAACCTCAATGCTCGATACATAGCAATGAGTTTACTTTTCACAAACAGAACGTGCGAGAAGAGCAATTCATCATGCGAAAACCAAGAGTAGAAACAATGTTACCGACCCGGAACATGTAGTAACTGACGATGCGTTCGCGGCGTCTTGGTGAGAATTGATACATAGAACGTTGGACAGAATTCTCGTCCAATTCCACAGCTAGAAGCTCCATGACAGACTCGGATACAGCAGATCGGGAATCACGATACGCTTGATACATCACATTATGCTGTAAATTGTATGCACACCACACGCAAAACACATTCACATTTATTCAAAAACAAACTCAAATTCACCCACTCATCACACCACACACTTAAATTCTTCACCACGATGAAGCTGGTAGTGTTGTAGCACTATTCTGAGCATGCAGGGATACAATCATGTCATGCACAGCAAGACTGCCTTAGACTAACCTTGTTACTCATACTGCTCAAAGCAATAGGCTGTTTCTTCACTGGCGGAGTGTCCTTCAGCGGTTTACTTTCGATTTTCACACTTTCGCCTGATTTCGCGACGATCGGAGCAAACTTCGCCTGTAAGCTGCGGTTATTCTGGGAAAAGCGGTTATACTAAAATGGAGGGCTGTTGAAGTTAGGTGAAAACCTATATTATGAGATTGTGCCTTGAAAGTGTTACATAAATACGCATTATCAACTGTGATGTCAGAACAAATGTGCTGTGACTGAGGTCGGTGAGAAAGCTCGAATTAAAAGCTTATAATTTATAGAGGTCTGTATCGGAAACCGACACCGATTTCACCTTTAGCTCAACTTGCTGCTTATGGGGAACGATCTCCTCCTTCGGATGCTCAGGTCCTTGCTGAACGGCCTTCAGTTTCGCCTTCTCCTCAGCAATTCGAACATGTTCGCCAGTGTCGACCTGTTATATTACAGTTTTCATAATCGTCAATAAAGTTTTGTTCTAAATTACTTGAAACCCTGAAAAAGTGCTCTGTGGTGCGTAGCACTTTTAAGTGCTTTGTTTAAGATTTTTTAAAGTCCTGCATTAGACATTTAGCCTGCAAAACTCTTCGCAATTACTCTTCATTTCCATTTTCCTGTTTTGATGGCATAAATTGTCTTTGGAGCTCACAATGAGCATTCGTGATTGCACCTGATGAAGAACAAAAAGCAAAGACTACCTCGGATGCTGGTTTAGGCTTCGCCGTTTTTAGAGTGATTTGATCCCGAGCAGGAATATCGACTTCTTTCGGTGGAGTAGACAGTTTCTTGAATCTGCAATAAAAACAATGCAAAAACAGAAGCCACTCGAAAATTCGCATGATTTATTGCAATAAAATGTAGACTTATGGTGAACATGTTTAGCATTGCAATAAATTCTCTACGAACCTTCCTTCCACATTGCCAGGTAATTTAACACCCCCGTCAACTGCCCAGTCTGGCTGTTCTGCTGGAGGGACAAACTTCTCTTTAGTGGGAACCGCACGAAGCACCACCTATTATAAATAACATTGAAGGCCGAATGATAGCAAATGTTAAACAGAATTTGAATGAATTCTTCAAAATCTACTTTTCCTAATATTTAAAACACTAATTACAAGACTACAAATACTTAAATCAACACCTTCGTGATTTTCAGTTCCTATAAAATATGAATTACCGGTTCCATCTCTTCCCTTGGTGGTTGGTATCTTTCGATTTGACCCGGTTTAAGCTGAACTAGTTCGAGTTCCATACCTTTGAATTGTGGTTTTGTGGTTTCGACCTGGAACAAACACTTGCTTAGGACGACAAACGCTACTTGCAGCACACATTTATGTCTTTAAACGATTGAAGCATTACATATGCGAGTTGGTCGTAGAACTGATCATCGCGAGGACGCGTGAACTTCTGCAGAAGCTCTTCCGTCTCGAGTGGTTCGATTGGTGTACGGGATCTATAACGATGGTAGTCATTGTGCAAAACCGAAGTCTCAGAGAAATCAGAGAGCCTGGGCACGGAGACATGTAATACACCTACTGGTCAAGTAACAGATTCCTAAGGAGTAAAAATTAAGAAATGCGACTATTCAAATATTATATTGTCAAACACTTCAAAATTGAAAAGAAATGAGAACAAAAATATTTAGAGGCTAAGGCAAGCCTTCATTGGTAGAAGATTACAAAAATTTTACCGCTCAATATTCATCAGTTTATGTGGATCCGGTTTCGAAGCTGCCTCGAACGCTTCTCCCAATTTGCCAAGGGTTTCCTAAAAGATCCAAGTGCTAACAATGGTCGAAACAGTCATGAAAATCATCAAAATTCGTAAAAAAAAAACCTTATGCCATTGAAGTTGCCGTTGTTGTAGCTCTTCACTCGTCATGAATTGGGTCGGCTTGAGTTCTTTGTGTCGCCAATCCTTTTTCTGGAACACAGAGATTATTTCCATAGCAGGATAACTGCTAGATCAATCCACAGAAAAGTAAACAAACCTGGAAGATGTCAAGTGTGCAGGTGGCTTGTACTTCTCCTTCGCTGTTTCTAGCTATCACTACCACTTCACCGGCATCTGAGATGCGGCAGTTACTAATTGTCAGGTAGTGCATGCCGTCGTAGTTCAGTTTGTACCGATGACCCTGAAAATATAGACTACGGCATCCCAATACCTCGACACCGGCGAAATAGAGTTCTCTAACTCCTGCTTCAGTGTGTAGAATATTTTTGTCTTGGAAATCTATACCCTTAGCGTATCCCTGCTTTTTCTAGTGTGCCTCCTTTCTACTTTTTTATTATGTAACCGTATGGTCATTCTGTTAGTTAATTTTTACAAAGTCAGCAAAAATTTTAAAAATTCACCACGAATTAATAAGTCACATCCATTTCAGTAAAAGCTTCTCAGAATAAAGGCAGTTTAAACCAACATGTAATGCCTGGTTCCCGTTGATGTACCATGTGACCTTAGGCTTTGGATTTCCAATGACAGTGCATTCAAAACGAGCTGGCTCATTTTCGGTAACCTGAAATAGTAATGCATGAAGTTTCTGACCCTCAAAACAGTTGAAGCCCATACCTGAAGATTGCGTGGTGGCATTGTGAATTGCGGTGCCTGCTTCTGCCGGATCTGAGTTTGTCCCTGTTCGCTCCTGAATTCGCTATCTTTAACGACCACACACTCATTTTATTCCCGCTTCCAGGGATAGTGATCTTTTGAAGAGTTGAGGTGGTAGCGGCTGACAATTCCAGCATATGAATGATTCAGGAAGGAATTTGATATGGCGCTAATGATACGAAAATTTCCCCTTCGATAAGCTAACATATGCATCGGATAAATTCTATCCTTGTTGAGAAACAAAGCTCCAGAAACCTTATAGTCCAGTGTTACTTCGTAGAGAACTTTTATAAAAGCAACAGCATTTCCACGTTTTCAGTGGAAAGTGGTAACAGTTACAGTTCGTTTCTCGATCTCAACTTCCTAACGAATTCCAATGAAGTAATTCTTCTACCACACACGACAACAACTTCCTGCTCACCAGTGGATTTTCGTGTTGTCATTTTTCACATTATGCACCAGCATTCCTTGTGGCATCTGGCTCTCGGTGATCACATGCGGTCCGCCCTCGCACGCCAACATAGCACCAATGATGGCATGCCCTTCAAATAAAAAAAGATAGTTCACGGAATTATTTTTCCTTCTTTCTACTGCATCATGTGCTTTCATAGACGGACGCGCTATAAAGAACAAAGTAATTCCGTGTCCAAGTTTACCTTCGTTGGGTGAGGAGATAATCCTTACAGACGGCAGCGAAGGCTTATTTATTGAAATGTTTTCATGCAATATAAGTAACCACTAGCGCCAGCATTGTCAATTTGACGTTATAAACATTTAATAAATTGAAAAAACCACTTTAAAATTGTCTCTAAGCCGACTTTCACTTAAATCATTTTGAATTCAACAAAAAGCTTTAAGACTTCTAAGAACTCTTTCGTTTTCCCTCAATAAAAAGTGAAAATATTCCCAAAGTCGTAAACGACTTTGTGGTTCAGTAATTTCTCAGAAGTTTAAAAAACGACGCAAAAGACCCCCACCTCGCGCTACTGTTTGCTTCGAAGCTCAACAATTTTTGAACTGAAGAATGAATGTCAAGCTACTTAGTAATCTCTATTTCAGGAAATATCGCGCGCTTGCATAGTTTGCTATTTCGGGACTACGATGGACAGTACGGGCACGCGGAAAAACATCAGAAACTTAGAATATTAAGGAAAGAAATTTTGAAAAAATGTGAAAAAAACAATGCCTAATAATTTAAGGTGCCGACCGTATTTATTGGTGGCCACGCATTCGTACTCGCCAGTGTCGTCGGGTAGCGCGTAGAGGAGGTCAAGACATACGAAACCGAAGTCCAACGTCGACCGGAACCGATGTCCTGAACAGTGTTCGGCCCAGATTCGTGTAATCAGTCACTCGTACCCTGCTTATTGCTTTTCCTTAGAATTTTTTCAATATTTCATATTCATCTGGTTGCAGATTCTTGTCGTTACCCTATACGCTACTATATGTTATCTTAATAAAAGCCTCTCCTTTGCCCACTTGTCACGAGCAGCCTGATAATAACTTTTTCAATAGAATGTTCAGTAAATTCGGGTACTGATATCTTCATGAGACTTCCACTATATATTCGATATAGAGCTTAATCGAATAAAAATGGCGGATTGAAACCGTCATACAACATACCAATAAACACAGGTTTCTTATCCTTGAACCACTCGATCTTCATGTATGGGTCGTTGATAGGAGCTACTTGTGTCTCGAAGCGACAGAATTCGCCTTCGGCTACTCCTATGTTCTGCATCGGAATCTTGAACTCAGGAGGCCTGCAATTTCGCTCTAAGAATTTTGCATTTCTTCTACTAAGAACTACTGATGCGTTTAAACACCAGACTTCAAAAAGACATCAGTGCGGCTCGAACGCCCAGGGATAGAAATTTAGGAGATCCAAAAAAATTCTGCCAGGTCAAGAATGATGTGGATACTGGTATGATCCTCGTTTGGTCATTCTATTAATTAAGTATTACACTCTCATTCCTTATTTCCTTTAATTATATTAATCTACCAACTTACAACATAATAACTGCAATATTTCACCAGGTTTTACTCAAATAACCCTGAAAACTATCTCAGCCACTTTGAGCGCTTGCAATGCCCATGAATAACTAGTCTTATCCGCAGACTAGCTAATAGAAACGCATAGCAAGGGCTTCACTGGTGCACTGTGTAATACGCGAGCTCCAGGAAAGGATAATCGTAGTTCGATATCACAAGTGGTCAAAGTTTTGCGAATATCTCAACGGCGTTGTTGTTGCACTTCACATCATGCCCTGCCGTGAAAAGTTATGATATTAGGCAGAAAATAAATGGTTAACATTGTGACTTCGATTACAGCCTCAGATGAACTGGGTTCAATGCCGATTTGTGCTCCCCAGATAAATCCCGCTGACAGATGACTGTTGATGGCAGCGTTAGGTAGAAAACTAGCTGAGAGAAACGCAAACCAAGGGTCTCCGTGGTGCAGTGTGTAATACGCGAGCCTTCGGAAAGGGTAATCGTTGTTCAATCTGGTCCGGGGTCTGTGTTTTGAGAATATCTCAACATCTTTGTAGTATTATCTGAATTAGCATGAGTAAGCCGAAACGTCGACTTTAAAGTAGCCTACATAAGCTCCTCTTCGATATTTCGCACAAGCTCGAAAATTATCATACGCTCTCAATCCACCATGGTGATTGTTATGTTTGCCTTCAGCCAGCTGCTAACGCATATCTCACCGAATGGTTTTGAGCAATGATTCGAAAAAATGCGCGAGTTTTGGTTTGAAACATAACCAAATCTTTATTTAAAACCTTTCATGTTTTTCAGCATATCCTCACTCTCCATATAACCCAAGAATATAAAAGTGGGTATCGGGTAAGGCTAACATTTTCATTTTTTTTTTGTTATGACAAGCTAGCCTATACATAGTGAGAAAGCTCTGCTAAAAGAATGGCTACCGCTTCTGAGATTCATCGTAGGAATCCTCGGCAGACAAATGTAGAACTTGGGTGGAATATTGACGGAAGTGCGACTCTAGATTGTCCTGACGAGTACCGCCAAGTGCTTGAGGAGTGTAGTCTAGTGCAGGTCGAGGAAGGACCTGAATTTTTGAAGACACTCTTGCTTGTTTATATGCTTAAATGCTGTACATACGCTGATATAGATGAAAAGTCGTTTTACTTTGTTCTTGTATACCTCAAGATGATTTTAAATAATTTCATATTTCCGAATAAGAGAAACAGGAGAGTTTATGTGTATTCTTAAATAAAAAAAGTTAAAGCTCTCGGCGTTGGTTAACTGCTTAGGAAATCGCCATGCATTCGCCTTCACCAAGCATCGCGAGAGGTGTTTGAATGCATATCTCGACGTATCGAGTCAGTGCTGCTATTTGCCAAGACAAATCCGGTATCAACTTGGTGACTTCGGAGCGATAGAAGGCTTGAGTCGGGACGCAAGATTGCACCCATATGCCTCTAACCATTGAGCTACACGCGCATCATGTGTATTCTTACCTTTATGAGATATTAATCTCAGAATGAAAATTCAAACCAAAACACAAGACCTAGTAGTAATACCAAGGATAGGATCCAGTTAATCACCAATTTCTTTGTTACTTTTCTCGGTTTTTTTTTCAAAAAAGAAAAAGAAGAAGAAGAAAAAATAAGCCAAAAAGGGTACCGTGATCTGTGATGTTGTGCGAGCCTCGCCTTTGTCGTTGGTAGCCACGAGTTCATAAACACCGTTATCTTCAGGATAGGCGTATAGGATATCCAATGACACGAATCCAAATTCGAACAGCGGTTTAAACCTAGAAATTCGTTATCCCGTATTTATCACATTTCACTTCGATAACGTAGCCGATAAAATCTGATGGGTTTTTTTTGTGATCTGCACTGTTATTGAAAGCAGAGAATGGAATTCTTCACAATTTCGGAGTTTTTAAACTCTGATGGCTTTAATCTCTGATTGCCTGATTGGTAAAAAAAAATTGACATTAATTACTTTGCCTAAAAGATTGCCTCCTCATTTTCTCTAAAGCTTATTGTTTGGATGTCCCATTTTTCGCAGATTTCATATTTATCTCACTCGGAAACACACACAAACCTGCTAGCCTCGGGCAGTGGTTGACCGTTCCTGTACCATTGCACCTTCAGTTGTGGATCATTCATTGGGATAACTCGACACTCTAAATGGATGGAGTCCCCTTCCTGAAACACGACAATGTCCAGACAATCTTTTAATCAATTAGTGTAAACTGAAAAGTTCTTACGAGTGTGGAGTCAATATTCTCTATGAGTGGCTGAACGATCTGTGGTGCATCGATTTGAGTCAAGGACTCTACAATAGTTTTTCCCACCGTCTCAGCGGTTCCCTAGAGAAATACATTTAATAAAAAAAAACTTGTAAAAGATTTCAATTTGTATACTTTCGCGTTCGTCGCTATGCATTTGTATTCGCCACTATCAGCAGTGATGAGGTGTTTGATGAGCAACGTAGCTACGCCGAATTCGTTCGTACATGATATTCTGGAACGAGGTGAACATCACATAAGAACGAATAGAAAAAAAGCAAAGAAATATAAAATTGAAAAATGAAAGAAGACAGTGAGATAGGACAAAAACAAGCAATACTTAGACGCCTAGGGCAAAAATGACGAAATTCTGAGCGAGGATGGTTTATGTTGACTAAGCAAAGCGGTCATCGTCAAAGGCATAGAAGAAAAACATTTGGACAGACGTTTAAATGTGGACTTCGTCTCAGCAGAGATATTAGGCAAACCCATGGATTTCTGAAGACAAACCTGTTCGAGTACGGTATTGGAAGTCCGTTGTGTTCCCATTGTACCCGAAGAGTCGGGTCACCAATTGGTTCGAGTACACATACGAACGCTGTCGCGTCTGCTTCGTTCAGCTAAAAGTGCTGTTTGAAAGAAAGCTTCCAAGGAAATTGATGCAGTATAATCGCATGAGTTCTCACTATTTGTTATTGCCTAAAGAAATTTTCTAAAGACGTGAGAAGTCATATGGGTAAAGTGCTTGGCCTACCAAGCCCCCATCTTCCCGAGGTCGCCAAATTGGTACCAGACATGCAAAGGAAAAGTTTTCCTTGCTTTACAAAACTTGGCAACCGTCACGGTGATAAATTAATGCGATCAGCATCCAATGACATTTGTGTAGAACACTTTGTCTTCAAGTAGCGGCCGGACCTAGACGCAATTCCTACGAGCTTTGTGAATGACAAATTCAAAATAACGAAACAATGAGAGAAGTGCCAAAATCCCTTTAGTATACGTAAAGGAGGGTCCCAACAATAAGTAAATGTTCCCAAACATGGAACGAATTCCTAATGTGGTATTACTGGAAACAACCAAAGTTGCAGCAGGGGAAGCCGCTTGCAGGAACGCATTTTGTTGGAGAAATCGTTGTTCGAACTACACCTATGTTCGTCTACAATAAGATGGAAAAACATGTGGAGAAAAGAACTGATAAAGAGATTGCACCCGACCGTGCCCAAGTCAGTCAAGTTTTGCGTGAATCGAGGTGGTCCATAGTCTACAGCTGGCAGTTCTAGTTCCTCTTTTGGCCTATTGATCCAGTGCTCTAGCTCGGTGATGCGCTCCTTGCGTTCGGCAGGAGACTGCCATTCGTACGACACACCACCAGTCCCGACAACCTGGAAAGAGCCAACTTTAAGAGATTATGTAGTTCTGCCATCCATCAATGAATTTTGTACAAATTACTTCTTCACTAGATTGATGGAAACCTTCAACTAGAAAGGAAAGAAAAAGACCGGAAGAAACATTTCGAGCTTTTGATCTTCAATTAGCTTTTCGCTCAGTACCAACATACCTTTATGTCACAAGAAACTTCGTCAGATCCGTTCTTGTTTGTGGCACGGCATGTCCATTTACCCGAATCTTGTGGTTCAGACGGTGAAAGCTCCAATACAACGAAACCAAAGTCATGAATCACCTGCAAACTCTATGTTGTCATATTATCTCTACTCTTCTCCACTAACTTTACATTGCCCAATTCAGTGGGCCATTTTTTACATTAAAATTCTTAACTAGGTATTTTCAATTAGTAATCCGGCTGTTCAGATTTGTTGCGATCCATGAAATGAACATGTAAAACGATTATGAGGGATTCCTTGGATGAAGTAAAGCACTTCAGTAATAACACAGTGTTTCCCTCAGATCACAAGAATCAACTTTCATGCACAATAAGCGTGGTTGTTTTTGAAAGTGTGCCACATTCAGATTATCAGAGATTTCTTAGTTTTTTAGCTACTCTACCTTCATGCGATTGGAGTGTTTCACAGGACTGCCATCATGGAACCACTCGATTTTGAGGTTTGGATCGCCCACAGGCGTGATCTGTGCTTCCAGATGAGCTGTTTGTCCCTCGAGAAGTTCAGGAGGAGACTAAAAATGCAAAAAGGTAGTTTAAAAACGAGCTACTATTCAACAATCTTAAAGCCTTTTGTTGTATTAAAAATATCAGTCACCATTTTTAAGTTCGAAAAACCTCATGATTTGACAAATAAATCCCTGGTTTTACTTAAACGACAACGTAAAACGGTATGTGCATCAATACAGCGTGTTCTCACCGCAAGTTGTGTGGTGAATTTTGGTGGTCCATGATCCACTTCTGGTACTTCTTCAGGTGCTGGCCGTGGGGCCTCTATCGCCGTGATTCGTGCTTGGGCACCTGACATATACTGAGGAAGCTGTGATTCTCGAATGATTCGCTCTTTTGGTGCACAAGATAGACGTGTGCTCGTGACGGCCTCGCCGACCTAAAACGTACAACAAAGGATTCATGAAGCATTGGATAGTTGACATAAAACCACAGCTTTATGTAAACTGCGGAATACAGACATTATTGACAGCACGACACAAGTAATCGCCACTGTCTTCTGGATAGACTGGACTGATTTCTAGAACAACGAAGCCAAAATCGTTAAGTGTCTTCACGCGGGATCCAGTCTTTAGCGGACGACCATCATGGAACCATTGTACCTGGAAATATAAAAAATCAACTTATTTATAAAAAACCAGGGCTAAGTCAGTATCTGTTCCTCTTAAGTACACATTGAAATTACTTCCGTGCCTCGATCAATACGCATTAATTTCGTGTATGTACCATTTTGAAACATGCATAAATTGCAAAATTACTACGCTACTTGATCAACTATAAGATTCACTCAAATTGTTTATTGGTAGCTGAGTTCAAGATGCTTTTTCACTAAACCTTCTCCACTTGTCTCACAACCACTGGGTATCTTCGTTTTTACATTCCTCGTCCATTCTCATAAAGATATCTTTTTTACAACGGGTCATCCACACCCAACGATACAGCTATTAATGAAGTTTTTTGACACCGTATAGTTGGAAAAACGAAGGCAAAGTAAATTTCAAAGAACTTGAAAAGACTGTAGTGAACCAGCACTAGTGACAAAAATTGTGGTAGAAATGAGCCAAAATTCTTCAGATTTCCATACCTGGAGTTTGTTGTCATATAGTGGTTCGTATCTGGCAGTGAAATGTGCCCGATCGCCTTCTTCGCACTCTATCGGTGCAGAGAGCGGTTCGATGAATACAGGCATCACTTCCTAAATAGTATTCAGTGTCTCATTCGTTTATTCACAACTCATTTCCAACGTTTTACAAAGACACAACTCCTCAAAAGTAAGGTAGTTCTACTGAGCAATTGTTTAAATTGTGAGAAATGAAGTGCATATTAGAAGGGCAATTTATACTTTGATTGCCTCAGAGACTTCCTCAGGACGACGATGAAGGAAATCCTCCAATTCCTCCACGGCCTTTGCCTTCTGCTCGTTCTGAAACCACGAATATAATGATTTTGTAAAATCTCCACAGAGCGGTTTCACAAGGACTTAGATGTACTTGAGGATGAAGGATAAGGCCACTACTGGGTTCAACACTGATGGTCACCGAGGAGACCGCTTCACCGGCCGCGTTCGATACTCTGCAAATAAGTACGTTGGAAATGACCTGTAGTAAAGGTTTCATTGTTGCAAAACCCTAAGAATCCCATTTTATTACCCCTGCTATTGATTAGTAAACTACCTCCAATAAGAATAGGTTCTACTATTATTCATTTGTCTTACGCTCTAAATATTGGCACTTATCAGATGGAAGGAAACGGCAACCGTTCCTACTTCAATCGCTTGCCCTACGGTTTCAATGGAATAAATATGTATAGAATTCAACTTTTACCCATCAAAAAAGGATCCAATATGCAGAGTATACCTTTTAAACCATCGATGAATGTTGAATTGCTTATATGATCACGAATTCACCTGCACGTATACTCCCCGTTGTCATGAGGAAGTAGGTGGATGATATCAAGTACTGCAAATCCAAAATCATCCACAATTCTGAAGCGATTCGAGTGAAAGATCGGCTGACCGTCGCGAAGCCACTCAACCTAAACCGAATTGAAGTGCTATAGTAAAGATTTCAATATAGAACAATTTGGCAAAAAAGGATAATAGTGGAAAACCTCTAGAAAATACTCTGCCAACTAGATAGTATACGTTTATAGTACCACAATGATGCTCATATATTTACCACACTTGTGGCCTAGCCCAGATTCGAATCCACGATTACCCATTCTGGGGATTCACGTGTTACCTACTGCACCACTGAGGGCCACTGCTTTGCCTTTCACTCGACCACCTTTTTACCTAAGGCTGCCATCAGATATCACCCGTGAACGGGAATGATTTGGAGGGCACAAATCGGGATTGATACCAGTTAAGCTGAAGCTGTAGCCAAAATCACAATGTCTAACTTTTTCTTTACTGCATATTATTTTCTCACAGTTGAGTATTCTGTGCTGATGGCACCATTAAGTTGAAAAAAATCGCTAAGGAAACGCAAAGCGAAGACCTAATTTGTGATGTGGGTAACACGCGAGTCTCCGAGAAAGGTAATGGCGGCTTCGAATCTAGGATGAGGTCCAATTTCTGCAAATATCTCAGCATCATTGTGGTTGTATTTCACATCATATCCTGCCGTGAAAAATAATAAGTAGTAAAAAATTAACAATGAGTAGATACTGTTTGGTGGAGAATATACTTTAGTGTCGTCTTGGAACAAATAGATAAGAAAGATATCTCTTAGTTTTGGAGGTACTTCCCTTTAATGGGCCTGTCCGACAAACAGAAAAGTCGCCTTAGCTAGGGTCTCTTAAGTATGCAGTAAAACCTTTACGCATTTCCACTAGCACACATGGTATAATTTTGCAAAATGTAAAGAAAAACGTAAATTGTTTAACTGAAGACAAATAGTAGGAGATCTTTCTAACAATTTTTCTTACCTTTACATTAGGGTCGTCGATCGGTGTAAACTGAGCCTGTAAATGGGCGCTGCCAAATTCCTCCAGTACTCCCTGAACAGAAAGTGGAGCAGTGAATACTGGTGTTGAGTAAACGGGCGCCGGTTGTTCGGGTATGGCTGGTTTCTCCGCTTCAATTTCTTGTATCCTTTCCAGAGACTGTGGATTCAATGAGTCGAGCACTGTAAGTTGAGATGTAATAGCTTTTGAAAGCATTCAGACTCATCAATTCTTCAGACTTCACTTTATTAACGACTGCGTATTAGCGTTCGTGAATCTTCTCACTTTCGTACGCTCATTCTCTTACCTATGTTCTCCTTTCCGACAACGGTAAGCTGTGCGCTGCATTGCGCCTCGCCGGCCTCGTTCTTCGCCACACATGTCCACTCACCACTGTCACGCACTTCTGCTTGGTTGATGTCCATGATCACCCAACCAAAGTCGTTGATCATCTTTTGGCGAGACGAGTTTGGAATCTGAGAAACTGTCAACTTCTAGGAGCATTTTGTAACATTCTGTAGAAAATAGAGACGTTTTACTCGCTGCGGAAACTCTTGTAATTAGTTCACTCATAGAAGGAATAGTAATGCATAAGATATGCTAGACAGATCTCCATGGTAGAGGAATTTTGTGCCGATTAGTCAAGAAACGCGCTGGGGCGTCCCTAGATGCAAGATACGGGGTTAATCGCTGACAAAGGCGATCTCAAGTTTATCTGAAATGCAGGTGGCTGTAGAATTTTGACCACCTGTTTCGGCAACTCTAATTTGGCACGAACCTTCTGTGCTTATGAGGACGTATTCATGCATGCGTGCGTTATCGTTTACGCGGATTGTGTTCTACTAGTCAATTTGGCCAAAAGCCTGCAGTCATGTAACAGGGAGGTATTTAGGAGACGGTTAGGAGTTGCCTCCTACAAATAAGCTTCACATCCACTTTGGGAGAAACTGGTGAGCTACACATGAGTGTACCCATCCCCACGGTGAGAGCTCAGCAAGCTATACGTGGGCATCAGACCACGATTCGGCAGCGTTGGGGGTAGGGCATGTAGCCCGCTAAAATCTCAGGGCCATTCTAAGCTACCTAAATCCCAAAGGACTAGGGTGACAATCTGTGCCTGCAGTGCACGTTCGCTTGCATCTCGATCCTCTATAAAGGACTTGATAGCACAGACGGGTGTCTGAGCTCATCATGAAGAGAAAGACCGCTAATGGTAACTCGCAATTCCAGAAGCCCCACTTTCAATACTGAATATGGCAGTCTCCCAATGGAGAGTACCGTAACGAATTAGATCACATCATAGTAAATCAAAGGTTTTGTAACCATTTTCGCTGATACCCTGAAATTTTAAACGGGATTAAACCATCCCACCTTCGTGCAAGATTCAATTCTTCACGGAAGGGAACAACGCTAAAATCAAAAAAATGAAGACGCAGTTCTTTGATGAAACCGACGAAGAATACGATCGGCTCATTCGACATTTTCACGTAAACTTGATGAAAGCTAAGAGTTCGAAAGTCACCAAGAGATAGTCTATCTCCAAAAATACTCGAGCTGACACGCCATCGTTGAATCGCACGAGCTAGAGGCAATCGCCAACTTACGTCCAAAACAATGCGGACAGGTGATAAAAGAAGATCTTAAAGAGAGAATAGCAAAAGTTATGGTTGAAGCTGTAGAGTCTGGGAAAAGCATTCGCAAATCCCACCGGGGCTTATTCAATTGAAAGCCAAAACGAAGATTATTGCACTCCGACAATCAGACGGAAGGGTTATAGCGTCCAGAAAGGCAATGGAGAAACTCATTACGATTACTACTCAGACCTCTTCAATACCCATGCCCTACTGCCCTGATGCAAAATAAAGGAAGATGGATAAGTTGACCCACCGGTGCTCCCTTCCGAAATTAGAGCTGCTACTTCGTCGGTGAAGAATTGAACAACATCTAGCTGGTCTCTACAGTATAAAACCCGAACACTTGAAGAACCATCGACCACACCCCTGAACACATTGCCCCGGACGTCTACACGTTACACGTCAGAATTAGTGTCGCGCTTGTCCAGGAAAAAATTTTTTGCAATCCAATTAGGAACGCTCCAACCCGACTATCTCAGGACTCCAGGCAGAATCGACAAGACCAGCATTCTATGACATTCAAGATGTAATGAAAAATCTCCAAGCAGCAGCTGAAGCCACGTGTGAAAACTGGAAGTCCATCGTGGATGACGGATGCGGAACGAATCGAATATGAGAAGTGCTGGGATCCGCGCAGTAGACGTGAAGACGGGTCGTATGAAATAAAGAAGAGTGTGTCGGAATGCAAAGTTCCTACTTAGTGGAAGACCACCAAGTCTGTGTTACTGCTCAAGAAGTGCGACTTCCACGATATCGCCAACTAGCATCCAGTCTGCTTTCCGTATGTCGTCTACAAATTTTACACTCTAGTCGTCCTAAACGGGATTGACGGAGCACTGGACGAAGGACAACCGTGTGAGCAAGCAAGGTTTCGAAATTGATTCAGCACAGCAGTTCGTATCCACGCAGTAGCAAAACTCGAAGAAGTACAGCAAGAGTAATAGAGCCTGCTTTGTCTCACTTTCATCGATTAATGGAAAGCTTTTGAGTCAGCTGAGATATAAGCAGTCATGGAAGCATTGGATAGTCACGGAGTCCCTGCTCAGTACATGAACTTCGTGAACTATATAAAAATTTCACAACAAAGGTATCACTATTCTACAACGATACTAACACCGACGTCAAAGAGGGGTTAGGCATGGCGATATCATCTCGCCACAATTCTTTACCATTACCCACAAGAACGTCATGCGGACTCCTAAATGGGACAACATGGGAATGAAAATCAAATCAATGGTCGGCAATTACGCCGTTTTTGCTTTGCTGATAGCATTGTTCTTATATCAGCAAAGTCACAGCGTAATCAGGATGAAAGACCACAGCGTTATAGAACGCCAAATGGACTTGTAAAGATTACGACAAGTTAGGATTCTAACTTCTGCGCCGGTAACTAGTGGATCATTCAAAGAACACTTACTGGCACGCCGTTTAGATACCAGGTTATCTGCATTTTCGGGTCGTCGATCGGCTCGATGGTTGCCTCGAAATGAGCCGGCTGCCCTTCGATCAGCTCCTTAGGCGAACTGATCGGAACCGTGAACCTTGGAGCAGATTTCGGAGCAGGTTCCACTTCTTCTACCTGATGAAAACCATTGACATTAAATATAATGGCTCAATAATTTCAAGATATTGTCCAATTTTTGTTTGAAAAATCTATGATCTAAGAACATTGGACACAAAAGAGAGCCAGAATAATGCACTTAAATTTGAGCTTCTTTGGAAATTGAAATTCCTTCATTTTGGCATATGCTCCCTATAAATCAAAAATCCTGTGTTAAAATTCAGACCATTCTTCTTTTGTGAAAGATTTTGCTCCTACTTTGGTAATCTTAATAATCTTCCTATGTTCATGAATATCAGATCACTCACCTTTGGTTTTGGCGCTTCGATTTCCTGAATGCGAGCCCAAGATTCAGCATGCTGAGAATCACTCAGAATGGCGTCTTTTCCGTGGCATTTCAGCGTGGCCGATGAAACAGCTTCACCCTGTGAGTTCGTGACCTTCAACTGGTAAACTCCCTAAAATAACGAAGTAAATCACAAATGGGCAGGACTGATGTCGAGATTAGATTCAACAGGTGTCATGAGGTAAACAACTCTAGAACTTCTGTAAGAGAAAACTGGAAGAGAGATTCTGTGGTAGTTTCACCAGGAATCAAGACGCTCCAGCAGGTGACTTTATTTACCAACAACAAAGAAGGGGATACCCTTCTCTCGTGACGTAATTTCGGATTTGGCAAGTGGATTGCGCAGAGTTTCAAAGGCCAAACTTCAACAATTGCTGCATTAATTTTACCACGAGTCGTCAAGCGCTATCTTGTAAGGTGTTGCAAATGCGAAAAGAATTTCGTTCCTGCCAATTAGCAAATAAAGTTTGTAAAATCCTAAGAAGCGGGTATTTCAATTCCATTGTTAACGTAATGAATGGGAGCTTATTACCCCTAGGTAACGTCTTAAAGCATAGATGTGGTACTTTGGCCATTGCGCTATGTTGCATTTAGAAAGATCCATTGCACAAATTCAGTATTACCATTGTGGTCCTCGTTGGCCGACAGAATGTCTAGAGTCGCCCAGCCAAGTTCATGATGGGTTTGAATGAGTTGTGACGCTCCCAGAGGCTGACCGTTCTTCTTCCAAACAGCCTAGAATAATGACGTCTGAGAATGCGAATTAACGGACTCGAGATTATTCAATCGACCTTCAACTCAGGATCTCTGGCCGGTTGGAATGTCGCCTCGAGGTGAATCGGCTCGCCTTCTTGAACACCCTCAACGGATTCTAGCTGAGTGATGAAGTTCGGCTTTTCATGATGAACCACCTCCTCTACTTCTTCAATAATCTGAACAGTTACATCTGAATGATCATCAAGAGTCTGATAAATCTACAAGAGATTCATTTACTGCGGAAAGCAATTGGTTTTCTCCTTTACTTTCAACTTTCTAGTGAATAATTTTCTGAAGAATTACTACAAAAGGAAAACTAATCGAAACATTAAATAAACATCTGTCTAATAATTAGCTTTTACCATAAAATCGCTCACCTTAGGCGCCTCAAGTTCTTGAATCTTTTGCCAAGAAACAGGGTGTTGAGGCTCAAGTAAAAGACGTTCGTATCCTGAACAATGAAAGCGGACTAGGATTTACACTGAGGAGAAATAAAAAGTAATCCGTCAACTCATAAGCTAAGATTTAACAAATTCCAGTGACCACTACCACTCTTCGAGAAGAAACGTAGTAGCAATATAACAAATCTCTCTCCAATCTACTAGGGCCGGAGTGCGCCTTTAGTGACGAACTAGAAATAATCTGGATGGGTTCAACTGGACTAAAGATAAGCTTTGCGAGCAATATGTCAAATGGAAAATATGCTGCGGTTAGCACAATTCTTGGTGAAGACGAGTGTTTCAAAAAAGTATTCGAGTACATCTATGGACTCGAAAGCATTTTTCAGTAGTTTTAGGGTATGTTGTTACCTAAACATTTATTACAATGTTTGCAATATTGCTCACTACAATTCTTACTTGTTGTTCGGTATATGGAAGATATCTCAATGTTTAACGGATCACTAGATAATTCTCTTTTTCAGGAGTTAAGTGGATATTAAAGATTTGAAACAAACTACCTAAAGAAAACTACGGCTAAAATTTTCCGGAAAACTGTATAACTGAAGAGTGTTAAGCGCTCTCACCTGTCACTTTCACGGTGGAACTAGTGCTGGCCTCTCCGCTTTGATTATAGGCGCGACAAGTATAAACGCCGGAGTCGTGTGGAAGTACGTGCACGATCGTCAGGATCGCGTTGCCAAATTCGTACTCTTGACGAAACCGATTCGCTATAAGCGCCAAACAGTTTCTATGCAGCCACCAATTTCGACAAATCATCTTCCACTTTCAACACATCAAATACAGCTCTTAAGCTAGGCGCTTACATTAAGGAAGCAATTTGAAAGCACGAGTTCGAACCATGAGAAATGCGTAGCGTAAATCCAAGAAAGATTATATCAAAAATATCGCCAGCATAAAGCACGAACCGTTGATTAAGGGTTTTCCGTTTAGTAGCCATTCCACGTGCAAATTTGGATCTCCAGACGGTTCTATTAAACCATGCAACTCGATCACTTGACCCTCGCCAACGTTGTCAATGTTCTGAGAACTTTCAATACATTTTCACTGTAACAATAACAACTTTCGTACAAATTACACACTTTAGTGCGAAAAAAATATCCATTCGAATAAATTTTTATTGCGATCAGACTCTAGGACATTTCTCAGAATACCAACATATATTAATATAAATATCTATATTTGTGGTCCACAAATCTGCTGCTGCAACGAGAACCAAAGATAAAAGGTAAGAACATTTTCGAACAAAGAAAACAGATTTTCTTAAGGGTCACCTCAAATGGTTGAATCCACTGCGGTTTACCATATTCTTTCTCTGGAGCTTCGATTCGAGCGTATTTGTCCATAGCCTCCAGATCGCGAATCTTTTGCAGAGAAGCTGGATGAGCGGAGTCGAGCAGCAAACCGTCCGATCCTAAACTTGCACGAAAACTTCTCCATTGTAGTGAGTTCACTAAGAGCAGCCTATTAGTAGTAATTATAGGTGTTCCTACCCAACATTGTAAAAAAGTGGAAAATTCCACTTTACATTGTTCATTTTTAGAATCTTAGGTGATTTTTGACACTGCACCTTTTACGGCGATCGATGCGCTTGTGACAGCGGCACCTTGGTCGTTAGTCGCCTTGCAGGAATAAACTCCCGAGTGACGAGCGTAGACCGGCGCGATCCTCAAAGAAACGTTGCCGAAGTCGTTGTTGGTTGCGATCCAGTTAGACTCCTTCAATGATGCAAAAGAGGTGTTGACTTATAGAATTGATTCATATGTTCAAAACAGTGTCAAAGGGAATATCTCAGCAGATAAAAAGAATGAGTGCAAGCATTCATATTTCTTCTTAAGACCTTCTTTGTATTCTATTTTATTATGTTTTTCTTTAAAATTCCATTTTTGACTCTTGTGGTTAATAAGGCTTCCATTCACAAAGATGCCTCTCATGTTCCCAAAAGAGTGTTTTGACATAAACAAACCTGAAGAGGCGAATCGTTAAAGAACCATTGGATTTTGAGATTAGGATCGTTGATTGGAATAACTCGAGCTTCGAGCAGAGCTACACTTCCTTCTAGGAGGTCGGCAATGCTCTGCAGTGGTTGCGTAAATGAAGGTTTACCATACTGAGGGGCTTCCGGTTCGGGCAATGGTGCTCGTGGTGCTTCGATCTCCTGCAATGGTCACAAGTTATGAAATACATGATTACTTGGACGGCCCGTCTTCACGAGTTGTGCGACGGCAGCACATTTTCTATTCGTTTCTTTGCCTCGCAATTGGCGGTTTTTTTTAATTCAGGTACGGCAAGTTATGAAACACCAGGTTGGTATCAACTTGAGAAGTGAAAAGAATGAGAAAGAAAAGAAGTTAAAGCAAATATGGTGGAATAGACATAAGGCAGTTGCTGAATTAAACCATAAATAGTCTTTTTAAAAATAGTTACACGGAAACTGACTGTTATAGTTAAGGTTAAGGTCATTTGTCAAAACAAATGCATAGAGAGGATCTTAAAAAGTGAATTAAAAAGGCAACAGAGAAGAATATAGGAGACTTGGGTCCTTTGACACAAAAGCACTGCGAAACAAATGTGATGCCGGGGACATAAAAAATTGAAGAGCTTCCTTTTACGTTGTACCTAAATCCTAAAAAAAAAACGACGAGAATAGCTTCAAATGCCCATGTGTTGTTGAGGCAATTACTACGCAAAAGAAATAAAAGAAAATGCCGACCTGAACCGTGAATCTGAAGGAAAATAGCGAAGAAAAATAATCTGAAAAATCCCACCTGTATTCGTTTCCAGGAAGCGTCATGTAGTGAGTCACCAAGTATAGAAGCCCTAGTAGAGCACGAAAGATGTCCGGACGTTCTGTCTTCGCCCTCTGGATTGCGAACCAACACTGAGTATTCGCCGTTATCCTGAAAATTCAAACCAATACCTTCATTCTGAAGCAAATAGCTTAGAATCCATGCGGGATGGAAGGACGTATTGCTTTGACCATGGAGTTCACGTAATTATGGATAATACGTTTTAGTTCGTTGAATACTGGGTTACAAGTTACGGATTATCGAAGCAAATTTGTGACCTTAGAGTATCATAACCGAATGTGCCAACCTCGCTGAGGGCGTACTGTAGATCCAATGTAACCAGACCGAAGTCGTTTCTAAGGATTCTTCGACTTGATGCAGATAGCGGCTTTCCGTTCAAGAACCACTGCACAGTCGTCTGTGGATGGTTGAATGGTTCGAACTGCGCCTCAAAATGGGCCGGTTGACCCTCGACAACGTTCTCGACATTGTTCAACTGACAGATGAATTTAGGTGGGCCGTATTTGATGTCCGGTATCTCCTCACTTGGCGCATGATAAGACTGAAACGCGGCTTTTAAACGAGGATGTTATGGAAGGTTAAGAAAGAAATTTTAAGAAGAAATATTTGAAAACCAAAAACGAAAATGAGAAAAATCGATCCCGAAGGTTTCAGAAATTCAAGCATGGATGGAAGACATATTGAATAAAATTGACTTAAGGCATAGGAAAATAACGTTATTAGAGCTCTTAGCTAAGCGATAAAGAGTTTGGCTGAATTGTCATACATTAGGATCTATGATGAATCCTCTATTGACTGAAACACCGATCACCAATGTAAAAAAGTTTCATGCCCTTCTTACATGAAAGTGGATATTAAGGCAGACATTTTTCGGCTACTTGGGCACGCACGTTATGACACAATTCTTCTTGTCTGATATATAAACGATTTGTTACAGTGCAAAATTCTCATTCCGACTCTATCAATTTGCAGAGTTTTTCTTTCGGAGCACGAAATACAAGCAGGAATTACTGTCACGTAGTTTCGTTCCTAATATGGACCCCTTTCAAAATCTAGTTCTTTACCACCTGCGGTAATGGACTGAAGGATGCAGACAAAGGAGACACGCAGTTGGTCCGCGTTCCCTTTTTTGCTGACCGGCTCAACGACAATGTTCATTTAATTGCTTTAAAATAGTATTAGGATTCATCTGCACCTCAAGAAGCTGGATTTTACGCCATGACTCGTCATGTTGAGGATCTGACATAATGACATCGTTCCCACGAACAGAAAGATTTGCCTCTACAGAAGCCTCTCCCTGAAGAATGAAGGATTTAGAGAAGCACTTTGTTATCTGTTTCTCAAAAAACCTTTTTGTTGGACGCCTTCACCGCATAGGTACCAGAATCCTCCGGAACAGTGTGAGCGATATCGAGAGCGACATAGCCGAAGTCGCATGTAAGTTTGAATCTGAATTTTTCGTGCAAATTTAACCTTGCATAAAGGAAGGTGGCCAGCTGGCTATGGGCACCATTGTGAAAACGTTCAAGTGTACTTTCAACTCTCAGGCATATTTCGCGATATTTCTCGCATCGTTCACACTCAGCAGTTTCCATCACAGTGCCACCGTATGTTTAAACACTAATATTTTCTCATGTTTTTTATAGCACTATTTACCACTCAATTCTTTGGTTCACTAAAATTGCACGAAAACGAGGCTGTATTTACCTGTTTCCGCTGTGAAGCGGTTGTCCATCTTTATACCACTGAACGACAAGATCGGGATCTGCAACGGGCTGAACTCGGGTTTCGAAATGCGCCGGTTGAAACTCGATGCGTTCCTGAAAAAGGATCATTTGTTTTTATCACATAAAACTTCGAACCAACTCACAGACACTAATAAAATGATAGGGCTGCAATTGCTTTAATAGTTCACTAACAGCATTCAACTAACCAGTGATTCTATTGGTTCAAGGAACTGTGGTGCATCGTGTTCTCGCTCAGGAGCTTCTGAAGGTCGTACTTTCGGCGCTTCCAATTCCTGTCACATTTAAAACGATACTGAGCAGTAGAAGAATGCGTAGAAAGAAACTGTAGTTGTAACAAAATGGAAGATTTTTATGGGTCAATTACGTAGTGTGCTAGTTGCTCAAAGCATTTCTTCTACTTCCTGATGTTAAAGTGCTAATGAATAAGGTTTGATTTCTCAACTGGACATGCAACTCTGATTGGAACGTCCTTCTCTAATGGTTCAAACTCCTCTAAAATGGAGATTCTACAGAAACTGTAAGGTACCTGTATTCTCGTCCAACTTTCCGGATGCTGTGGATCCGTGTAGATGACGCCTTTGGGCAGCACAGTGAAGTTGGCCGCCGTGCTGGCTTCACCGAGTTCGTTCCGTGCTATGCAGGTCCATTCTCCACCATCCTGAGCGAATGCGTAGAGGATATCCAATGAGACATGACCGAAGTCATGTGCAGTGCGGAAGCGGTGACCGTTCGTCAATGGCACGCCGTTATGGAACCTGTTGAAGAAGGCAAGGTTGCGATAATCAAAGAGTGATTTCTCCTCAAATATTTATGAGCTTTCTATTTTTAGGGAGTCCATGTTGTGCCATAACATGGATTTCACAGTGTCCATTCTATCTCGACGGCATGGAGGACATGTTGTAAGACGATTTGAATAAAGAGGTCTCCCCCATTTTAAGTATGGAAGTAAATCTATGATGGATCTAGAATTTCTTTTATTATAAATGAATGACAATCATGAGTCTACAACTAATTTGCTAACGTTCCGCTAACTGTTCTACTGAAATTAAGCCCCCGTTCGATTATCGGGCATAAATTGCTCGCAATAGGTTGGATTGAATGAGAACGTACCAATGCACAGTGAGCTTATTGTCATTAGTGGGCTCGACGTCACATTCCATGTGGATAGCACTTCCTTCCGGAAACTCACCCATCGTCCCGCTTAAAGGCACGACGAATCGGGGTGGCATCTGTAAGTTTATCGAAAGCAGGTTACCAAAACGAAAACATTGTTGAAATTTTGTCAGAACACTTCTGCGAACCACATTTGTGAGAAGGAATAATGCTAAATAAGATGTCCTAACTATGAAGAACTCGATTATGGAGTAGTGCACCGAATAACGGTACCAAAGACAAAAAGCATACCTTTTCTGGCTCTTCATACACTCGTTCGGGAGGCCTTCTGTTTTCGATTTCTTGTACTCTGGTCCACGACTGTTCATGCATAGGATCCAACAATAGAGACATTGTAGGAGTACACTTCACTGTGCACGACGTGGCAGCCTCTCCGAAGTCTGATACAGCCTGCAGAGTTAAAACCTTTTCTACAAGAAATGAACAAATAACGAATCACCAAGGAGATGGTTCAGCTTTAAATTTGGATAATGTTCATTAAATTTCCACTTCTCGTCAGCATTAGATAGCAATAACTTCTCTGTAGGAAATCGAAATACAGAAAAAAAGATTTATACACATCCCTTGTTGAGCTATCGAGAGGTTGATATCAGGTGTGATTGTTGTCATATATCAGTTCATAGGAATGTATATAAATATATCGATTACTTGTCCCTAGATTCATAGAAGGTCAGTGTTTTGAGTTATAGAAGGAATAATTTAATACTAACAGCAATTACAACAAACAATATTAAAATCAATATCAACAAAATAGTGGTAAAAATGATCACTAATGAGAACAATAATTGATATAAATATAAGAAAATAATTAAATATCATTGTTAATGGTAATGTGGAGAAACATTTATCGCACCTTGCAAGTGTACACTCCAGAATCCTCAGGGTATACGCCAAGAATATCCAGACTGACATAGTCGAAGTTTCGTGCAGGCATGAAGCGGGATGCCTCTGGGATCGGTTGGCCGTTGACCGTCCAGAAAACCTATCAAAAAAAAAATCTAACCAAGAGAACTCAGCTTCTCTCATAAAGAAGTATTTAACACAAGTTGAGGAAAAAACAACTCCAAGTTCGATTTAGTAAATTGGCCTGCATTTCTACTTTATGGCTTCATGGAGAATATTTGACGCCGTATACTTCAATGATGAATTGCAATGCATGTCGTGTTTGCAATAAAAGCAGGAAACGAGGTAGTCCGTTCTTTTATAAAATCTTTACGCTTTTTCTTAAAAGTACTAATGAAATGAGAGTGCTTTTCACCTTTAGAGTTGGATCATTTACGGGAACCAAATTACATTCCAATCGTATTGCCTCCGCTTCAACGACGTTGTCGAAATTCTAAAAGCATAAGGCAAAAAATTCTGCAAAATAGGCTCTATGACTTAAAACGCATACCTGAAGTTGCTGCGTGAATGTTGGAGGAGGGAAAGACATTTCGGGTGACGGTTCCCGGATTTCCTGGCGATTCTCCATTTCCTGAATCTTCGCCCAAGACGATTCGTGGTGGGTGTCGAGATAGATATTGCGCTTTGCTGAAAGTTAACATGAACCCTTCTCACTTTGATTATGATTTGATGACAAGCGGAATCAGAACAAAAAATGTCAATTCTATGAAGATTGCTCTGCATTGGAACACGTCGAACATAGTTCTCATTCGTCGAAATGGAGCCAACTTGCCTGTTTTAACACAATTGTGCTCACTTTTAGTTTTCTTGAAAGCTGATGAAGAATCAATTAAATCCTGCTTATTAAGAGAATAATAACTTACGTCTACATTCTAGCCTAAATTGTGTGGTCGCCTCTCCTGCACCGTTAGTCGCACGACAGGTGTACGTTCCAGTATCTTCTGGATGAATATGCAAAAACTCCAGTCCGACGTACCCGAAGTCGTGGATTGTGCGAATGCGAGAGCCGAACAACAACGGACGGTCGTCACAGAACCATTCGATCTAAATTTTTCTTGCAAAAGTTGGCGGCAATATGAGAATTGATAAATGGTGCCTACAAGCTCAATTATTTCCAAGGTTATGTTATGATCGGTAGTGCTAATCCACTGAATAGTAATTAGTAAAGGTAGGCAGAACCCACAAATATATGCTAAGTAGAAAATCCTAAAAGTTAAAAATCTAGACAAACGCAGGGCTCTTAGAAAGTTTCTAGAATAGTAACGAAATCTTGGGTTTAACCCGACTACATCGAACTCTGCTTAAAGACTTTAGATTTAGTGGATGGGAAAAACTCTTCAAGCTTCTTCTGCTTCTTTTTTTTACTTTGTTTACCGCACTTCTCAGTAACCTTATTACTCTATTAGATAGTGAGTTGTGATAAATTGAAGGTTTGTTGAAGTTTAAAGCTTCTAATCACACCTTTAAAGTTGGGTCGTTTATAGGTTGCACAACACAATCCATGTGAACGCTCTGTCCTTCTTTAAGCACTTCAGTAGGACCAGAAAGCTCTTGAGTAAATACGGGCGGTTCCGGAACAAAATCATCCTCTAAAGCAAAAACCAGTTACCAATTTGAATACGAAGCAGATATTAAACAGCATAATTACTTACCGCTAGGCTTAGCCGGTTGAAGTTGTTCCATTTCTTGGATTCTTCTCAAGGACTCCGGGTGAGCTGTCTCAGACAGAATGGATTTAAGTCTCTCCACTTCAAATTCACACGACGTTTCAGCTGTTCCTAGAAAAGCAAGGAGTCCCAGAACACGACGAAATTCAATGGTTAGTTTTATTCACTACCAAAACGACCATGACTGAGGGCTAGCGAACAACGGACCTGCAGAGTTGGTGACGACCAAAGTATACTTCCCTGCATCCTCGGCGATCACATAGTCGATATCCAAAGTGACAAAGCCGAAGTCGTTCAGCAGCCGGTAGCGACTGCTCGCCTTCAGCGGCTGCCCGTTGAACAGCCATTCGTACTTAAAAGCTCACTGTTTAGGATTGAACGCTAGTGATTGTGCTAGACGTCAAACTTTCAAAAATGAAAGAAAACTATTAAGAAAAGCTCCCAGGAACGACTTTCTATTAACCTCGGCATTGGAGTATGAATACTTTGTTTTCTTGTTCAGCAATCGCGAGGTTGTTATACAGCATACATTTACTTCCATAGAAAATCAACCATATGGGTCATCAACCACATGCGACTATAATCAGCTGCTCTAACCTTCCTCATTAGAAGTCATGTAAAAAAGCGGCTTCGAAGAAGGCGATTCTGCCGAAACGTCAGTTACTGTTGTGTTGTGTTGTATTGTGTGTTTTTCTATGAAAGTAAATGTATGCTGTATAACAACCTCGCGATTGCTGAACAAGCAAACAACTCATTCATAATACTAAGAACATATTTGTAAATCTAAAAGGCAACACCTAATGGAAAGTGGCAGCAATGTGGATGGGATCTACTACTGTTACTGTCTACTATCTACAATGGGATCTACTGGCTGTATAAATTATTTTCAGGAATTCTTCGACCACCACTCAAATTCCTAACTCAGAATTAACGTTTTTGAAGATGACTTCCGATGGCGGCCGACAAATTTATCATAACTAGAGCGGCCGAGAAGTTGGAAACTTGATCGAGTCATGGAAAAGGCTTTGCCTCGTGGGTTCAAAGCATCAACGATATTCGTAAGATGAATTTTCAAATTTGAACTTAAGGATCTACTGGCTGTATAAATTATTTTCAGGAATTCTTCGACCACCACTCAAATTCCTAACTCAGAATTAACGTTTTTGAAGATGACTTCCGATGGCGGCCGACAAATTTATCATAACTAGAGCGGCCGAGAAGTTGGAAACTTGATCGAGTCATGGAAAAGGCTTTGCCTCGTGGGTTCAAAGCATCAACGATATTCGTAAGATGAATTTTCAAATTTGAACTTGTATGAAAGATACCATTACAGAGAACTAAGAACAAAGTGCCAGTATCAGTAATGGTCAATTCTAAATTGCGAGACAGGCGAAATGAAAGACTCACATGGTGTGGTGGTGGCCCCGGAAAGGGAAATCGCGCGTTCGTTCCCACCGCAGACACTTGCGGTTCGGGGTTTTGCAAATATCTCAGCATCTCTTAATAACTCAAAAGACCGACTTTCTATAAACCTCGGCATAGATAGCTGATACATTTATTTATATGGTCCTATAAACTGATCTTCTTTAGCTGATACGAGGCTTCGTTGTCGTTGTTATTGTTGTTGCTGTTGCTTTTCTGGTCGATGGTTAACGTTTCGGCGACTTCGCCTTCCTCAGATTCGTGATGTTAGGAGTGAGACTCGGTTAACATTGAGGACAAATTATTTTCAAGCTGCCTTAACGTAAACGAAAGCCGTAAAAATTAAACCGTAAAAATTAACGATGTGTGGGTAGATATCAGCAGCGCTATTGACGAAATCCTGCTTGTTCAACTACTTCAGCGTTCGCGATGAGAGCCTCAACTAACGAAAACACCCTACCGGATCAAATAAGAAAAAAGAGAATCTCAAGTAATTTGCTGAAAAAGACCTGTAGATTATAGTCGCTTTTATCTTGATAAATATACTTCACTATGATGCGAGACTTGCTAACTTTCAAGTTTGTATGAGTTGTTTTCAAGTAGGCTTGATTCCTATAGGATTTGTGGCGTCTCGAAAGGCTTGAACAGTGTAACCATTGGTAAGCCATTCGTTCGTTCAGGAAAACATTATTTCACAAATGATAAATCAAGAAAAGCAGTGATTTCTAAATGATAGTCGAATTTCCTGTACACATGGAATTCATTGAAGAAAATTCATGCCGGCGGGAAAAAGGAAGCCAAAAGTCATGGGCTATGCTTTTTCTATAGAAGATTACACTAGGGACACTTATTTGGGATGGAAATCACAATGTCTGTTAACAACCAAAAAGGGCATTCCTGTTTTCGAAACTGACAGAGAAATAAATGCTACAGGTCAGAGCTCCACTAACTAGAATCTAGGCGTCTACGATGGTTCTGTTTTAAGCATGGCGTCCGAAAGGACGATCTGCCCACCTTCAGCGAGTTATCGTCCTCCGGATAGACTTGCGTCTCAAGATGTAACGTCTGCGACTCGTGCACCACGTCCAATTTCGGTGGAAGAGGCTGAAGAACAACGGTAAAAGGATTTTGTATCAAAAGGAATTCTCAGATTGGCTCATGTTCTCTTCAGTGATATGCCTATGATGGTCTTCGCCTCCTCGCAGAGTTCACCACGACATTGAAATTAGTCTTTCTTAAATAAAAACCCCTTTTGGTTTTCGCCTAAACTCATATTATCTACAGTGTTGACCACAGTTGCTTAAAACTTCAAAACGTCTACTCACAAAAAAAATTCCTTCCCAATAACTAGTGCTTGCCATCAGATATTAATCTTAAGGACAATGCGCTCTAAAAAGCAGTAGGCAAACAAACGTGTAAGGTGTTCACTTAACCTTTTTTATTCGTGAACAAAAAAACTCTAATAGATGAAACTCTTAAGTTTTAAGAGCTGGTAAGTGCCTTTAAAGATCTTTCATTAACGTTTTCTTTAATGTACTCTGCGTTTTGAATAATGGGTTTGAGCCTCCTCGAGAATAAAATGCAGAGCCTTTATCAACCTCTGAGTGAGGCTCCATGCATTTGACTCCAACAAGTATCCTTAGAGATGACTGAATGAATGTCAGGTTTATATAACTAATAGAGGTCGCCCAAGATGCATGAAGACAGTGCTGCCATCGTCCCCAAGTCTGTTATCACTTTTCTGAATCCGTAAGGATGGAAGGTCTAGCGAACCATGCACGCGAGATCGTAACAGCGATCAATCCAAGTGTTTTCTGCAAGGTACCTGTAGCCACTGCTCTACACGCGACCTCTTTTTCCAGTCATTCCAATTATTTATATTCACGGCTTAGCTATTGCACCAAGGAAAATGGCTAGACACTGCTTCGTTTCTAAAACTGGAAAAGCCATTAAATTTTAAAAAAAACCTTTAGAATCTTAGGCTGCTCCTTCGGCTTTTCCGGAGCTGGTTCGGCTCTTCGATACGGTGCTTCGAGTTCCTTGATTCGTTGAAGCGAATTCGGATGGAATGAGTCACGGTACTAAGATAACCAAACCACATACCATTGATAAAGTCATATTATAGGCTTCAAGGTGAGCTTCCAAAAAATATTGATTGGAATAAATGGAAATTCCTTAAATTTCACAAATTGTGAACACAGATGCTTAAGCGAGGTAAAAAAAAAATGTTTCTGTCAAGTTCTAAGACAGTTTACGACGTTCAATCATAGTTTGTTCAACATGCAATATCAAAAAATTACTATCAGAATCTAGTAGTTCTAAGGAATTCAACCTTGAACTTACATTAGAGCCGTCGATGCGACAGTTGATGTCAACGTTAGACTGGACTTCGCCGGCTGCATTTCTGTAATGTAATCCATGCAAAAATCCTGGTACACTGCGTTGAAACAATGTTTATGTGAAAAAAGTCTATATTCCTTTCAAAACCCAGTCTCAAATTTTTTGTACGGAAGAGCATTGATTCTCAATAACTTTTTACATACCACATTTTCCTGCCTTTTCCTTTTTCTACTTTTTTTCTTTTGTTTGCTAATCGAATGTCGTCCACTTAGCAGCTTGACACATCTATGAATGCAAAAATCTCTGACCTGACTACGAGAGTATACGTGCCACTGTCTTCTGGATAGCAGTAGAGGATATTCAGTGCGATGTAGCCAAAGTCTTGCGAGAGGACGAAGCGATGGGCTTTCATCAGTGGACGACCGTTCACAAACCATTCATACTAGATGAAGAATGATCATCAATGGTGTTCCAAATCCAACTAAGTTCATAGGAAAATTTTACTGTTTTTAAATAATATCGTTGATATGCGACGATATGTGTAAATTGAAAAAAGATTAACATTTCTCTCGATATTACCGTATCTCTTGCTCACACTATTTCTTGTTTTACGGTGTTCCGCACAGATAATCCGACTTTGATTCCACTAACAGGATACCAGTGCATGCAGCGCCTGGGATCGGAACGACATGTACAACCCTGTGGCCTTCATCCGAAAAGCAAATGGAAGCACTGCGCTTCTATCGCGAGTCATGCAAAGTGCGAAAGCGCGCACTAATGTTTGACCTTGGGGTTTTCACCAGAATGCAAGTCTTGCTGACGCTACTGCTAGCAGCAACTTTGCTTCAACCCTATTGCAACAATTACCGTAACACTCAATAGGACTACACAATCGACAGCCAGTAGAAAATTCTCAACCAATATGTAACTGGCGTACTACAGCTACATTCTGCATTTCCTAGGTTCCTATTTCCTGTAGCGAGGTTTTTAAAAAATAGGCCTTTCTGTAACTTCAGATCGGACGCATAGACTCTTGTGAACATGAATACCTTTCACTTTTGCTTTTGAACAAGAAGAGATGTGATTAAAACTGAAGAAAAAGGAGGACTGAATACTTTTTTGAAAAAATCGCCAAAAACAACGAAAAAAATGCTTGTAATAATTGGAGGAATGAAAATATCTGAAGAATATTTACCGTCAAAGTGTTGTCGTCAGTTGGAGCAACCTGTGCTTCAAGATAGATGTTGTCGCCTTCAACACACTCAATCGGAGGACCCAACTGCTTCACGAATATCGGTGCCTATAGCAGCCCTCATCATCCTCTATGTTTGCCTTTTTCCAAAGATATTTTCATGACAGAATTATTTCCAGTTGGTATGATTGTCATAAAATTCATGGTACCTAAATAACCTGGCGAAAAAAACTAGAACACCTATGAAAAAAATACGCAGCAAAACTTGTCCTTACAATATCTTTGTACGAATTGCTTCGAAGCAGGAAACCCATAAGATACACAAAAGGAATAACAAAATAAGCTCTCAGTGTTCATAAACCCCAACAACTGATTGCGCGTTGTTTTGTATGGGTAGCTCGGTGGAAGAATCACTGCTTCACCGTTCGTATATGGAGTTACAATACAAATCGACCATTTTGAAAAGACATAAGCCAACCTGTTTTGGTGCATCTGGTAACTCCTGGGGCTTCGGCTTGGGTGCTTCTATTTCTTGAATCCGCTGATAACTTTTCGGATGTTGTACCTGGCCAAGAATTGCTTCCTTTGCTGAAGAGCTCAAACTCAGCAGCTTCATATGGGCATTCCCAGACAACCCAACATAATCATGAGGTGAACACTCAAAACTGCTTGGACTATTGACTTTGAATTGAATTCTGCCATAGATTTTAGGTTCTAATGTGGCATTAAGAAAGTGACTTGGCACATTAAAGAAGTCAGAGTTTTGCTGATACCATCGTCTAATGTCGGAATCATGGTGTTTAGTGGAATAGGGAGAAGTCATGGAGGGAAGCAAAGTCGGTATGACCGCTTGCCGCAGCTTTAAGCTTTTTCAGAGAGAAAGCGCACTCGCCTCCCGCACACCCACCCATATAGCAAATAAAAGTGAGCTACAGCAGCTCAGCAGTTTCAGGTCTCCACCGGTGTGAATTATTTGCCAGTTCAGAGCCTTGATTACATGTCTGTGTACATAGGAACATTTTAAGGAAATCTGTATATTAGTTGCCCACCCTTTCTATTCAGATGTGAATTTATCTACTTAAGGTTTTCGGTATTTATCGCCACATAAAACCTTCATTTCACATTAACTCGAGAGATATATAAAAATTCTGAGTAAAAATTTGGAAAAAACTGCTAAACCTATCCACTATTAGGTCATGCATAAAAAATAATCAAAAATAATAGTTGTACCAAAGAAAAGAACAAAGCTGTCACTCACGATTGCAATGGACCATCGTCTTTGTCTCCACAGAGCCGAGAGCGTTCTCGGCTTTGCATGTGTACTCGCCGCTGTCCTGGGCGTAGACGCCCAAGATGTCCAGCGACACGAAGCCGAAGTCGTAGAAGGTGCGGAAGCGGTGCCCTGCAATGATCACCTACCTGGGCACAGTCATGGGAAAAAAAAACGACGAAAAGACGGCGGAGATATTCAAACGCTAACAATCGTTCTCTATAATATGTTTTAGATCCTCAGACCAAATCTTTTGGAAGCAAATTTGAACACTGATCTGAAGAAAAGTTTCCAGAAACAACAGATGATACATTTCACAGGTGACACCTTTTAAGCAAGAATGCGTAAAGTCTAGTGTCCCATAATTCGATCAATAAGGTTATTTTCGAGCTAAGGATCAACTCCTCAAGTTTGCGCTTCAAAATCTGCTTTCAGACACATTGCCCGCAAAATAACGAATGTTGCACATCACTCCTCAGCCAAATTCACATAAACTTTCTCTAAAACGTATTCAATCGCAATCTGATGAACTTTCTCTACGAGCTGTTGCAACATTTCACATTTGCTTCCTGTATGAAGCACTATTCATTTTGCAGAAGCTACTTCCTTATTTCCCATCTAACCTTTGCATATCCGCCTATCCCTGCTTATTGATTCCGTTGCCGTTTTGGCGCCTATGTTTTTTACATTTCTTGACACCGTCATTTTATTATTACTGTATTATTAGTATTGTTATAAATGGCTTAGTCATACAACTTTGAGATTTGCTAAATGTAAAGGACAAAAATTCCCGCATGGTAAATTCGTGCGAAGTCGAGCATTCTATCTCGAATTGATGATTATTCACTACTGACAGCTGACTGGAACTACTGCATTCAACTAAGTTAATGGTTATACTGCTGTTCGCTTTGAACCACCATATGTAGCCTTTTGAGATTTGCTAAATGTAAAGGACAAAAATTCCCGCATGTTCGTGCGAAGTCGAGCATTCTATCTCGAATTGATGATTATTCACTACTGACAGCTGACTGGAACTACTGCATTCAACTAAGTTAATGGTTATACTGCTGTTCGCTTTGAACCACCATATGTAGCCATTGATAGGAAGTTATAGGATAAAGTATTTCATAAAACTCCTATGTTTTTTGGATATTTTACATTTACGGCAGATAAACTTAACTTACATCACCCATATTTATCCACCTTTCGTTAAACCAAAGTAGGAAAAAGTTCGAAAGCAGGCATTCAAAAACTTCTGGGGAATCCGATGTTAAGTAGCTGCATGGATATGAAGCCGTTGCTACTACAGCTTGGAAGACATTGGTCGTAAGATGAAACGGTACGTGCCGAAAGGCTTGGTGCAATCTTTTATTATTAAAGAGATTTCTATTCAGTACTGTGTGTCTGACTGACCATGTGGAATAGGTGCTCCATTGCGAAGCCATGTCACCTTCAAAGTGTTGTCGTTAATCGGCTTCACTTGGCATTCCAAATGGATCGGCTCACCTTCCTCCACCTGCAAAGCCATTGAGCAATTATTCTACCATTAATTGCACTTGAGTAGTTTCACTTTTAATGTTTACTATAAACAAGAAATGGAACCAGTCTACCCTACCTCACCCATGTCTGCTTCCAGAGGAACAACAAATACCGGTGCCATGTCGGGACCATGGTCCTCGATTTCTTGCCTACCATATTTCTCCATACTTTCCAAGTAATTGATCTTATCGAGCGATTCTTCGTGATGAGTGTCAAGAACCACTTGGCTCGCTGCTGAAAGGGAAGCGGTTCTGTCTTAGGTATGTATGATAGGTAGAAAACTATGGAAAAGAGGACTATAATAGAAAATCTAACGAATGACAGTGATGTTGCATTGTCTCGTCACTTCTCCCTTCTCGTTTGCTACACGGAGTGTGTACGTTCCAGAATCCTCGGCGATCGCTCCCTAAGATTATGCATTCTTTTAGGATGAACATCAACTTTTTATAGAAAGTGTGAAAGCTAAATAACTTTGATATCCAGGGCTACAAATCCGAACTCGTTTAACGTCTTCACTCGACTACCAGTGATCAGCGGATGCCCATTCACGAACCACTCGATACTCATCGTTGGGTCGTGCACTGGTGCCACCTTTAAAAGGACCATATCTTTCTACTTACTTTCTTCCAATGCTTTCTTTAAATTGCGTAAAATTCACCCATATATCGGGAGGGATTTTAGTACTACGGTTTCAACCTGCTATTTGGGCAGACTCTTTAACTTTATGCTGTAAAACCGTAGTTTCGTTGTCGTTTCGTAGGTTCGAAATCAAAATTTTGTAAACAATTGTAAAAAATTTGAATTTCCGCAAAAAGTATTCTTATAGTCGCGCTTTCCAATGCTCAAACCCATACGGTTCATTTGTTGCCAGCTTCGGGTTCTGTGCATGAAGCCTGTATAATTCAAACTGATGTCTTCTTCGTAAAATTACACAAGCTTCGAATCAGGAATTAGGATAGTGCCAGACTTATGTGCGTAATGGGATTTCGATTACCTTAACATCCAGGTGAATATCGTCGTGTTCGTTCAATTCAATGTCGGACAGATTTCCAAGAATCTGGGGCGCGGTGTCGCACGTCCTGTCCTCGATTTCTGGCAAAGGTTGGCGACGATCTTGCTCCAGCTCCTGCAAATGTCCGATACTTAGCTTATAAAGAAATTGTTTCGTTCCTATTCAATACGTTCCGATATGCAGTTACTTCGTTGTCGCTTAAATCCATGTTTTATTTCAATTCAGTGGAAATTCTCATACTTAATACATCCGCATTATTCTGCGTTTCGACGTCGGATAGCTTCGCGAGAATTACTTAGAAACATAGGAAAAGCCTTTTTCGTAAGCATTACTGAAACTACCTCCTCATTTCTACAGGAATGATTTAAAATGAGGTTACATATTCCGGGGTAAGTCATATTTGTGCATAATTGAAAGAAAACGACAAAAACCTCTAGCATTCGAAATATAACCTCCTACTTCTCATGATTTAGAAAAAATTTCTTCATATACCTGTATCCTCTGCAATCCTTCTGGGTGATGAGGGTCCAGATAAAGAGTTTTCTCACTGCCAACGAATAGTTCTAAACTGCACTGTGCTTCACCAAGTTCGTTCCGTGCCACCTTAAATGATGATTTTGAAAATTCAACCACAAATCAAATTCTAAATTAGCTGAAACAATTAAAAACCGGCTAAGAAGAAAAAATTAAGAAAGGTTGCGGTTGCTTTCATGAAGGGAAACGACCGTTTTTCAGGTTAGTACTTCGATTTTACCACACAATCCACAGTCTTCAATGTGGAAGACTCGAGAAAAATTTTCTATCCAAGCTATAACTTAGGAATGGGAAAATGGTTAGTGCATACAGTGCAGTAAAAACCCGAGACAGGGAATCTATGCACTTCGTGCGGTTGGTATTGCTTCCTAGAAAATGGAAAACTAAGACGGAAATTTACAGTGCTGTTTACATGTAATCGTACTTTAGGCTTTTGAATTTTCCACTGAGTTAATGAAGTTGCGTAACCGAATAGGCTGCATATAGTCCTTTCGAGGCTCTATGAAAGCTTGAAATCCTCTGATATACTAGACATAGTACAGTTAATATCGTATTAACGACATCATAAAGAAGACAATGGCTACCCACTTTTCCTACACGAGTAGATACGTGCTGTGTGGCTCACATCACTTTACGCATCAGATTTTTTCACTAGTGTTCATACTCCACCAATGCCCTCGGATTTTGGGGGTTGGCTTGCCTGTTCCTTAAATACTGTTGTCTTCCTTATGAATGCCACTGAACAGACAGCCATGACAGCGCGTTCCCAGATCCTCATCACAGGCAGTTCTCCGCTCTTGTGAGTTGTGGAAACAAGATGATTGCAAACAGGTCTGGCCTAATCTCTCGACTGCGGAGGAAGAGGAAACTTAGTGCATCTTGCGCAAGAACTAACCATTGCCTTGATCGTGCTAAGCGGCTTTATCACAAGTGCGCTACATGCCCCTGTCTAACAATTCTTTAGATGATCTGTCATCACATTTTCTGTCTGCATTCCAGTACTTCTTGTATTCTATTCGTTTCCCTTGTCCATGTAGGTCTTCGAACAAAACCGTGCTGCTTTGGTTGCTGTTTGAGAATTTCGCCCTCTTTATGAATGTCGTAGAATGCTAGTTAAGTCAATCCTCCTTAAAATCTTAGACATAGCTGAACTAAGGCGTTCACATATGAATTGGAGAAGAGAGTTGGAGTGGGGATTGAGCCAGAAGAACCTTGCTTCGTAATGGACTACAGCGCTAATCCCTGCGCTACCCGTCACCGAAAATAAACTCAAACACTTTACGTTGAAGTAGATATTAGACAAATGCGACAGTTAAGAACTGAACTCACCAGAGTGTAAGTACCACTATCTTCTGGATAAGCATACATAATATCCAAAGCAACATAGCCGAAATCGAACATTGGACGGAATCGGTGAGCGGCCGGTAGAGGAGCACCGTTATGGTACCTACAGGATTGAGGTTGTGAGAAAATAGAATGAAGGAAATAGAAGAGCAATGAGACGAAGAAAGTCCCGATCAAGGTTTCATTGCGAAAACCGCTCGAGATAATTTTGTGGGTGACAATCATTTTTAACTGAAGGAATGCTTGTTACGTATATCACGACGTTTTTCACTCCATCAACAAGAAACACAAAAGTTTCTAATAATTCGTGCAACTTGCTCATAGTATAAAGTACAAAGCGATCTTTGTTCTCAGGTTTTTGTTCACTTTTTCCTATTGTAAGTAAAATTCCTACTGCGCTTATGCCACCATCAACAACACACACTCCACAATCAGTGTAGTCACCACACCCGCAATGAATTGTCGCTAAGGGCCAATTTCCCTTTATTAACATGAAAAGCAGACTAAGGCCTATAAAGATTAATGAGGTAACGTAGTCGAAAAAATCACTAGAACACACAGAACCTTAAGGACTTTCGGAAAAACCCTTCTTGCTAAACATAAACCATGAATAAATGAACTATTTAAACGATGAATAGGAGATGAGTGACAAGACGATGAACCCACCACTCGACGGTCATCTTGACGTCGTTCGCTGGCTGGAGACGCGCTTCGAAGTGCACGGGATCGTTCTCCATGCACTCTATCCGCTCAGCCAGCGGACGCACGAATCGTGGAGTGTCGAGAGACTGCGTCTCCTCCGGACGGTCCACTTCCTGAGGACCGATGTGCACCTAAGCACGCGTCCATCTCACAATATTTTCATGCCGAACATCAAAAAAGGTGACATTTGGAGACGAATTGAGATTAACTTTTGTCAGAAAAACAGTGGTAAACTGCCACTAAATGCCAAATGTCACATCAGAGAATAAGAAGTACTAAAATACCTGGTGGCTATCAAGATAGCCGATGATTTGCAAGCTGTCCTGATGCTTGGTATCCAGCTGAAGAGCCGGCATAGTTAACGTCGTCAACTCTGCAGAGCACTGTGCCTGAAAATTTCCTTATCCTTTGGTGACTTACTGCAATGCAATTTGGAAAAACGTTCCATAATCGTTAAAATTGTAAAGATACCTGTCCATGAGCATTAAAAAGAACGCAAGTGTAGGTTCCAGCATCTTCCGGATATGTGGGGTTCAAAGAGAGTGAGACACAGCCGAAGTTGTTGAACATCTGCATAAAAATTAAAATCATGCGGTGAATATTTTCGGAGTCACAAGCATTCATTTCAAACAAAATGCTCCGATTTAAAAAAAAATTAGGGATGCTCGGCGCCGGTTCGTCAACACGAAGAAGGGGCCGACCAATGCGGCGCAAGGGAACGGTCTCACCAGAAGCGCAGCCTTCTGCCTGGTAGTGACCATTCATAACTTAAGTATCAGACGTGAATGCCATCAAAACAGGACAGCACTTTAGATGAATATTTCTGTAGTATTTTATCTTTGACGCATTTCAATACAAAGAAGCTACAAAACTCTGACCTTAAGGAAAGTCAGCATTCTCGTCAATAGGGCACTTTTTAGCTAAACATGACAGAAAAGTGGTACCAAATGTCAGAAAAGTTTTGCAAGCTAAATAGCTTACTCATAATTCAAGAGTTCGTAGTAAACACAAATGGAAAATTTCGCCATTATTTATATGCGATGGATGCTGTCAATAATTCATAATCTCTGATCGCGAAGAACGCAGGAGTATAGTAACTGTTGAAGATCACCTGGATTCTGTTGGCGCTAGGCAGTGCATGTCCATCTTTCAGCCAACTGACCCTCAACGACGGATCATTCACTGGAGTGATGCGAGCCTCGAAGAACGATCGGCCCAGCTCCTGATCACAGTGGAACGACTGGATCTGTAATTTTATTCATTCAGTAATTGGATATGTTCAGAGACCCACGGAATACCAACAGATCGCTGCCTCCTTTTCAATTTCAGAACTTATTGTTAAAGTTAATCTTCAAACAAAGTCTTTTAAATAAAAATCGTTGGTTTCTTCTACTTTTCTTTTTTTTCTTCTTGGAAAAACACTCACTACGCTAAGCAAAATTGCAGGCTTATCAGTACTCGATGAGATGGCATTTTCTTTCTTGTTGATAACAAGGGTTAATATTGTAAATAAGGAGAAGCATTCAGTACCGGTGACAAAAACTTCGGAACACCATCTTGCTTTGAATGACTGAATTGGATTTCACGAACATCTTCTACATCCAGATTTCGATTCTGCTCGAATTTGTGCAAATCGACTCTTGCTGAAATTCGCAGCGTATAGACATAGCAGTTTTCCCCATAAGCACTCCACAGCTTCATTTTCTCAAGTGTTAGATTTATCGAAGAACAACAGCCAAGTGAATCGTAAAAACCGCGGGGTGTACCCTATGCCTGATTAATCTGATGCTACGTCAACCGCTTTTCAGTGGCCTTTTCTTGTCTACACAGGACTTCTTCGTATTAGATCTTAAAAGTCCAATCCTCGTTTATACCTAACCGTTACGGATTTTTTGTTATGACAGAGATTAGCTTTGGCCAGTCTTTTGTTGGCGTTACTTAAGAGACATTTTCGATTATTTGCAGCAAATTCTAAAGCTTGATTTGCAGATTAGTAAGAATAACTATTTTGTGAGTTCACTGACGATGCACGATGACGGTCGCCTGATTCTCGGCTTGTCCAAGCTGGTTCATGACTCTGCAGGTGAACACACCACTGTCGTCCTTGGTGGCATCCATGATGTCAAGCGTAGCGAAGCCATGGTTTAAGGTTTGCCGACAGCGGTCATCTTCAAACAAAATCTTCCATTTCATTTCAAGACTGGTAAAAGAAGAAAAATGTCCTAGAAATAGAATATTAAATATTAATGCAGTTTAGAAAACAAAGTTCTTCTGCACACGCTCATTTCGTGTTTGTTTCCCTTACGATCGCCATAATGACACTTAAATTATCAATTTTCTAGCGTCGTAACTTTGTATACTACTGAATAAGTTCCATACCGCACAAACTATTACTGTTTTCAGGGTTTTTTTGTCAACGCAAACAACTGAATAAGGCAGTAGACCGCCTGAACTGTGAGAGGAAATGAAAATACTTTTCATTATTTCTCGTCCGTTCAGATACCAGACGACGACCAGATTCTCGTCATTCAGTGGCGTCAATTTAGCTTCCAGATGAATTGTCTGTCCCTCGAACAGCTCATGCGATCGCAAATCCGAATGGAAGTTCGGAAGATCTGAAGTGGAACTATTTCATCTCACGGCAAAAATATCGATGCAGTTCAAAACACTATTTCGTTTCTTGCAAGAAAATTTTATTAGTGATTGCATGTATTTATTGATTGTATTTATTAGTATAGATTTAAAAAAAGGAAAAAGCTCTCGGTGTTGATCAATCGCTGAAGGATGCGCCATGCATTCGACTTTATTAAGCATCCTTGGAGGTGGTTGAATGCATATCCCGATGTATCAATCCAGTGCTGCTATCCTTCCAGACAAGTCTGGTACCAATTTGCCGACCTCGGAGGGATGGCATGGTTTTGGACCAAAGATGCGGGGATCGAACCCACGTGTGCATTGCAGGGCACCACCGACCACTGCGCCACACGCACTCTTTCTATAGATTATCTTATGAAATTTAGAAATAGCATTGAGAAATAACTGTTATCCGCCCTATACTTTACCCGATATTGATTTAAAAAATATAGGACATACATACCCAGTTGAATTCCAGGTGGAGCACGAGTGCTCCGTGATTGGTAGGCAGTACCGAAACTGTTGCCGAGAGTTGGTTGGTCGACGGGACAGTGACCTGAAAAGCTTTCTAACATGCAGTACTCTAAATAAACAACGACGCAGATGGATTGAGTTCTTTAAGTAGATGACGATCGCTTTAAATTCTAGTCCGGAAATTAACAGCGCATTTTAATTTTATGAGTCTACTAGAATCTGCTAATCATTCGCTACGAATTTCTCCCAAGGTAATGATCTGATTTCAGGAACCTCATGAAACATTTTGCTTGGGTTTCCTTTCGCAAAGGCCCATTTCCAACATGAAATTATTTCAACAAGTGCGATTCTGTCCAGGAAAACTCAATGCTATTGCCCAATGTGATGCTTGCGTTGACTGTAACGTCTGTCTTGTAAAAGCTGGAATCTTAAATCCCCTTTACGATTTTTTTTGTGGAATTTAGCTTCATAAATAACCATCTGTACTACTAGATTCGGGAGCCATATGCTAAATATTATATAATAAGAAGATTGCTTAGGAAAAACGGTGGTAAGCTTTTCTGGCACTGAGTTAATCAGAATTCGAAAAAGAAGGACGAGTTTGAGCGACTACGGTATGTCCGTCAAGCACTGGTGGTATGACTTGAAGTCCTTTCGAATACTCTTCTATTTAATATGAACATATCGTTATGCGTTACACACTGAAAAGGGTGACTAATTCTTGACAAAGTGACGTTGTTTGCTTTGTGTATTGTACATTCTTCGCAACTGCTCCGGTTTGAAACAAAAAAGTGCAAAGGCACGCTCCTCGATAGAGCGATAAGGCTCATTCGGCAAAGAGCTTTCTCGATCTACAACATGTTTCCTAGAATTATCAATGGTCTTCAGCGTACTCACCGATAACAATCAAATTCACCGTCGAGCGAGCTTCTCCTAGAGGATTCACAACAACCACCGTGTATTCACCCTAAAGTGACTAGTTATAATGACTCATTTCGTTGAGCCATGGCTTCAAATTTCGCCATACAAAAACTGTTGACCCTGCACTGTGCATAAGCCACTTGTGACCGAATATATAGTATCCATTTGATTTGGCAACTTAACTGATTAGCAGATTTGCAAATACGCCTAGACTAAAAGAAAGTGGTAGTACCTGGTCAAACACTGTAACAGGACTGATTTCAAGCACGACGATGCCATTGTTGGTTACGGTGGTCACTCTCGATGACGCCAAAATAGCCTTTCCATTTAAAAGCCATGCTACCTGGAAGTTTAAAAAAAACTGCAGAATAAAGAAACGACGAAAGAAAAAACCGTTGCTTTAATTTCGAACTATGACAGAGCAAATATTCTACCTTGTACGATTAAAGGATGTTTGAGTGAGATATCAACAAGCTAAATTATTGGTGATGTGCACTTGTCTGTGATATACCAGAACGCAAATGCTCATCACTGACCTTAACATTCGGATCGTCAGCCGGAGCGTATTTGACCTCAAACCGAGCAGTTTGCCCTTCGATGAGACTCAACGGCTGTAGTTGACTTTGAAAGGTCGGCGCCGTCTTGGATGCAGCCACGTCTAGCATCTGGTTCACAGGAGTCCTGAAAATCTCAAGTTGTTAAAACTACGTTATATATACATGTTCTACTTAGTCACATTTCAAATTTCAGAATAATGCGTCACTCCATTACCCTTGATCAACTTCTTCTTTCATACGTAACAACCTCCACCTGGTTTCAAAAAAGAAACTCCCAATGTTTACGAAATTAAAATGAAAATCCTGGGTTTAAAAAAGATTTCCAAAAATGTGGTCAGCACAAGACACTTCTACTGCTTTTTCGATGAGCAAATATGGTCTTGCTATCATAGTATTTATTCAATGATACACTACAGCTGACGCTTCGAGGCTTTCGACTTCTTCAGAGTCTAGAATGGACAAATTGACATGCAATATACCCATCCAAATTCTTTCATGAGCTCAGCAGATAAAACTTAATGCATAATTACAACCACAATGATGCTAAGATCTGAGATATTTGCAAAACTCTGGACCGCAGGTGTCTGCGATGGGGATCGAACACGCTATCATTCTTTCCAAGGACTAACGCGTTCTTCACCACATGATGAGGGTCCTTTCTTTCGCCTTTCTCTCAACTATTTTTCTATATACCGGTGCCACCAGCAATCATTAGTCAACAAGACTGATCTGATTTAATTCAATTTAATTTCCAATTTTTCATTCTGGTATTAAGTAGTTTCTTTTTACCTCATCGTTTCGTTTTTGGAAATCTTCCAGTTATTTGGTGGAGGCCCAGCCCCAGAGACTTGCATATGAGCAAGGGATGTGTCTGACACAAGTCGAAAAATCAGCCTGAGGTATTGGGAGAAGTCATGCATGATCACAAGGTACTTCCCTTTGCGGTTCATTTTTGGATCCATGGAATTCATCCAGAATGCTTCGAGGGCTTTATACGCTAAAATTTTAGGATACCCTGCGGTTGTGCTCATTTTTACTTTAAAAAGTTCCGCTGTATGCCCCCGTGTCCCATGCGAGCCTAGTAGAGTATTCTGTTTAAGCTTACGCTTACCGTCTAGCTGTACTAATATACGGGAACTGAGTGGTCTACCCGTTCCGCCAGTATATTCGCCTCCGCACTCGCTTAGAAAAGATCTGATAAGCCGTACCCAAACTCAAGAAATCACCGTATCTCTCGTTAAGGCAAATTATGCAATTGCACGTTTCGGTCGGTCTTAAAAACGGTTAGGAACTAGCTGGCGTCTGAGACTGTTGGGGGGTATTTCAATCATTGCTACCAAATCCTCAGATCAGCCCTTTTCAAACTACATTTCATAGCCGCACTTATTTCATTGGAAATAAAGGGCAGGATATTTCATGAGTTCGGCTACGGTTTATTTGATCGCGTATTAAGCATGTGAGGAAGAATACATTGGCAAAACGGGCAGACCACTTTGCGCCCGTATAAAATAGCACCTCGTCGATAAAGCAAGCTAAATTCAGCAAACCACCAGGCGTACAGAGGACAACAACAAAAAGGATTTTGAAGGGAAAGTTATCATCTACGCACAGGAATGGAAAACATTAGCGCGTAAAGCCCATGAAGCCTTTTAGAGACAAATTCAAAGGATCGAAAAATCGCCCGCAAGAAGGAGTGCCTTGTGAAACCACGTGCCATCCCATAGATTGATTTTTTGACCTGAGCCTGGCACATTCCTTACTTATTCTCCTTATTTCCTTATTCCGTATAATACTTTGTGCGGTTGATCCAAATCAAATAACTGGGACTGTTATAAGGAACAAAACAGTGAGCATTTGAAAGAGACTGCTTTTTTTACGCGAATGAAAATTTATACATTAACTTTTATCTGCTGAAGTTATGAAAGCACCTGGTTGAGCAGACTGCATGTCAATTTGACTTTTCGAATCTCTGAAGAAGGCAAAACCGCCGAAACGTCAACTATGATGTTTGAATGAATAGATGCTGCAGAAACAACCTCGCTCTCTCTCATCAAGGAAACAGAAGACTCAATTTTTTTCAACTTGCCCGAACCTTCTCGAATGTATTTAAAACAAATTGTTACTACTCTATTATAATTCAGCATGCCACATAGAAGGATGTGGTCCGTTTTCAATGTACCCATGGATGAATCTGATATGAACTTTCTCAATCCAGTAAGTCAACAGAATATATGGGGCGTAGCCGGATATACGGCTTGTGAGTTAAACACGGACTAAAAGCGAGTTTGCACTTGTATTCAGATATAGTTGGACTGATGATATGGGTGCTACATTCCTATCAAGCTAAACTGACATACACTTTCTGGGTTCATTTAATCACATCCGTGAATACCTTCGTGGGTGTGCTTGCATGTACGCGGGTTACAGCCATGTCCATGATTAAGCCGGAATGGTTTTTGATTGGGTTCTAACGTCTGAACTAGGAAAGCCCAGATTCGTTTGAGTAAATCGAGACCAAATACAGTTCCGGGCAAGGTATGGGGCCATATTCTCGTTATAAATAATAAGACAAAAAGGCGCATACGGAAAGAGTGGTGTTCTCCGCATCCTTCAGAGGTATGATTTTAATGCACAATGTAAGATATGAGAGTTACTGTTAAAGCAGCGTGCTACTGCTAAAAGCATTCGACGACAAACAGGATTACAGGATCCAAGAAAATCTACTAATGTTTTACAATTAACACCATGAAAAACCATAATTACGAAAGGTTTTTAAAGCTCACCACTAACAGCATTATCGGTGACAAGATACGATCTAGTCGAAAGATAATATACTTTCGAATAAATTTCGGCTTTTTAGATTTTAAGTCTAATACCTGGCCATGCGTCGATCGACCTTTCGAAGAGTGATCTGTTCTCTATAAGAAGGTCCAGTTAGTTTCTGACGACTTTGAACGACTACACGACCCTAAACTCGATACACTACTAGTAAGTTCTTCTCGGCATCTCATTCTGTGAAGGCGAACCTTGAGTGAAGTGGTGCCGTGCTTGTTGATGGCATCACAACGATACCAACCTCCCTCTGCGAGAGTGACGTTCTCGATTAGCAAAGTCGTTTCGTTGCCTTTCGTTTCAATCCTAAGGCCGCGTAAGTAGAAAAGTTGCAACATATGTGATCACATTACGACAAATTATATTGTATCAAACACTGTATGCTTAAATACACAATTATAACAGAACATTGCCGTGTTCTCAGATAACTTATCCCCCAAGTTTTACTATACACTTTGGAGAAATTTTGTTTCAATCGAAATGCACACTTACTTTTGACTTGGATTAGAAAGTCTACGGATGTTTAGGTCTTCAAGGAGTTTATGGATGAACAGAATGGTGATATGAAAGGATGGAATGCATATAAGAAGAATATAAGGTACAGAGAGAGCTAAGTCTACACATTATCCCTTCGAAAAGATTAATTTTTTAACGATAAATACGTAGGTAAATGGCCCACTTGAATGGACCAGAATTGGAGATTTCTTCGTTGTCCTTGAACCACTTGTAGACGACATTCTCTCCTGTTGATCTACAAAACAACTTCGTCGAGTCGCCTTCATAGATTGTAGTTGACTGGAATTTTCCAGTGAACTCCGGTGCGTCTGGTGGTCTCGCCTCTTAAACGATTTCATATAATCTTTCTACACTTCATGTTTACTTGTCAATTCATACAAAATACACCGCTTTTTGTATTCAGATTCTATTTAGCACATTGAAAAAATTACTAAGGATAGAAAATCAAAGAGCCAGAAATCAAGCCAACACGAAGCAATTACTGCAAAGAAAACAGTACTGCGAGTACATGGTCTGGTAGAATACACTTTAACCTTTTCGCGTGGAATCTCGTTTCGCCTAGTAATGCTGATTCCCATTAGAGAATTCCAGAAGTTAAAACTTTTATTTATTTATAGAAGAACCTTTGATCGATCGTAGTCCCATTTAAAAATTTAACACAGTGTCATTTGACATTTAAATACCTTTACAAATAAAATTTCAAAACATTTGGAGGAAATCTTAGAAGCTTACAGATGGAGGCTCTCAGCTGAAAACATTGACTATAAACTGGATAACATTACAACGCCTTCCTAGATGAAATCCCGCTTATGAGATTGTATTCGCGTTCGAAATATGACCCGTGGAACAATAAGGTGGAAGGAAAATGTGTTATGGGTTTCAGAAAGTGAGTGTTAACGAAACAGGACAAGAGGTGAGCTCAATTTCACCTTTCTATTTATGATGGCATATGTATACATGCATGAATAGATGTGATGGGGATAAACAAATATTACCGTACAAGTCGACTCTATTGGAAACTTGTGTTTATGTGGTTTCGAAGTTCATACGCGAAGGTCAGAGGTCGCCTCCAACAAATAAGATTTACGTGTACTACGGGAAAATTCGATAATCCCCTCTGACCTCTCATAAATAGAAAACAGTAAAATAAAAAGTGAAAGAAACTCCCTGTTTCAGTGCCTCCGAAGAGCACTGACATTGTAGCAATGGAAAAAAGAGAAAAAGTGGTCAAAATTTCAAGGGTGATGGTGAACTCTTCACATAGGAGATACGTACGTTAAGATTCAGTGCTGCTACTATATTAGTATAGTGACGACAATAAACTAAGGATAAAGGTTATGTTGGAAGGAAGGCTCCCCATTGAAGTAAGCCAATAACAGAGAAAAAGAGAAAATTCTGGATGCTCGGCAACAAAAGAACGTAGAGAGTTCTTGCTCATTAACACGCTCTTCCCACGGATTTTTTGAGCAGTGTTTGCTCGATTCCGACTACTGTGTTCAAAGAATGTCTACAATTCCGGCGTGCTCAGTCTTCGTATTCTACGTCAGAATGTAGTCATTATCATCCAACAAGGCCATCAACGTCAATCTCGATGCTATGATTGCTTGGATGAGAATTTGCGAATAACTCCATATTGAGAACCATAGAAACTGGAATTGGACTAATGGGGTAACGGACTCTCTGAGATTTCACGACGTGTAAGCCCACTCATTCGCGCTGAGAATATTCCAGTCCAGAATACCATATGAAAAATTACCACTTCATCATCATTCAGAAGTTTACATTTAATACTAGCTATCGCTATTGTCCTCACGCTAACCACAACACTAAGCTCTTATTTGCTTCGTGGAATACTCTTTTTCTAAAGAGGAAGATACGCATTTTTTTTCAAGAATTCTGGAATCCTCTACGTAAGTGGATAGCTTCACTAGCCATCGGCAATGAATAAGTTACATCCCCTCTTGCAAAGCACTACATTTGGATGAAAAAAGTTGGAAAGGTCATTTGCTACGTACATCGAGAATGTACGATTTAAATGAACAACATCACTTTCTAAAATTCCAAACAGAATGGTTACCGCAACTGGAAAAACTATGAAGAAGGCTACTCGCAATTACAGCATTTAGAATAGTAGTGGACAGAGAAATTGGGGGTAGGTCATCCATAACTCCTACTCTGACAACATCAACGGCCGTCCAATTCCGTTAAGAATAGTACCCAGGACGAGTTTCTATTAACCTCGGCACTGAATTATGAATTCGACGCTTTCTCTCTCATCAATCGCGAGGTTGTTAAACAACAAACTCCTCGAGGCTTTTTGGATAAATGCCAAAAAATCCCACAATGAATAGCAGGGAGAAATGCCTCGAGATCACACGTGATTTCGCCCCGTATCCTCGCATCGATCGTTGATGTGGGGAGGTGCAGTCGTCAACCATATGCGACGCTGATCAGCGGCTCTTCCTCAGTGGAAGCCGCGTAAAATTGTGTTGTATGTGTGGTATTGTATGGAAGTAAACGTACGCTGTTTAACAACCTCGCGATTGTTAAGAGAGAAAGCGACGAATTCCGTTATGTATTATCATAGCACGAAGAAGTGGACTTTGGGAGCCTCGTCATTGTTAAGTCTTACATGCTCATTCGTTGGTAAAGTATCCTATAGCACTCGATTCCAGCAGGTTCTGAGTCGAAAGTCTAAATACCCCTAATCAACTTTATAAAAACATCTGCAAGAGCTTTAAAAGAGTCTTCTTCCACAGGATCAACAAAGCATTGGGCAAAGGATAGGCGTACTTCAAGCATGGGTTCCGAGAACTCAAAATAATGAGTTGATTTGCTGTAGGCAGGGGTTCCGAAAGAATTCGAAGCATGGATTATACTCATACGGTTACGGACAACACCCACTCGAGCATTGTCATAGTACGAAATTATTACTTCAAACAACAGTTTAATGAACTCGAACCAGTCTTAAATGAGTCATGAAAACTTTCTATAAACACAAGGCTGCTATTCAACGAGCTATCCCCTAAATCCGTTGTTCTACATGAACATCGAAAGCATGAAAAGCACTCGTGAAATTATTTGAAGCGGCTGTCAAAAACGCCATTTAAAAACTGAAGTGGAACATGGTAAAGAAAGTAACACCAAGCAGCTACACCACGTTGGCTCCTTTGGTGACCGTTCTTTTCAAAACAAGCATTGCCTACGTGGAGTAAATTCAGGATAATTTGAGGAGCACGTGTGAAAAGATCGATATTCGGCTAATCAGAAAGCAAATCGTGTTCCTCGAAAACAGACGTTGCCAACGTTCAATTGCATCCACGAATGAAATGGAATCTACGAATTTTTCGAATTTCATTATTAAATCAGTATGACAAACGACTTAGAATCGGAACTGAGAATAGAAAGAGAGCAGGTCGCGGGGCCTAGAAAAACTATAAAGGATGTTTTTTACAAAAAAAAAAAAAATAAACCCCCGCTTCTTAGTCCGCTTCCTAAGTTTCCCGGTTCTTTTTGTTTTAAGGTTATCCAGTGGCAATCTGGATGCTGGACGAACACTACGATAGTGCGATGCGATAGAGTTTTTCGTCTTTTGGTAAGTGTTATTGAAGTGTTTGGCGTAATTGGATGCTGGACGAACACTACGATAGTGCGATGCCATAGAGTTTTTCGTCTTTTGGTAAGTTATTGAAGTGTTTGGCGTAATAAATTGTATATCAGTTTATCCTTCCAGGCTCTGAAGAAGGCGATTCTGCCGAAACGTCAGCTACTGTTGTGTTGTATTGTATTGTGTGTTTTTCTATGGAAATAAATGTATGCTGTTTAACAACCTCGTGATTACTGAGACAGAAAATAACGTATTCATACTCCAATGCCGAGGTTAACAGAAAGCCGATCCTGGGAACAGTGCGATCAGCATCAACAACAGCGATATTGAGAGGCTGATGGAACGAACTTCTCGAATCACACAACTATGTGGAGAATTCGAGGTGCCGAATTGTACTTCGATGTAAAGAGGATCGAGAATCAAAGAGACAAACACAGGAGATGAAAATCAGGGGTAGTACATCAAACCCACAAAGTAAGAACATTGTTCCGTTGATCAGATTTGTTTACAAAATCCTTGAGGAAAAGATAATATCCTTTATGTACTTCAAATAACTTGATTCCTAAGGACAAGCAAAATTGTTTTGACAACAGCACTTCGAAAAAGTGCCACAAATAAAACGTTTTTTAAGAAAATGATTTTTTTTCTTTCTTTTAGTCTAGAACAGATCTCACTTACGAAGAACATTAAGGACGAAACGACTTTGAAATGTTCCACCACTGTTCCTGGCGATGGCGACGTAGGTGCCAGCATCATTTGCATCCACCTGAAAGTAAAAATAAAGCTCTACACTTTTTGACGGTAGACGAAATTCTCATCAGAAATTTTTGCCTTCTCAATGGTCAGCTTGCTGTCTCCGCTACTTCCATGTTGCACCTTGAATTTACCGCCCGTTTGTATCGGCGCTGGCGATGCGTCTATTCGGTTCCACTCTAACGTGGGAGGTGGAACACCGGAAGTCTGCAACGAGTTAAGCTCACATTATCCCCTAGGATTCCACCGAATTTCACATCAATAATTAATTTTTCAAACCAAAATTTCCTTTTCAGGTGTTTCTTTTAGACCAGGAATTTGTTTAACAGTCAGTTAAATGACTAAAATAATTATTACAGACGACTTTTAGCAAAGCACATCCTCCGTTTGTTTCACAACGTCGCAATTGTGACCCACTTGGTCTGCTTCCGACTGGAAGATCGCCCATTAAGTTAGACAATCTTCGACGTATCGGAATAGACTTTACTCAATAACTCCCGTCAAAGAAGATCAAATGATTCTAAATCATTTCCAACTTGCGCCTTTGTAGAACATTCCTCGAAGGAGGCTGCGCTATGAGAAGAGACAATGCCCCTTTACCACAAAAGTGGGACTCCGAGAAAGCACGATATGCAGTGGAGAGAAGCCGAACGATACGGGTTCTATCATCTTTCTCATCTCGGGTTCTAAAACATCAAACGAAAACTTGTATAAAGTGTTTTCAGATTTCCGAAGGCCTTCTTCTATCTAAAGAAACGCAACTAATTGAGCACCGTTAACGGTGTACGTTGGTGATTCTTAGGCTTTCCTTCTCAATTCTTTTCTTGCCTAGTTTTCTAGGCCTTTTTCTTATCTTCTTCCATGTACTTTTGTTATGGTTTTAGAGCTACCAAAGATGACTGACAAGGCATCTTTGAATGCTTTCCAAAAATATTTAAAATTTAAATCGCGCATTATCGAACTAAGGGGCGGATAGCACGGTGGTAGCGATGTCCGTCATCACGAGCATAGTGCCACTTCGATTCCGATCCGGGCCAACCAAGCTTTTAATCCCATCGGAGTCGAGAAATTGGCACCGGATGTGTCTGGAAAAAAAAACCACTCTTTGCAATCCAACTGGGAACGTTCCAACCCGGCTATCTCATGACTCCAGGAAAAATTGCTCGTTTAGTATTCTGCGACATTCAAGATGAAATGAAAATCCTCAAGCAGCAACTGAAGCCGCATGTAAAAGTTGGAAGATCTATGTGGAGAATGGATGCGAGGAAACGAATCGAATGTGGGAAGTGCTGAGATCCGTCTGCACAATAGACGAGAAGACTGGTTAAATAAAATTTTGAAAAATTATCGAACTATTCATGTCATTTGAATATCGTCTCAGTTTTAATCAAGGAAAAGCAGATTTTTAATCAAATGCTGTGATGGAAAACAAAAGAATTTCCTTCAAGCTATGCAAATGTTAAATGGCGTTGAAAGAACTAAAGTGTCAATATTAGTCAGGGATCATTCAATGGCAGAAGTCCTGATGATCTATTTGGAGTAATGTTCTCTACTCGTTGTTATGGGCGCGTGTGGCGCAGTGGTATGAAGCGCCTTGCAACACATACATGGGATCGATCCCCGCAACCGTGACTCATCAAGCCTTTCATCTCTCCGGAGTCGGCAAATTGGTAGCAAACTTGTCTAGGAGGATAGCAGCACTGGCTTGATACATGGGTAAGCCACCATGAGCCATGGTAAAGGCCAGATATGCGTTCAATCGCCTCCAAACGATGCTTAATAAAGTCATATTCTTGGCGCATCCCTTAAGGATTGATCAAAGTCGAGAGCTTTATCCTTTTTTGTTCACTACTGTGCTATGGAAAGCGACATTTTGCTAACTGTGACAGATTCAGAACTCATGAGGAGAAGTACGTTTCTTAGCAACAGGGTGTCTGAAACCATAAGTCATATTTAACTCCGAGAATAAAATGGTATTTAATTTACAACCAGGCCTCGTTAACGTAGATACCTTCATGTCACACAGCATCCCTCAATTTATAAAAGATGAACGACTATCACATCACATTCTCTCAATAGCACCGCCAAAGACTACGCAGGTGTGCGCTGTATGACTTTCATACATAACTATTTAAATCATGCTGTAAGAATTCGCATTCTTCAATTTTGATTTTAACCCGAGAAGAAGAAAACTCCGAACCTTCGCTGTAAAAGTAACTGTTTCGCCTGGTTTTGCTGCGATAGACTGTGGATGAACGAGGAAGCTGGGTGGACGCGACTGAAAAATAAAAAGCAGTCATATATATGTTATTATGTAATCTTCCGTCTATTTTAAGGAATATAATTCGAATGAAAAGCATTCCCAATTTTTTCTCTTCGTCTCAAAAAAAATTAAGGTCATTAAACATTTCTATGCAATCGCTTTACACCACCTTATCTCTCATGTCAGAAACCTCTTAGTCACATGGACAATCGCTCAAAAAACCACTGTGGTGGACTTGTTTTTCAGCCTTAGAGCCATAGGAGTTGCACGGCATTCTTGAACGAACGTCCGTCGTAATTCTGGTTTTCATCGCTCGTGTAATACTCACAGGCACAAGGGCTGCTCCGTGCTCGTGCGAGTGTCCAGTGGAGATTTTCACATCACCGTTGACTTTAGAAGCACGAATGGTAGAATTTGCACTGCTGGTGGCTTCAGTAACATGTAGAGGCTGCTGGAAATACAAGTTACGAAGGAGTGAAATTAACATTAACAGTAAGATTATCTTATATATTACAGAAAATTTCGCACTACATAACATTTTTTAAGTCTTCAGCCTTACTGGCGCAAAAATTGTTCAGTGTGCGCTGTAGTCACCACTGTTCTCTATAACACATTCCCAAACAAGTCAAAACTGAAAATTCATCCCGAAGATATGGTTAGCTGTTAATGTTTTGTCTCTATCTATACTAACCTGAGTCTGTCTCAAAGTTTGCATATTCAGAAACCTCTGTTGGTTTTCGATATGTTGTTGATATTGATCAATCTGTTGGAATTGACTTTCTGGTAATCGATAGTATTCCTGCTGCAGCTGAAAAGAGTCGTCAATTATTACAGGATGTGATCCAAGTCGGAAAAAAGAGAAGGCGATTTTTAACACATGAGGGAGAGCGGCAAGCATGAGATATAGTAGGACCTGGAGAACAACCCGAACGTTTTCAGACAATATTCTGATCACAAAATGTTCCGATTTATTGATGAGCTTACACGTGGTTGTTAGAAATCTTTATTATAGCTAACGTTTCGGCAATTTCGCCTTCATCAGATCTACTATGATTCGAGTCAAGTGTTCATAGCAACACTAAAGCAAGAACCGTCTTTTATCCTAGAGAACTGCCGCGTGAGGGCAGGTGATGTCAGCGCGGCCAGACTCTCGTATAAAAGGGCAGCGCTAGAGACGCTTCTTTATTCCATCGGTGCTTCACTCTGCTCGACTCCTCTCGACGCGACGGCTAGAAAGATCAACAACGCAAGAAAAAGCAAGTGCTCTGAACATCCGACTTGAATCATTGTGGCTGTGATGAGGGAGGAATCGCCGAAACGTTAGCGATAATAAGGACTCATAACAGCCTCTTCTAAGCTACCCAATGAACCAAACTATTGCCTATGCATACGAAGCCCAATGAAAGTCGAAATTGAATCCTGGCAAACCACTTCATATCCAATAAAATAGTTACGAAATGGCATCCATGAGCTCTAACAGATAATCGATAAAGTGAATAGCTGGAACCCTTGGCATCAGATGCAGCGGTGTGAGCGTGCTAGCACAACGATGATGAGACTCTGATAGCAAAACAAAGCGAGCTAGGAGCATGAAGTATTTTAAAGTGGCAAATTTACACCGAGAATGCGGATCCGCATAAAAAGACGCGAAAAAACACCAAACAAATGTCGGAGAACCGCACCTTGACTGGAGATTACATGAAAATCCAAACAACTAAATGACATCGATCATTCACTCAACTTGCCTGTTTATATCACTATACCTCAAGTGCACAAGACTCGTTATGCGTGTAGCAAATCGGAGGAGTATTAGAACACTTTTTTCTAACTGATCCAACGTCACTCCTGTACTTCTTGCGTTCGATTCGTCTCCTCGCATCGATCATCAACGAAAGATCTCGAATTTTTGAGTGTGACTATGGCTGCGGTTTGAGGATTTTCGTCTCGTTTATGAATCTCGTTAGATGACAGGTGAGTCGATTCTCCCCGCACTCTGAGATATCCTTGCTGGGGTGTTACAAATGGATTCGAATGAGTAAACTGGTTCCAGACAAGTCTGGTACCACCTTCCGGACTCTAGAGCATGGGAGGCATGGTGGAGCTGATGGGGTTGAAACAGTGCCTAGCTCGTAGTGGCAGGCGGTGGTGTAGTGGCACTACTACTGCACCACCCGTTTCCCTGTGGCCCATTCAGTACCTTGAATTATATAAGCAATGTGAAAACATTGAAATAGAAAACCAGTTGCGCTAGCAATTTGTTTACGCAGAAGCCGAGCGACAAATTGAGACAAGCTGTGCAATGTGATATACAACTGACAGCGATTGGCACGTGTTGATAGTAGGGATGGTCCCTGAAGTTTGACTCGTGCGAGACGTTGTACTGAGGAGTTGAAGGAAGGTGACCGTCCGCAAAACCTGAAATTAACCCGAGGGGGTTTGAGAGCCACCTCCTTGAGGTAGAAATAAGAATCACACCCACCTCTTGTGTAATAATACCACCGAGTGATTCAAGGTGTGAAATGATGATTAGAAAATAAACAACATTGATTGAGAAAAATGAAGATCGGAAGCCTACCTTGCGCTTGCTTTGAGTGAAGAAACTGCTGCTGTTGTTGCTGTTGTAGTTGATGCCACGGATACTGTAGTTTGTATGGCTGGGTATACTGCAAATATTTTTGTTATATTTATAGCACTACGATTACGTTTTGCTATTATTTCTGAAGAAAGAAAAGGGAGATTTCGAAGCACCAAGAAAGTAGAGCCTAGAAAGAGTTGAGAAGCTATCAGCTAACCGAACTAGAAGATGACCACTGTTCAAGAATTTCTACTGATGCTTCATTTTGACAGAGACTGATTTTTACAGACCATAAAATGCAGAAATTTCGACAAATTCTTCTCTTAGATTTCGGGTCATTAAGGAATGGTAAAGGCAAAAAAAATCCCCAAATTCCGAAAACGTCCGTTTTAATCAATTCATGCTGGACTTTCGTCATTTCTTTTGTGAAACTTCTATATGATTCGAAAATACAACAAAAATTGAGCACGTTGTTGTTGAAAACCGCATAAAGAAACACTTCTCAACATTGGCTTGACCTCTAGCTGTCGTCGACCGTGTGCTTCCTGAGACTTTTTGGCCCACTCCTCCTGCTCCTGACGCCGTAGGAGTCGTTCACGCTCCTCGATCTCTCTGCACCGGATCTGCTCCAGGCGCTCCCGTTCGGTGCGTTCCTTCTCGAAAAGCCGACGTAGGCGCTCTTGCTCTTCCCTGATCCGAAGATTCTCCTCCTCTCGCGCTTTCCTCTCGAGCTGCTCACGTTCTAGAGCTTTCTGGTATCGCAGTTGTTGCTGCTGCAGATACTGAAACCAGCACATTTCACTTGGGTCAGTTCACTATTCATATTGAAGGGAAACAAAACGTGCAAAGCTATTAGAGCATTCACATTATACGTGAAATATACTTGTTTGAAACTTCACTGGAAATCGTAGCGGAAGTTAAAGTGAAATTGTGAAGACGAGACGGGAGAACAATCCAAAAAGGCTTTGTAACTGATCGGACTCTGATATCTCTCAAACACCAGTATGAGGCACTACTATTCCCCACGGCTTTTCCCGATTGATTTCTCATTGAAATTGAATTTGTTAGAGCATGTGTCAATGCATTGTTTAGAGAATGTGTCATTCCCTCCGGAAAACGCACTTAACCTGCTCTCAGTTTCCTTCTTTTCTGTCAACACTTGAAAAATTCTTACACAAACATTGTTCCAACGCCTTTCTCTTTTGAAATTTCGCAAAAAAAATATAAGGTTTCTGAAGCTTTGATGGAATCGTCGAAACGCTAAACGAAATTGTCTTTTTTCAATCACTGCAATTCCAAACTCCACAAGTTCCAATCGGGTAAAAATAGATATTCGTGTACTAACCATTCAATGAAGAAAATCGAGGCTATCAGTAATGCAGCCCCACACAAACAAGTTTTCGAGAGTTTTGGAATAGAACGTGGCCAACCTGTTGCTGCTGTCTCAGCTGCTGCTCTTTATCTCGCTCCTCCGGCGCGCTGAGAGGATAGACCTCAATCCGAGCTGCACTTTCAACCTGAACGCAACACCTGAGCTTTAGCCAATGGCAGTCGGATGGTCCCACCCAAAACATATCACAGAGAGCACCCGTGATGCTCTACTCGACGTAACAGTAAAACTTCATACACACAAATTAGCGAATTCTAGTGGGACCCACATCGATGGTGTGACCCGAGCGAATTATTCAAAAACAGGGTGGGATATGCAAGATGCTTCAGTGTACTTCAAAAATTTATCCTTACGACACTTAAGCTATTTTAAAGGAATGGGTACTAGAATTACATAACTTGGAGATATTCATTTGCCAAAAAACTAACAGACGGTAGAGGGTAAGTAATCCAGTAATCCGGTATACGAATTTAACACCATAGTTTCTAGCAATGCAAATGCAGTTTAGGATAGCAGAAATTGTTCCTGACGTAAAATAACTGTTTTCAAAATATGGATATGGTAGCGAAAGCTAATTTTCTGCCTCTTCTAGGGACAATTATTCAAAAGATGACAGCTATTTTACTTTACTTTTCCTTTAAATAAAACAACGAACATCTGAAAATGTAACATTCGATAAAAATCTGGAGATCAGGCGCTCTCAGCCTTCCTCCACTTGTCGAAATCCACTTATATGAAGGCTACGAAGTGCAGAACATTTCAAGTACCATAACCCAAAATCTACAAATGGAACATCACAGAAAAAGCGAGCGTGGGAGCGTTTTTGAACTTGAAATCTGCTTTACAATGCAGCTTGACAATATAAATCAATATAAATGAAGGCGAGGGCGATGCTTTGGCATCAGCACATTCTAGAGAAATTCCAGAGATAAATGGTTCGCAGATGGGCGGGCAATTGTTCGGAATATGAAGTCTAAACCCCTCCGTTCTGACAATGTCTTTTAGTAATAGATTGATGCCTCAGTGGATCTTTAGTAGCGCACCTTTTTATTACTTCTTCTACTTGTACTTTCTGCATTGCTTAAAAAACGAAACATTGAGTATTTAAAAAAATATGTTTGCCATGCAATTGCATTCGATTATTGGACGAAAAGCTATGTATCAAGTTTTTTCTAGTGACGCTATGAAAGCATTCAGCTGAGTAGATCGCTTGTCCATGCTCTAAAGAAGGAGAAAGCGCCGAAACGTTAACCAGTATTGTAGTGAACAGATCTTGTTGGACGGTGTATTACCTTTTATTATCTAAAGAAAACAATCATATTCACTATTTGAAGGATTAGAAAAGACCGGTAAATCCATTATATTTGAGGACTCGCCAATCAAGTCGGTGGACGAAGCGATGAAGAAAATTTCCACCAAATATTTACGCTGTAATGCGAAAATCGTTGACATAGCAAAAAAGCAGTCTCGTCGAGTTGGTAGCAGAATGAAAAGAGGAAAGTAACGATGAGATAGAAGATTTACGAATAGAACATTTTCCTAGAATGTGAATGCCAACACGAATAGAAAGGTTTGCAGCTACGACGGTTTCGATGTGGGCTTCAGGTAAGCAAACAAAATTTAGCCATTAGATTGGCAAGCCAGGCAAAATTAGTAATTCATGTTGTTATCCTCTTTTCAAAGGCACCCAAATCTCACTGGTTTTCTAGTGTAAATAACTACAAAAAGTATTGCATTCGATTACTGAACGAATTGTGTAATATCTGGGTGGACGGCCGTGCGAGCGAGAGCGTGGAGGTTATGTTTCTTACAGTGTGATAGTATTCGGTGGATATTACTAACTTCCAGATGTTTCACGAATTTTATAGAATTCGATTATTGTGCGCTCGAAAAGCTTCATAAACTATTATAGGCCAGCTTTTTACTATAAAAAACACAAATGAGACAATGATTTGAAATTAGAGGCAATGCCACGATGCGGATTTCAGAAATGTTGGGTTATTCAGGCTTGCATGGAACTCGAAACAACGTTGATCATATACCCTTTTGAGTTTCCGAACTTTTTCGGTAAGTACTACTAGAATGTTGAAAACTAAAGAGCGTAAATATTTAGTGCGACATTTTTAAAAAAGTGTAAACGCTTATACTACCGTTTCTAGATCAAGTGATTCATAGCGATAGGTGGTAAGAGATGAAATGTCCAGCACCGCGATGAGGAGCACCTATGCAAAGGCGGGAAGATATGTGGGAGGAGAAGCCCACTAATTGAAGTCAGCTCATAGAGACAGGAAAACACTAGGTGTTTGCAGAGCGTCGACAGTTGGTTGGCAGCAACTGTCCTTGTGTGCAGAACAACGTCAACTGCAACTACGGAAGAAGGACCAAAACATCTACATGATGGGCGTTAAGATTAACTTTGATGGGCTGTCATCACCTCATGGAGGCTGGTCAAACTCTCAATTACAAACTCGCGGTACAGCGCAAGAAAAAGCTGTCCAATCTGTGGCGTTCTTAAAAGGGCAAAGCCGAACAGGAATGCCGCTACACTGTCTGAAGGTGTGCGGGCATAAACCTACACGCTATATAAAATTTCTATTAATTAATGACGTGAATTCGTAAATTTCTAAGAGAAGTTCAATGTTTCAGAATTGGACGTGCACCGCATAAGCAATGGACTCGCCAAGGACTCACAACCAGCTAGGCGGTAAGCAGCCAAGGTATGAATGAAAGGCGAAATTATTTCCAGAAATTTATAGCACCTTAGTTAACAGTTGTTCTTGTGGGGGAGTGGCCATCAACAAAAAACTTTAACGTGGATGTGTCACCAGAATATTCAAAAAGTGGCAATATTCGTCGGATGAAGAACGTTTTAAACGAGCGGCTACGTAGGTGGAGATCAACAGGATCGATGGCAAGCTTCACTTTCTTAAGAAATGGTGGGTGCAGTGACAAGACAATACACAGGCATAGCGGCATTCCCAACAAGACCTCCTACTCCTGAGAGCAGTTGAAAACTGCTCAAATAGATTTCACTGTTTGTAACAAATAATGGAGGACCAAGATGGGAAAATCAGCAACATTCGAGCCATTGGGAGTAAATGTTAGCAGTGTAGTGTAAGTATTATATTGCGCTAACGAAGGTGTCCGCTCTGATGAAGCGTGCTTGTCTCTTGCTGTCAACTGAAGAAACCGCGGTACTCTGTGTAGAGGAAGATGAGATAGGAGATAACGTAAGCAGAGCATTGAAATGAATTCAAATCGAATTGGTTTAGAAAATGAAGACGAGAAGATGTGTGGAAACGACGTGAGATACAAGTAGAGGTGCATAAAAGCATGTAACAGAAATTGAATGAGAAGCCTCACCCAGGAGAATTAAAGTTTCCGCTATTTCCTTTTTACCTTCCGTTTCTACAAAATAACCTACCCTGCCAAAAGGGTTCTCAGCTACAACGATGTATTCGCCTGAGTCATCTGGAGTCACCATTGACAGTTTAAGAATAGCCAACGATCCTGGAAAGTACTGTTATTACCTTGACGTCGAAGATTGGATTCTAGATAGCATAAGAGAATGTGAGGAAGTTCACGGAATCTACCCATCTAAGGTTGAAGAAACTGCAGCTAAAAATAAATAAAAGCCAACAAAGGAAAGCTGCATTCTAGATTGAAAGGAATAATCGTCATCGCTTAATTTACAAACACAAGCCTATACCTTTATAAGTCATTTGAATTCTGGATCCACTTATTCGTACCAGGACTCCATTAAAGAACCAGTATACCTGTAAAAGCTCACTAGTACAACGCAGTTTGTGATATTAATTTATATAAGGGCTTCCGAAGGAGTCCCAAATTAAAGCTGGAACGTTTTGCATCTAAGAAGAATAAGGTGAACACAAAAAGAAATAATAATAAATAAATTCTGGATATTAGGTACAAAGCAGTTACATATTTGACAGCCGATTGGCTTCTATTAAAGATTCTTCGCACCTTAGGTTTCGGAATGCCCACAATGTTTGTCTGGAGGATGGCATCAGTGCCTTCAGTGAGTCGAAGGCCTCTCAGCGGTACACGAATTATTGGAGGTGAACCGGGTATTCCTCTAGCCTCTAGAAAAGCCATTTCCGGTTCAGTTTCTGATTCCGACATTGAGACAGTCCAGTGCTGCAAAAACTATTTGTTTGATAACGTTTATGGAATTAAACAATCCTTCTTCAATTGAGTATTCTTTTCCACAAGGTACCATTCTCAGGGACGCCCACATAAACCCGTATCTGCATTTTCCCTCTGTATAAGATAGGAACGAAAAGATCAAGATCAGTCTTTGTCTATTTTTAATGCGAACTTAATGTTAGTTCGAGATTTCGCAGTTGAACAACGTTCTAGCCTAATGCTTCGTACGCTTTTCACATAAAATCTCCAGTCCCAATATTTCGACCCACATGTACAATTTTGTCACTATAAGGTTCCAACCTTCTTTACACTAAGTGGTGAATGAGATAGCGACAGGGGCTGGATTTCGAGTGTTAACTTGTGGTTAAGTAAAGATGATGGAACTAATATGTTTACTCTAACGAACCATTGATTGGTAAAGAGCCATCATTCGCCGTATCATTAGCCATACTGAGCATTTTGTTGCACAAAGGATAAAAGGATAAAGCTCTCGACGTTGATCAATCCCTGAGGGATGCGCCATGCATTCGACTTCATTAAGCATCGTTTGGAGGTTCTTGAATGCATATCCGGCCTTTATCCTTTGGTCGCGGTGGCTTACCGATGCATCGAGTCAATTCTACTCTCCTCCCAGATATTTGTCTGAGCGAAATATGTATAGCAAGACATATTTTGAAGCGCTGTTAACACTGACTTTATCAGCATCCTACGTTAAGGCCACGACACTCTGTCGCACCACAGTCGAATTCAGTCAGAGTTGAAAAACTTACAAAGTTGTTTCTACGTTTTTCAAAGCTACTGATTCCAATGTCATGATCGCCATCGAACGATCTTATTTTTGGCCAGAGCGCATTCCCAGGTAGTTAATATGAAGACTGAGTTATGGGGCAGGGTACTCATCGGTAATTTCGACCACTGATTTTTCCGAGCTTTTTTTCTGGACAGATTTCAATCTCATATCGTGCAAAGAACCCTTAGCTGCCTCCCACGCGTCAGTTGCTTGATTGCCGGATATTGGTCCACTGTCGTCATGAAAGCCGCTAGCACACAAGCACTCCTACGCAGGTATGTATGAATGTAACTGCGTGAGTGCGAACAGCAGTACTCATTGTAGCCGGATAGAGACAGAAAGCATCCCGTCCGAGATTAATTATGTGATCGCTTTCGATCGGTGTTTAATCTTCTGGGTGAAAATGCGCGACATAAACTAGGGGATAATAAACTCATTACCACCGACTCTGGAAGAACAATGAAGCTTTATAGCAAATTGGTAAAAAAAAAATCCATTAAAAAATTCACGCTGGGAATAAAATCCATAACCTAAGCAATTTCCGACCGAGAGAACAACATCGCACCTTTCTTTAAATATACTGTTATTCCTCCCTTCTCATAAGTTGGTCAGTCTCTCAATAATAACTCCTAAATAAAGTTAAACCGAGCAGAACAGGAAGTCGTTGAAAGGTACTCTGGGAGCTGTTGACTAAGACTTCCTTCCTAGCCGAAAGGCATTGAATGCTAGAACGTACATTTTCGGCACCGGTAAGTTTGGGAGCTCTTGCACAATGTGCAAACATCACCACGTTATTCAAAAAAAAATTTCGCCTTGGTTTATCAGGAGCACCATTCGTTCTTTAAAAAATTGCGGTTACGGAGTATTATACAACGTTCTTAAGTATTTGGTTCATCTGTGAAAACCAAAAAGCATGTCAACGTGAATGATTTGTAAATGAAAGAAGTCGGCTTTTGTAAATATACTTCAAATTACGTTTTTTTTCATAAGAAGTAAAGGAAACATCTACTCTCATATCAATAAACCCTACCTATGAAGACTCTATGGGGTGGGATATAGACAAGACAAGGGTTTCTGGTCTGAAATGTAAATAAGGGAGCTCAAAAGCCGGCCTACAGTGTCACCGCTGTCCTGCTCAGTGCTGTAGTGGTATCCATGCTTCATCAACTGCTTTTGCGCCACATTGTTTACACGACCTGCTTGCTGAAAACAACTGCAACAAATTGAAGATGCTAACATTTCTGAGGACTATTGGCGACATACCATTTCGAATTTAAAAGCACAATAGGCGTTAGTAGAAATTCTCCAGGTTATTTCAACAAATTTCTTGAGCTCACATGCTATAAAATTTCCATTTTTTTAAATCGAATAAATTCTTAATGAAGCTCATATATGGCATTTTTGTCATTTTTTTTTGTCAAGGCTCCTATTTCGAACCCATAAGCAGTCGAACAAAAGGAATTTCGTCCAGCGCCCACCTTGGTGTTCATGAATGCGCTGCTGATCAGAAGCATGCAGTCGACGGGAATGGGTTAGGATTTTCGAAAATTTAGGACTCCGTTTCAATGTTTCGCGAAAAATTTACTTCTAGGCGACATTGAAGGCAAAATAACGTTTTTCGGCACATAATATTTACTACTAAGTAAGTATATGATATAAGGCTCTCTTGTATGCATCCATCAAGTTCTTAGAAATGTTCTGGCTATCGGAAATTACCAGCAACTTTCAGAATAACACCTTTGAACTCCAATCATTAACTAAGTAAAGAATAAAAGTTGTCCACACCCCCACACCCACTCTTTCCATTCGTCGACTCTTAGTTAAGAGACAACAACAAACAATCACTGCTATTATTTGTTCTGCCCACTAACGACAAACGATGAAAATCAAAAACCCCGACTCCCACCTGCGCCTGTCTCCTGTCTCGAGTGAGCCGGTTCTGCTCCTCAGCAAACCATTTGTCGTATTGCTCACGAATGAGAAGCTGAAGCAGAGGAATTGACAAACGACTTAACGCTGATATTATTTTCGTTTTGCGATATTTCTAATGCACTACGCCGAAGATACCTGAGCAACAGAGGTGGCCTCGCCATGAATATTACTTGCCCGACAGCAGTACTCGCCGACATCGTCATTGAACATCTGCGAAATGATGAGCGACACGATGCCGCTCTTGGGATCGTGCTCAATTTTCGTTCTGCAAGAGCAGATGGCTGGACAACCGAATGGAAGGATTTGTTTCAGAAGGCAATCACTCTTGTCACTTATTTTCAAGTGTTTTAAACTTTAGTTATGTTCAGTTCACATTACTCTCATAGTGTTCATCAACACATAATAGCATCGGGTTTGGTTACATCGCTTAAAATTGCTGCCTTTTATAGTGTGCCTCTCGACGAAAGCGAATCGCAGATATAGTGGTCAATGGGGATCGCGGAATAATGAGCAGAACTGATAACAGGTGGATAAAAAGAAGAAGGCAAACTCCCTCTTGGATGAACGCCCAACGACTCACAAATGTGCTCGCGGCCTACCTCAACCATCCCCATTCGCTGATAGAAACGATTTCAGGATTACGGAATGAGTCTCGCAGACGTCACAATGTTCGAAGACGACCACCACCATGGATGACGATGACGCGAGAGAAACGAAAGGAACTTGTGTTAGGGTAACACAACATGTGAAGACGGGCCATCCAAGTACCCAAGAAAGTAAGTTTCTTGATATCAATTCAATTATTTCAATGATTGAAGTAATGATGAATGAACTAAAAAAATCGTGAATTACCACCCATGACTTGCGTAGACTTTGTAAATGTTGTAAAGAAAGAAAATATAGGCTGACTTCTTTGCTTCTTTTCACCCTAGCCCACCAGCTAAGAAACACCCTCATACTTGATAGCTCGAAACTCATCTGACCATGTATGAATTCCGAACAGTTAAAATATTACACTACAATACGCCTGCAGTCTTTAAGACCTTTAGGATTTCACTAACAATATACCGAGGAAGAAACAACGATTCTTTGAGATGCTACGAAAAAATCCTGTGTGTTGTGAAATGAAAGCTCGTTTTAGGCAAACTGCTATCACCGTTGGTTTTTTTTCTGTTTTTAATGAACCGCCTTCATATCTACTGTGGGAATCCCAGCACTTCTCGTACTCGATTCGTTTCACCGCATCCATCATCCATGAAGGTCTTGTAACTTTGACATGTGGCGTCGACTGCGGCTTGAGGATTTCCCTTCATCATGAGTGTCTTTGGATGCTGGTCGAGTCGATTCTCTTTAGAGTCCTAAGATAGCCGCGCCAGGGCGTTCTCAACTGGATTGAAAAGAGCGACTATTGCCGGTCACGAACGGTGCCAAATCCCTGGCCCCAGAGGAGTGAGAGGCTTACTGAGCGCCGAGTGGGGTCGAACCAGCATCATGTTCACTATGGCCAACATCGCAACCACTGTGCGATCTGCTCTATCCCCCGGGTTATACCTATGGCAAATATTATTCAAATATTAATACCCACTATGCCAAAACGGAGGATTAACTCAGTCATAGAGGTATATAGACGCTGTTCATACCCTTCAAACGTGGTTGCGACAATATCTTAAATTTTGTACCGTCACATATATTTTAAAGCGCTATCTAGTGCCACGTACGACACGATCTATCGCTGCACTTTTTTCAACTCTTTTTTTGCAAATATTTATGTAATGCAAATAGTATTCCACGGAAATCTCTAAAACTTCGACCAGAAACCCCCACGAAAGTGACGTTGACGCCACCGAGCGGAAGCAGTGTATTAGAGGAAAAGCCGGATCCACATACCGATAGCTCTGCAGAGGTTTCCCATTCTTCATCCACTCGACTTCAGGATGTGGCACACCTACAACTTGTCACTATCTTCTAATTTTGTACTGAAAATAATGGAAGAGTGTTCCTTTGCGTACAAGCAAGAACGTCGTCGTTCAATTGTAACTATGAGAAATAGCTTCGAAATCCAAAAGCTAGAAAGCAAAAAATCTTAAATGAAGCTTTTCGCCAATTCATTACTTTTCTTCTAACAAAATATCGCTTTTTCCGAGCACATTGTTAGCTGCGAAAAATCAGTTGAACTCCTAGGTATTAAAAGAACTGAAAAAACGTTCGCATATATACTTCTTTTCGAAAATCTACACCATGAATGAAGGCTTTAGAATGGAAGGATTTCGTTCATTTTTCTTATCTCCTTTGCATTTTCTCTTTCGAGCATTTTTAACTACTTGCTTTCTTCCTTCACCAAACATCCGTAGAGAGCATTCGAAAAAGTTCAACATACTAAAGCGACTTGCACATCTGCTAGATGTAATAGAACCGTATCTGGTATATTTTTTTCCTATTCGTTTCAAGACCATTAGCCACTACTTATCGGACTACTAAGCCACTGCTTCATATACAGCCACAATAACACTGAGATATGAGAAAACTCGAACCCTCAGGTGAGCTTTGAACCTGCGATTGTCCTTACTAGGAGCTCACGTGCTGTGCATTACATTCCTACTGAAACACCCACATGGTGTGGTGACTTACGGAGAACCATGTGTTATCACTGCACTATCAACGCCCTTGCTTACCTTTACCTCAGCTATGTTTTTACCTTTCTCAGCATCATTGCTGTTGTATTTCACATAATACCCTTCCATGAAAAAATAGTGGGCGATAAGTAAAAGTTAACCATTGTGGTACCAGGTGATACTTTCTTCTATTTAATAGTTTAAAATATCCTTAATTCATTTATCTGGTTCGCTGCAACTATTAAAATAATGATTCAAAACATTTAAGCAGACAGAGAGACACGCAATCGTCAAGTTTATATTTTTCGCACCTGCAACCCTTGCCTCCATGACCATGACATCTCCGGGTCGAAGCGGCTGATGTCGTAGTTCTTTCAAAAATATTGGAGCACTAGGACCCACAGGCGTTTGTGGTGGAGCGGGAGAGTACCTGAAAGGAACGTGCTATTTTTATTGATAAACGCGTAAGGATTGATCTTTGGACATGTAAAGGCATTGTATGGATCAGCAAACAGCGTCACAGGGTCACAGGTCGACGAGTATACAAATCAGCGTCATGGGACTGAACCCCATTTGGTATCGATACCGATGTGCGTTCAACGAGGGAGATCCTTTGCAGAAACAAAGACATGACAAAGAAGGTGACTATGGCGCTTACACGGCCACGTTCTTCCCACCAGGCACTGGGGTAGGTGCAGGAGCGACAATCAAAATACATGTGGACTGGCGAAGACCAGCAGCATTTGCAGCCTGAAATTAGCTATCTTCGACACAGCCAAAGCGACATAAAATATGAGCAGTTACACGGTGAAGAAAGCACATGATAATAATCAATTCTAATACGTTTTATCGGAATAGTATTGTATAAAAACATGTAAGAGAAATGGCCTGTGGCCTAATTTTCCTTTCATTTAAAATTTCAATCTACTTCAATGTTTATAATATGGCGCCAAGCCATGAATCATGTTGCTCATGGAACAGTTTGAGCACTCTAGAGGTATTTCAAGAAGCGACTTTCTCTTAACTTCGGAATCATTTGTCAGCCTGTATTCTTTCTTTGATAAGCTAACATAAAGTTGATAAATTACTTTGTTCGGGTAACGTTTCGATAAAGACGAGGATGAGTAAAAAGGAAGAGGAAGACGTCGTTAGGATAAAGAAAGTATTTTTTCATACCAACCTCGCGTTAGCTTATTGGTGAAAAAATACTACGCGAGTATCTTCGTACATAGGATTCAGATAGGCGCTAAGCATCATCCTGGTGGACGAAACGGCGGACGATTGGCTTGAAGAGCTCTTCTTCGTGGCTATATCCCAATTTGACCTCACTCTCATGCATTTGTTCACTCATCTACACATATGGTTTATTTACTTTTTAAGTGAGCTTTATTTTCACAAGTACAACTTACGACGCGGAAACCGTTTAGTGAACCAGTAACTCAGGGACATCTAACATCTACTTATCCAAATGAAGGACTCAATCCAAAATCTGTATACTAGTAGAATCATATTATGGCGTTACGGAATTTTTGCTAATCTACTGCTTAAACTTCACCCATTCGTTTATATGCACCTGTCCTTGGTGAAATATGCGCACAAATGGTGAATCTCTTTTGTGAACAAAAGCACTTTTCCAAGGCATCATCGAACGTACTGGACCCTCCGTCCGAAGCTCTCTCAAAATGTAATGACCCCACATGTGAAAAGAATGAAAATCTTATGAATGCAGCGAAAATCATGACAGAGAAACAAATAAGAAAGAGCTGCCGTTAATTGGGTGTTTCTCAGTTGTAAAAGTGTGGCCAGCGTGATAAAAGGTATTTCTGATTTTGTATAAATCAGTGTAACCGTACAATACAGTAGAAGACAGACAGAAATTAGAGAATACATGCATAATATCGGCAAATGGTGGCATTTTGAGACTATTTTTCCACCCTGATATTTGTCAGATGTAAGAAAACAAATAATAATTAGACTTAAAATTATAAACAACTGCCACCAACTTGAGCAGTGAACCTCCCACTGTCGGCGCTTTGTACCTGGGCGATGATCAACCGGTGACGATGGCCATCCTCTTCGATCTACAACGTCACTCACTATCACTAAGGTTCTTCCCAAGCTGCCTCCAATTTACTTAAAAAGATAAAAGTCTCATTTTTTCTTACACAATCCATCTTCACGCATATTCTAGGATACAGTGGAAGAGCGTTCCCAGGTTTTCATCACAACAGCCCACGATCTTCTGTGTATTGGAACTGATCCCCGACGAGCCTAGTAGCAATTTCCCGATGATGGAGGGATGGATGGCTTGGTTGGAATTTTGGTACGGCATTTAACCACGGTCTTGCGCCTACGGCATAACCACCACTTGAATACCAGCGAGTTCTAGTTTTCTTCCTAGGTATAAAATACTAAAATGTAGCAGTTACCATTCAAAGAAGACAGCTAGCCAGCGGAATAATAATTATATGGAGTCCACTCAAGTTTAACTAGGCAATGGTCCGCCAAGACACTGGTAATGGGAGGAAATCTGTACCAAACAGCTAACTGAATGTTGAGTTTACACACGCTGGTACTAGTCAGTGTTCTGAGTTAGAAGTTCAAAAATTCTTGGAATCCCTGGTCTCGTCTTTCAACCAGGGCTGAATTTGATTTTTCGTTACACGTCCATGATTGGAAGCGTGGTCCGCAGAACTTTTCCCCTCATATAAAATTTATGCTTTATCAAAAAAAAAATGCGCTCCATATGATACAGTGAATTTTGAGGTCACCTCATAGTCAGGACAGCTAGAGACATTGTGTCCATCTTTGAGCCATTTAACGACTGGTGTCGGATGCCCGTCCAGCTGGCATTCCAGTACCACTCGATCGCCGAACACCGCCCTTTTATCGGCCAAAGGCTGCAATAACGATGAGCATTCCAAAAAACCGGCGCGCTAATTCAGCACAGGCGTCCTAGTGTCCTGCAGAACTGCGCCACCTCCCGAACATAGACGCACGTTTGGCATGAGGAGGCCATCTGCTTTTAATCTCTCATGGCCAAACGACGGTCATTCGGTAAACGAAGGTGTCTAATTTTCTTCTATTGGTATAAAGAAAGGATTCCTTGAAAAGTTTCTATGTTCGGAAGAAGTTGGCATAGCTTCAGTTTTTCCAAGCTAGATTAGCACGCTTTAGTTTTATCGCAAAATTCAACACTATGACTGACCCTGATGAATGACGGAGCGATGCGGTTCTCCACGCGTTCTCCGAGAGGTTGCTTGAACGGCATTTTCCAGTTGTTCGAAAGAAACTCCGAATTCAGTCGGTCCTATCACCGAAATCGCGTCCAGGTGTGGCCTGAAGGAACAGAGCTAAGTAGTAAAACGATCAGGTTATCATTGCAAAAATAACGGCGGATTTCGACGTTACGAGCTTTGCATGAATATTTTTAAATAAATTTTTCTTGCTTACATTGCTGTGGCACACCGCTTTAAAGTTCATTTGCTTTTAACTACTTGCGTTGTAATACTTTTTCTAAGATTTACACTACAAGGATTTCATTTTGGCTGAAATGATCGTCTCAAATCAAAAAAAATTCCTATTGCATCGCTATGTGAGTTCAAAATTGCAGTAGCAATTCAAAATGTTAACAAAGTCCAAATCAAGGGAGGGCTTCCGAACATGCGGTACTCAAAGTTTACCATCGGAGATCTGAGTTTTCATGGTGGAGCACTTCGGAACCTATCTGCAATGGATAACGACCACCAGGGGCGTTGCTGGAAGTGGTCTCCATAAAACTGCTTGAAAAAGTGTAGGACAACTCGACCATCTCGACAAATAAGTAACAGAAGAATTGGACGAAGAGAAAGGAGGCCAAAGTAATGAACTGTTTCATAGGCTTTTCATGTGTAATAAAATGACCTATCTAATGAGCGCGCTGTGATGTGCGATAGGAACTGCATCCTCCACAACAGTCGACCACGTTCATAGCAGTAGATGGAGGCAAATGAAGAGCGTAAACATCTCCCGAGTTTCAGTAAAAGAGAGCGCTGTAGTGCTTACTTGCTGTTCTATCATATAACGGGATTAATCCCCTCCAACTTTCATCAATACATGCGCTCTCAAAACCAAAGAAATTCGTCAAAAAATTGCAAGGTGGGTATTCGACGTCAGGCAACAGAGCACGCCCATTCTTCCTGTCCGATGTTCGACCACACGTTACACTATCAACGGTGCATAAGTTGAACTAGCTCAAATTCTATCTCATGAACCACACTAATTGGCCCTCCTACCAACCAACCAACAATTTTGAGGCACCTCGACAGCCAGATCCAAAACCATTTGTTGAACAAGAAGCCTTAGCTGAAAATGCTTTCGATGAATCAGTAGTTTCCAGAAATTCAAAATTCGAAGCCGGTGAAACAAATAGACTTGTGCTCACTGCGCTAAAATTCGTAGATACTAATGATTTCAATGACTATTCCATTCTATATTCGTAACAATAATGATCCTATTTTATTCTGACTAACAATGTTCTGTTTATTACAGCATTTACAATTTTGGCATCTCAATGCTACCGCCTAAAACCATCCATTGACTCTGCACGAATTCAATGCAATACTGAGATGACCACCGTATTGGACCGAAGATGTTCAAGGTGAACAGTAAGATAAGAAATACAACCATAATAAAATTGAAATAACGTTGTCAATTTTTTAGAAATTGATTGTGATTTATATTGTGATTTGTGATTTATACCATAGTTTCAGCTTAACTAAGTTCATGCCGATTTGGGTTTCTCAAATCAATCCCATTGGTGGGTGATCGCTAATAGCGCTTATAATTCAATACCACGGCTGAGAGACAAGCGTAACGACGGGATTGCATGGTGTGGTTGGTGGCGAACTCGTTAGCCCACGGAGAGGGTAATAGCGTGTTCGGTACCCACCGCAGACACCAGTGGTTCGGAGTTTTGAAAAAATCTCAGCAACAATGCGGTAACACTGAGATATTTGAAAAATCAGTAATAGTAAAAAACATTAACTACACAGAATAAAACAAGAAATAGAAAAAATAAAACAGAAATAGTAAATGGAAACAACAAATAATAAAATAGCAAAAGCAAAATGAAACAAAAAGGAAACGAAACAGAAAAAAAAGGAAACGAAACAGAAAAAGTAAAAAATGATTGGTAGTAGATAAAAAGTTAGACAATATGGCAAGAGTTGACTCACGTTAAGAGAATTGCACCACAAACAAAGTTTAGAAAAGCGCGAATGAGAGCTTAACAGAGAGTTGGTTCTATCTCCAGGATGACATTTAGAAAACTCTCAGATCCTGTGTGAATTTATAATTCAAAAACTTTAAAATAGATTAGGCCAGATCTTTTCAAATCGCAAGAGAGAAATTTAGATATCTTCTCTGTAGTAATGCGCCCGTACCTCATCTTACAGCATGCGTGCTGTGACTACGATCTAGGTTCAGCCATCACCTGCTCTTCTCCAAGTATTTTCACTTTGCAGATTTGATTCCCGTAGCCAGTAACCATCTTTCGAAAACAGTCCAACATACCATAGCTTCCCAGAGTATGGAGAACTGTTTAGGAAGTGAAAACGCAGAAAATTCATCAAGGATGTGCATCAGTCTTACCAGAATGCATTACTTTCAAACTGCTAAGCTTGGCCCAATTCACTCCAACCGAGTCACAGTTTTTATAAGCAGACTAAAGGCAGCTATCTTGATCCTTGTTCTAAAAACTGACCATCGCCGTTGGTACCTTGTAGGACTTTCTTGGAATAAAAATGGAACGAATTTAAGGGAGATGACCTCGACACATGCTTCATGTGTTTCTGTGTACTTCGATTTGTCTTGCGAGACATGTACTATTTAAACCCTCCTATAAAATGTAAATGAATATTCTTACCTGAATACGGAAGGTAGATGGGGAATTTGGTGCTGAAAAGACGTAGAACCCATGCTGGTGATTCAATTGCGTCTTAGGAGCAAACGCGTGATCATTCATGCTCCCGTCCATTGGTCCATTATACAGATTTCGTTTACACGATTAAAGTTAACGACGGTATAAGACCGCGTTAGAAGCATAAGAGGTATAGGGTCCTCCGCATATCACAATAAATTTAAAAACGAGTTTGCCTCTAGCACAATTTATTACGGTAGATGAACGTGCTGTCAGCCAGATTTTGTTTCTCCGAAGGAATACTTTCACGAAATTAGTTGCTTCGAGTAAGCTTAACACGTTTGCGACGAAACTGGGCAATTTCATTAAACACTCGACTGGAAAATACATAACTTACCAATTTTAACAATCATACTACAGGTTGTAGAAAAAATATGTAGTGAAATAAGATTCATTGGAATCTACAGAGTGGTGCAGTTAATGCAGTGGTTAGCTACACCGTGGTGCAACACCAAATGCTCTGTAGCTCGACCTGGTTTAGAACCAACTAAGTCTTCTCACTCACTCGTATGCCACACTCGAGGCTCGACGGAAAGAATGTTCCCAAATGCTCCAGTGACGTCTATCTAGGTCGGGGAATCAGCATATGAACTTCGAACTCAGCTTTAGAGTTGAGCTGGAGGAACCAAGCGGCTTGGGGTGGTTTAAGGAGCATCCTCAAAGAGCAACATTCTTTCCGTTGAGCTTAGAATGCGGCATACGTAACCAATAACCGTTCCTCATAAACATAGTTTTTATGAGATTTAGTCGAAGACTAATCTTTCCACAGGGCTTATTAAGGTCCGCAAGCGTTCGATTTGCTTGGCTAATGTTTATTTTACCGTGTTTAGCTTCTCGATTCCCACATATGGGCTGCTGAATTTTGAACGTACTGGCTGGGTATTCTCGTGGGTGGGTTGTCAGCTTCTCCCAGAGTTCCCTTTTAGTCGATTGCAGGTTTTTGGCTGAATTAACTCGTAGGATACAATCCGCATAAACGAGAACACGCACGATGCATGAATACGTCCTCGTAAATACAGAACGCATGTGTGACATCGGCGCAGCAGAAAAAGGGAGTCCATTCCTGAGTCCACCTCCGTCTCAGGGAAGCAAAGGTCGCTTTTAGTCCGCGATTCATTCCCTGTCTGCTACTTGGACACGCGCCATGTTGCCTGGCGACACAACGGCATGAGATCCCTCTATGAGGGAGATCGGTGGCGAACCATGGTAATTCATATTATTGAACAGCATCTCTAGTCTTGTATTGTCCTCGCAAAAAATTATGTTATGTACAAATTGTATACACGATGTAGAACAAAACCTCTTCTATGAGTGCATCAGATTCCCAGGACCACTACCGAAAATTTATCCTAAATTGACAGCAACATCGCGAATGTGTCAAAGCCGTTATTTCCAAGCCTTTTAGGGATACCCTTTCATTTTTGCTTCTTTACTACGATTTTTCACCAGTGGTTCTATAGAGTTTTGGCAGAAGAATGAGATAAAAATAAAGAATTAGACAAACTATTGCTATAACGGTGTAGTGCCACAAGGTGATGTCTAGGAGGAAAATAAAACCAGCAGTTTGATAAGTATTCGCCAAATGATTCCAAAGAAAAAGTCTTGTAGATAAAAGCGGTGGGAAACTCCTGACAATTCCACCTGTATGGCATCTATTACTACAATGAATGTATGGCATCTGCTTAACAGATGGAGGCAGAATTAACAATGTCATGACTTTTTGGACTCTCCACGCACACCTTTCAAATAGTCACTTCTTTTCAGCGGAGAAAACCATGCACGAATACTACTCAGATCTCTTTGATAGCCACGTCCACCTCCCGTCATATGAAATAAAACAGGGTGAATATGTTCTACCACCGGTTCTCCCTTCCGAAATCCGACATGCCTTTCGTTGGTAAAAAATCGAACAGCACCAGGTCCGGACAGGATAAGATCAGAACATCTGAAGAACCTTCCACCAGTCCTCTTAGACACACTGGCTCGGCTCTTCACACGTTACCTATCTGAATGCAAGGTCCCTATTCAGTGGAAGACCAGCAAGACCGTGTTGTTGTTCAAGAAGGGCGACCTACACGATATAGGCAACTGTCGCCCAATCTGCCTGTTGTTCGTCATCTACAAACTTTTCACTCGAGTCATCTTAAACAGGATTGACAGAGCACTGGACGAAGAACAGCTATGCGAGCAAGTAGGGTTTCGAAAAGGATTTAGTACGATGGGTCACACTCACACGTTAACAAGGCTCATTGAAGTATCGCAAGAGTGCAAAAGACCGCTCTGTCTCGCATTCATCAACTTAGAGAAGGCCTTTGATTCAATTGAGATAGAAGCAGTCATGGAAGCCCTTGGTATTACATTCGCTTCGCTGATGATATCGTTCTTATAACGCCAGACATTAGCCTAAAGAGGATGGATATGCTGTTCCACCGGTTCTCCTTCCGAAATCCAGCATGCCATTTCGTCGGTAAAAAATCGAACAGCACCAGATCCGGACAGCATAAGATAAGAACATCTGAAGAACCTTCCGCCAGTCCTCGTAAGCACACTGGCTCGGCTCTTCACACGTTACCTGTCTGAATGCAAGGTCCCTAACTCAGTGGAAAATCAGCAGGACCGTGTTGTTGTTCAAGAAGGGAGACCTACACGATATAGGCAACTATCGCCCAATCTGCTTGTTGTCCGTCGTCTACAAACTTTTCACTCGAGTCATCCTGAACAGGATTGACAGAACACTGGAAGAAGGACAGCTGTGTGAGCAAGCAGGGTTTCGAAACCAATTTAGTGCGATGGACCACATTCACACGTTAACAAGGCTCATTGAGGTATCGCGAGAGTGCAAAAGACCGCTCTGTCTCACTTTCATCGACTTAGAGAAGGCCTTTGATTCGTTTGAGATAGAAGCAGTAATGAAGCCCTTGGCAGGCAAGGAGTCCCTAGTCAGTACGTAAAGATTCTTCATGAGCCGTACAAAAATTTTACAACCAAAATTTCACCATTCTACAACGATATTAACGTTGAAGTCAAAAGAGGAGTTAGGCAAGGCGATACAATCTCGCCAAAATTATTTACAGCCACCCTCCAGAACGTCATGCGAACATTGGAATGGGATAATATGGGAGTTGAAATCGACGGTGGGCAGATACATCACCTTTGCTTTGCTGATGACATCGTCCTTATAACACCAGACATTAGTCAAGCGGAACGTATGCTTGCGGACTTTGGTAAAGTTTGTGGAAAGATTAGTCTTCGACTAAATCTCAAGAAAACGTTCATAAAGAACGGATTGGTTTCGTTTGCCCCATTCACGCTCAACGGAACGAATATCTCCGAATGCTCCAGTTATGTCTATCTAGGTCGGGAAATCAATATGATGAACGACTTAGCTCCAGAGCTAAGCAGAAGGAAATGAGCGGCTTGGGGAGCTTTTAAGAGCATCGAGGATGTGAACAGAAAAAACCCGACTCCGTGCCCACCTTTTCGACTCACGACTCGACGAGTCAGAAACGTGGTTGCTGCGTAAGTAGGATGAAAGATCATTCAGCGTTATCGAACGCGCAGTCGAAAGGACGATGCTAGGAGTATCCCGTTTCACAGGGATGGGATCCGAAGCTCCAACCTGCGTCAACGATTAAAAATCAAACATGCCGTTCTATACGCCAAACAGTCGAAGATAAGGTGGGCCGTACACGTGATGCGTATGAATGATAACCGATAGACAAGAGCTGTTAGTGACTGGATTCCTTGGGATTTCAAACGTACTGTAGGACCCGATGGTCAGAGTTCTTCACGAAGAGTCTAGAAGAAAGATATGATGCTCGACGAGTCCCTAGAGCGAGCAGAACCCACTAGGCTACTTTTGCACGCGGTAGGGAAAAATGGAGGATTTACTGGCGCCCGCTCGAGTTACTCGACCATCAACGGGACTACAGGTGATACAGGTGATTACCTATTTCTTAACAGTTGAATTTTTAGCACAATTAATCACAATAAATTATACAGCCACTGAACGCTTTCCTGCTTGTTTCTTTTTGCAACTTGAGATGAACAGTTAAAGCTGATGTAAAAAGTCCAAGACGCCCAAACCATCAATCAATGAATGCACCCATGCTGTTGCTTTATATGGTGGGCCGGATTTAGATAAACCGTGAAGGTTGGAGATGAGCGTTGCTCTGTGAAGTGGCCGTGAACCCGCTCCCTCCTCCTTTCTCCACTTCACTATCTACAAATATACGGAGCACCACGAGAAAGCAGCGAAATTCGATTCAGCGAGTAGAAGGAATTCGACGAGACGATTTCAACATATCTAGGCATTAACATATAACTTACACCCTACGAAATAAGTTTTGTTAAGCTAATGCGATGTTACTATCACTTGTTCTTCAACTGCGTTGCCTGATGTTTCGGCGAAATCGTATTTCTGAAAGCACTGGCGTATTTTTTAGAAAAGTGTTCGGCATTAATCAATCTCTGAGTGATTCGCCATGCATCCGACTCCATCAAGCACTTGTGATGGTGTAGCTATGTGTCGAGACAATGCTGTTATTCTCCCACATATTTGGTATCAATTTGCCGACCCTGGAAGGATGGAGGATTTAAAGGTCACCGGAGTGGGACCGAACAAGGGACCAAATGTGCATTACAGGCTACCTTTATCACTCTTTGATTATGTATGTATTGCATTACACTCCTATCATATTCCCATTATTATATTGTTATATTATTACACCACTATTACACTATTATAATGTTATTAATTTCCTATGCTATTATGTTATTAATACTGTACTATGATATCGCTGTTGCACTACATCTTATATTTCCTGAATAATAAAATACAACTAAATAATACGTCGTGACTCAGACCGAGGCGAGTCACATAAACCTCGAAGAACATATTTCGAAATATCAATCCCGCATTACCTCAATGAAGATAGTTCCTAACATATAAATTGGGCTGCAATATGTTTTAGCTCTCCTTTACTTCTTAATCTTCTCTTATGATATGGAATAAGTGAAATATAACCAGAAGGACAAGAAGAAACAAAACTGGGAGCCTCAGTCGCGCCTCGAACCCTCGATCATCCTTTGTGTGCGTTCACACGTTATCCTCTGAAGCAACCGAAGCCCTTGCTTTACCTTCCTCTCAACCAGTTTTTATTCTTACTGAGTTAACAGTACTAATCCATCAACAGGAATCCTCTAAGGAGACAACTCAGCACTGATCCCAGTTGAGCTGGAACTGCAGTCGAAATCACAATATTTTAATTCCTAGAGAGAAAGGCAAAGCAAAGACTTCAGTTGGTGCAGTGGACAAAAGTGAGCTCCCTGAACTGGTAATATGTGAGTTCGAGACTCAACTGAGGTTCCACGTTTTGCTCATGTCTCGGCATCCTTTAAACAATACTTTATGAAATATTTGAAATGCGTCACCGATTTCTTTAGAGAACCCCAAAAAAGTTCGTGTTTTGCGGGCCCTATGAAAGGGCCTTTGGATTTTTCTCCACTGCGTTAGGGCAATTCTGAATTACCTTCAGCAAACAGTTTATTTGGGCACTCATTTGTCTAGCTGTTTTATCCTTACGTTCTCGAAGAAGACTGTGAATGTGCTTTCCATCAAAAGTCATTGCGTTCTCAGATCCAGAAACCTTTCACAGTAAAATCATCTCACTTGAAGCGTAGTAGTCAATTTTAAGCTCTCCTATCAGTTATGTAGTCTCCTCAGCAGATTTGTTCAATTCCCAGACAAGAACATTTGAGAGTGCTCATTACTGTTCATTCGTAGCTCAATTTTCCCTACTAAAGAAAAGAAATTATGAACAACAAACACTAAAAGACATTGTGAACTCACTTGGTACTTAATTATTTTTCACCAAGAAACGTACGAGCTTATCCGCCATATCCAACAATATCTTATTGGTTTAAGAAGGATTTTTCGGTATATTCCCTAGATCCCCATTTCTGAGCATTCGAAGCTCGTCATCACATACATTTGTGGATCCGAACAAGATTCGCTGCGTTGGAACCAGGTAATTTCTACGAAGACTACGATTTCTAATACTGCATCAGCGTTTCCTCATGGAAACATTGAGTACTTTGTGAGCATGAGTTTCCAGTCGGTGAAATGGACTCACTATTCCACATCAGGGTTTGTCATCCAGGAATGAACTACCTTTCTCTGCATAGGTAATTAAGTGATAAAACAGCGCTTAGTAGAAAAAAAAACAACAGTTAGAATTCATTTAACAACAAGGCAAGGCATGTGAAAAACTGGACATCCGGAAGTTAAATGCATGATACGACTTTTATGGTGTCCGTAAAGTATATATATCCATTTTCAGAGGGTAAAGGGTCGAAAGCCACTGATTCGCATGTGCAAATATGAAGGAAAAGAGTCTACTTGAGTAAAAAGTAGACACAGTGCATAATAGATGACAATTTTTCACATGAATTTAAAAAACAGCCCTTCCTTAGCGCAAAAATGGTGGATTCTTAAAAAATTTAGACTCCATTTTTTTCCTACACTTTCTTCTTTCTATGATTTCACGAATTCAGCTCTCTAGGATTTGACTTTGGTCAGATCAATGCATCGAACTGTGTGTTCATATTCCAAGTTAGAAGGAAAATTCTCAGACCACGTGTTCATTTCGCGACAAATCGCAAGCGGACAAAGTGATGCACGCTCATTCAAAGGTCTTCACACTAGCTCCTTCACCAAGGGTGTGTAGTGAGTAATGTCAGATAGCAGCTGCACTACTCAATTCAAAAGAATTGGTCAAAATTTGCAAACAAGACTTTTACTGCAAATGCGAGCACTTCTCCCCCAGTATAAAGAAAGCTCCGAATAAGCATGAAATATAACACGGTAGTGTGGGAAAAACACCACAGTAAGAGTTCCAAACTGCAGTCGAACGCCTGGCTTTGCCAAAATTTCATTTTTCCATTGTAATAAGTCTGTTGCAGAAAATGACATAATTTTCATTAAGAATACCACTAAGACTAACGTGCAAAAGAATCCATAGCAAGTGCTTAGGCACCGCATTACCTTCTTTCACAACGTTTTATTCAAAAAAAAAATTGCCAAGCGTTACAAAAAGCATTGAATAAATAAGAGAAACAAGCTCGGGAAACTACAAACGCAAATGCACTCTTGTTATTTGAAAGCTGTTTTTAGCTTTAAATTCAGAGCAACAGTCAAAAAAAAGCATAGAGAAGGAGCAAAGGAGAGCGGACGGCGCTCCAATAGACGGAGTTCGGTGGCGTTCCAAGTACCTCGCAGACTCAGAGAGTCTTGGAAAGCAAACAATCAATAGTCGTGGACGGCTGATCAGTTCGAGGATTGACGGAATGCTTGCATTCGACGGTTGCTTGTTCCCTTCGTTTACTGTAAAGGAGACGAACGAGACAGCGCTGGAAACGTGTCCTCTCAAAGGTATTTTCGTTTGCAAGTTAGTTTGCTAGTGAAATGCAACGACTTGTGAAAATTCATGATGACAACGATCGTTTTTGATTTTGATAGATTAGATTCATCGATTCAATAAAAAAAGAGGAAAATTAGAAAATAAATAAGAGAATCGAGCGGTAATCAAACCATGGGGAACCGTAAAACGGTAAAAACAGATCATCTAAATTATGTGACTGTGAGTTATTGAATGAACAGCCAGAGTATATTAAGTTCGATAGAGAGAAACGCAAGAGCAGGAACCCCAATTTTCAAGGATGTTTGAGGAGAGAAGGTCACGTCATGTTCTACGAAATCCCAACTGCTCGATCTCTCGGACGTTCGAAATACGCTCTTCGGCGAGAAGATGATTTTCGGGCTCCAAAAAGTCAGACCTAGTTTGGTGTAGCAGAAACAGTGTTTTGCTAGTGTGTGGATCACTAGGATTTTCATTTTAAGTAACAAAATTCACTGAAAGCTAAGACATGTTTATTTAAAATTGAGAAGCTCAATTATTAACCGTCACGCATACATTGAAATCAATAGATGTGATGAGCAGAAAGTCAAAAAAAAAACTGCCCTCACGTTTCGGATAAGCCACCAACGGTCTATAATATGGAATGCTGCAAGGAGATGTGAGAGAATGTGGCGAAGTGGTCGGAGGCGCCCTGCAACACACACGTGGAATTGATACCCGCGCCCATGGCCCACTAAGCCTTCCATCCCTCCGGGGTCGGCAAATTGGTACCAGACTTGTCTGGGAGGATAGCAGCACTGGCTCAATACATCGGTAGGCCGCTGTGAGTCATTGTAAAGACCAGATAAGCATTCAGTCATCGCCAAAAGATGCTTGATGAAGTCTAATGCATGGCGTATCCCTTAGGCTTTGATCAACACCGACAGCTTTATACTTTTTATTATCTTATACAAGAATGCGCAGAGATAATCATTCTACAAAATCACAACAGAGTCATACTCAGAATGTACTGCTTTCAGAATAAAGCTTTAAAAATTCGGAAGAACGGGATCCCGATTCATCTTTAAGAACAGCTAGAGGCACATAATTTTCATGAAATAGCACAAATAAAGAGTGGAAATGCAGACAACAGAGTGAGACAAATATCCGAACACTCGCAGTTTGTTGTAAAGTCACCACCTCTGCTGCTACACAACTAACACAAGAGTGGAGACATCTGTCCCGATACACACAAAGTCGCATGCGGTTGAGATCTAGTTGGTCTACGGTGAAAATGTGGACTACCTACATCTATAAGCGACTTACACGGCAATGTGGTCAACTCAGCCAAGTTCTACGAAAGACATTCATTTCAGCGCACATTGCTATGAATATGCACGAGAGCAAGTACAACGGACAATGCATTACATGTTGTACTGCTGTTGCTCCGAGAAAAGCTATGTATTGAAACAGAAGTGGAAGGAACATTTCTGCTGCACAAAACACGCATAGTCCCGTGGTAATTCCTTGCCTTTTGTATCGACAGATTATTGTTAATCTCGTTGATGTAGATAGCACACTACTTTCCTCAGCGAAGGCCCACACCAATGAAGTGTGTGCTGAGTGCAATGCATTCTGCAACAATTTCACCCATTTTTTCATTGTCCAGATAAAAATTAGGCACTGTCACACAAATGTATGAAAGAAATCTTAGGCATATTTCGTGAATCATTTTTCTCATCCAAGCATAACATTCATTTCAAGAAGAAATGCGTGATCTAACTATTGGATAAAAGGACACTTACCTGAATACTTTGATGGCCCGTCTCCACTGGTTGTGCGGGCCCCAGCATAATCTCTGTTTTCTCGGAGTTTTGCTGGTTTAGCCATTGTGATTTCCTGGAATCACGAGGGCAGCTAGGCTAATGTTTGCCCCAGGTCGTCACCACTATAGGCAGTTGCTGCCCTTGTGGATTAGGGGGTTTGATACAATGCTACTATTATTCTTTATTCACAAATAAGCTGACGTTTCGGCGGACTTCGCCTTCTTCAGAGTCTGGAAAGGTCAAGTTGATAGCAATCTACTCGGTCAAACACCTCCATAACCAAACAAAGAAAACGCTAAACCAAGATTTCAATCACAATGAACACAACTTTGCGCACTCACCGCTTTCTATGAGCTTCCACTGAGGCGAGGGTGCGCAAAGTTGTGTTCATTGTGGTTGAAATCTTGGTTTAGCGTTTTCTTTGTTTGGTTATGGAGGCATTTGACCGAGTAGATTGCTGTCAACTTGACCTTTCCAGGCTCTGAAGAAGGCGAAGTCCGCCGAAACGTCAGCTTATTTGTGAATAAAGAATAATAATAACACCTCGCGTTTGCTCAACAAGAATACGAAGAATTACTTAATCAATGACGAGGTTAATAGAAAGTCGGTCGTGGAAGTTACAATGCTACTAGTTTTATAGTAGGAAAGTGGTGGATACGGGTATCGGTTTACTCTTAACTGGGCTTCCTGATAGAAACGCCTGCCACCTTCCCAGCTTGGGCGGCCCTATTGGGGGGGGATGAATCCACCCGTTGTACATCGCAGCCCGATACGTAAAGTGTATGGCTTTAATCTATGTCTTACGGATCCGAACCACCCATCCAACTTCACTAAGCACCGGTAACGGTGATTAAATGTACATCTGGTCTGTAAAATGGCTAGCAATGCCCTACCGTGTCAACAAGTCAACGTTTTTACACTCCTAGGCAACTCTGCTACCAATTTGGTGACCACGGAGAGAAGGCCTGGTGAGGCCTGAGCGCGGAATCGAACCAACGACTGATCCAGTATGCTTCGCAGAGCACTGTAACCACTGCGCTACACATGCTCTATTAGTCGGATCTTAATGCATATTTTATCACTATGGTGTTCATGTTTAATTTTTTTCGACTGCGAAACAAAGAACTAGTTAATGAATTATACGGAATGCAATATATTTCCTTGCATTTCATGCCATCTTTTCCGCAAGATCCATGTACTTGACTAACTCATGCGATTAGAGGCAACGGTCATTGACATAGGTACTAACAAAGGGACACTGGTGAACTCTTCGGATATTTCCAATAAATAGTTGCACTATGGGCAAATGCTACAGGTCATTGTAAATCAGAATGAAAAAAACATCCATTATAGAGCTATACGTTCTCGGAAGTCATGAGCTCCTAAAAGTCGGAGATCCATCGTTGTAAAACAGTAGAAATTTTAACTTGCCATCAAAGATATCGCGGCTTTAACAATCCTCATTAGTATGGGCAAAATATCCAGTGAGTTCAAATGCCTTCACCTAAATTTGGACGGAAAAATACTCTCGCACCATATGACCCTTATGACGTCACATTGTCACAAATCACGTCCACTCTATCATGGACGCTTAAGGTACACCTATTCTAAAACTGCGCAGTATGAACTTAAACTAGCGTATACGATCTCCTACCAAAAATGCTTCCGTTATATGTTTGTCGATTTATAACACGGTTTCCCGATTTATGCTCCCAATCATTTCTGTCCACTGATTTCCCCCATATGAGGGATCTCGAACCGGTTAGTCGCGAGGATACGTGGCGCTTCCCAAAGTGGCGGATAGGGGGTTAATCGCGTACCAAAAGCGACCTTTACTTCCCTGAGAGGCAGGTGGATCCAGGAGATGGACTCCCTGTTTCTGCTGCCCCGATTCGACACATGCTTTCTGTATTTGCAAGGCGTATTCATGCATGCGTGTGTGGGTGCGTTCTCGCTTTATGCGGATTGTGTTCAACGAGTCAATTCGGCCAAAAGCCTGCAATCAAGTGACAGGGAAGTATACAGGAGGCGGTTAGGAGTTGCCTTCAACAATTGAGCTCCAGGTCCACTTTGGGAGAGCCTGGCAAGCTATTCGTGAGCATACCTAGCCCCCACGTTCAGAGCGCAGCAAGCTATACGTGAGTATTAAAATGCTAAAAGCAGTAAAAAAAAAAGCGGGCCTCATTCCCCTGACCCCGAAAAAGCCCCCAACTTCGCAGCGTTGGGTAGGACGAGTACGGAGAGGCTGCTAAAATCTCAGGGCCAATGGAAGCTGCCTGGATCAAGAACTATAGTGACGATCTGTACCTACAATGCACGTACACTTGCACCCGAATCCTTGATAGAAGACTTGCTCATGCAAGCAGGAAGGATAAGGTACGACGTCATCGGCCTGGCCGAGACGAGAGGACGCCACCCATTCAACGCCGTCTATGACACTGGAGAAGAACTGTTTCTCGGAACATGCGACAGTAGAAGCGTAGGCGGTGTCGGCGTTCTCGTCAACACGAGTTTGTCAATGAACGTCGATTCATTTGAACAGTTTACAACACGAATCGGATGTTTACGATGAAAAAGATGTGGATCAATACCGGCGTTGATTCTATTTCTCGCGGAAAAGAGGAAAAAGCCGCTAAATTCAAAAACCGAAGTCCCAGGACCACCGCAAACTGCGACTTATTCGACTCAGTACTCGGCTGTTGGGAAGAAGCCTTGTAGACAACATCGACGAGGAATACGATCGGCTCATTCAACATCTTAACGTTAGCGCCATGAAAGCTGAGAGTTCGAAGGTCATCAAGAGATTTCTGTCTCCAGAAACTCTCGAGCTAATAGACCAGCGTGGAATCGCACGAGCTGCAGGCAACCGTGAACTAACGTCCGAACTTGCGAAACAATTCAGACAGGCGATAAAAGAAGATCTTAAAGAGAGGAGCAGCAGTAATGGTCGAAGTTGTAGAGGCTTGGAAAAGCATTCGCAAAGCCCGCCGAAGCTTCGCCAATTACAAGACCAAGATGGTTGCACTCCGACGCCCAAACGGAACAATAACCACGTCCAGAAAGGCAATGGAGAAATTCATCAACGACTACTACTCAGATCTCTTCGATAGCCACGTTCACCTCCCATCTTATGAAATAAAAGAGGATGGTTATGTTGTACCACCGGTTCTCCCTTCCGAAATCCGGCATGCCATTTCGTCGGTGAAAAATCGAACAGCACACCTTTTGCCATTCCTCGTAAGCACACTGGCTCGCTGTCTGTCGTCAACAAACTTTTCACTCGAGTCATCTTAAACAGGATTGACAGAACACTGGACGAAGTCCAGTTATGTCTATCTAGGTCGGGAAATCAATATGATGAACGACTTAGCTCCAGAGCTAAGCAGAAGGATATGAGCGGCTTGGGGAGCTTTTAAGAGCATCGAGGATGTGAACAGAAAAAACCCGACTCCGTGCCCACCTTTTCGACTCACGACTCGACGAGTCAGAAACGTGGTTGCTGCGTAAGTAGGATGAAAGATCATTCAGCGTTATCGAACGCGCAGTCGAAAGGACGATGCTAGGAGTATCCCGTTTCACAGGGATGGGATCCGAAGCTCCAACCTGCGTCAACGATTAAAAATCAAACATGCCGTTCTATACGCCAAACAGTCGAAGATAAGGTGGGCCGTACACGTGATGCGTATGAATGATAACCGATAGACAAGAGCTGTTAGTGACTGGATTCCTCGGGATTTCAAACGTACTGTAGGATGACCACTGACCCGATGGTCAGAGTTCTTCACGAAGATCCTAGAAGAAAGATATGATGCTCGACGAGTCCCTAAAGCGAGCAGAGTCCACTGGGCTACTCTTGCACGCGATAGGGAAAACTGGAGGATTTACTGGCGCCCGCTCGAATCACTCGACGATCAACAGGACTACAGGTGACAAGTGATCATATCTGTAGCTTTCTATGTTTTGCATGTCCTCTACGTCATTCTATGAATATGCAAGGTTTCTGTCTCTTGTGTTTACTGCAAAAGATCTCATTACCTGTTTGACCACGATGCCTCCGACCTTTGGTAGTCCACCTTCATCACAATGTTGACTTCAGTTCGGAATTTTTATTTAATTTCTACTTCCACCGACTGTTAAACAGAATCGAGCACCTTCAATGCCTCCAAAGACACTGCGTAGAAGAAAGTAATGAGAGCATAAAAAAAGGATAAAGCTCTCGGCGTTGATCTATCCCTGAGGGATGCGCTATGCATTCGACTTCTTTAAGTATCGCTGGACGTGATTGAATGCATATCTGGCCTTTTACAATGACTCGCGATGGCCTGCCGATGTATCGAGCCAGAGCTGCTAAACTCCCAGACAAATCTGGTACCAATTTGCCGACCCCGGAGGGATGGAAGGCTTGGTTGGCCATGGGCGCATTTCACGTGCGCGCCGCAGTGGCGCCTGCAACCACTGACGACCACCGCGCCCCAATGAGAGCATACTTCGGCAAAATAGTACCCGGAACAAAATGTGTTGTTATTAATGCATTCGGTCACTTAGGCGACGGGAACAGGGATTTCGCTTATGAACAATAAAGAGAACAAACTAATTAAAACACGGAAGCAACCAACCATTTACCCTCAATAGTTTTTCCATGTCTACGCGCATTTGCATAAAATACAATAAAACTTCTTTCAACCCAGTAAGTAATGAAAGCAACATAAATAACAATTTCACATTTCATCGATGCCACACAATGTATTTCTTCCCACCCTTAAGTGGTAGCAGAGTGTCTATGAAGTTTTTAAAGAAGCTTTTAAAAATCTGGCTAGTGTAACCCTTACCAAGCAATATGTGAGTTAAGGATGTAATTTCGGACTTATCAAAGCTCCTAAGTTCTAATAACGCTTCAAAGACACGAGTCCATTTGGTCAAGTAAAAAAAGCCAACCAGTTTAAAGCTCTGTTTATAAAAACATTTTACAAATAACTCAAAATACCGTTTTTCTATGAACCTCGGGATAGATAATCAATAAATTTATTAATTTCTTCTCATACACTGATCTCGTTGAGCTGATGCGAAGGTGGTATAGCCATCGTTGTTGTTGTCGATAACTATACCAACCTCGCATCAGTAAGATCAACTCATGAGATATTCTATAAATATATTTACATTTGTGTAAAGTGAAGAAAATATCACTATGTAATACACTATGGAGCATGAGATGCAATACAGTAAAGCTCGGTAATTCGGTAAAGGCACGAGATTGCATATAGCCATGTTTAAGATTACAGGATGCTGAAAAGGCACACAGAATAGCGATTTGGCAAATAAGACAAGCGCTGAAGTCCTGTTTAGAATCACTCATCCTTCCTAAAAAAAAACAAAAAGTGGAAATCTAATCAAGAAAACGCTGAAACTGGGAAAATGAACCACTGGCACTTACCGCTGCCTGGGATTTTTAACGAGAGCTGTTGCATCTATACTGGTAGCACGGGTTTCGATGAGAGCCTCCTTTTGTTTATCATCTCCACCTTGACGGACAGACATAGTCGTAAAGCAGCGATTACTGAATCAAAGATAAAATAGTCAATGGACAATCCACAAAAAAGAATAACAACCATAAAGATGATAAATTAAGTGAGCCAGAAGTCCTCATTTTTCATGGCCGTCTTCAAAACGACATGTTTTTCTACACACTTCTCCCAGTTTTCCCATTGACGTTGAGGAGATAGATTTCACCTTTTACAGTTATAGGTAGGAACAATCTTCTGCAAGAAATCCTGGGTGATTTCCGAATTATCGATATTCTGGCCAAGTGCTCTGCGTACTTGGAGCTCCCGCTTATCACATACATCTAAATTTATTTCTGCAAATCCACATGACAAATTCCAAGCAAGAAAAAGAAACAAACCTGGTGGAGGAGGCCAAAAATAATTACGACTTTCTGGGGAGTTATTAACATCGGGCATTGAATTACTTCTCTTCAACTGGTCTTCTAGACCAAAAAATGATTTCCAAAGTGCCAAAACCAGATCGGTGCCAAATATAACCTGAAAACTTAAGTTCTTCATATCAACAAATCTTCCGTCATGCTCTATATACTCGAAATGGGTAGATATTTCACCACTGACCCTGGAAAAACATTGTTGGAATATTCCAAGCACCACCACTTTTATTTTGTCATTGAAAACTCGTCCCTTTACTTACCCACTGACTTTCCGTCCATAAACATATCGCTTGTCTGCACAACTTTACTACGAAGACAAGACACCTGTTGATGATTTCCTGCGACAAGTGAATAACTGGCAGCAAAGACGGCTTATGACGTTGCAATTAGTAATAGCGAGATGTCGAACGAGTCCATTGTATTTCATGTTGATTATGACTATGACTATGACAGTTTGTCCACAAAAAGCAGTCAATTTTTAGCTGCTACAGATACTACCGAAGGACTCGTGTAGCGCAGTGGTTGGAGGCGCCCTAAAAAACACATGAGATCGATCGCAGTGCCCATGGCCCAGCACGTTCTCCATTCGTCCGGGGTCGGCAAGCTGGTACCAAACTGTCTGAGAGGATAGCAGCACTGGGTCAATCGATCAACTACAGCGAGTCATTTTAAAGGCCAAATATGCATTTAATCACCTCCAAACGATTCTTAATGAAGTCGGATGCATAGCGTGTCCCTTAGAGATTTATGAACTCAACACCGAGAGCTTTATCCTTTTTCCGTTTGTTAAATGTGTTCTACGACACTGTCTGGTTTTACGACACTGGTTTTTCTTTCATCTTGCCAACATTTTCAAGAGGATATGCCATTTCAACACTACCAATAAATAGAACATCCATTGAATTCAATAGATCCATGTTCACATTTCCCGAGGTGGTCCAACACATTTGTCAGCAATGACTTGACTCGATTTCGCACGAGGAATAATCAATGTTATGTAGAAATGAACACAACCTATCACTCAGTAGTTTCTAGGACGACGACACCAATTAATCCATATTGTTCGCTATGTGATGTATTAAGAAGTTCTCAAAGCTTCAGAAAAGCACTTAAAAAAACGATGAGGCAAAGGTAAAAGAGGAAAACATAGAGAACTATACCCCCGACTGAAGTGTGACCATTCGAATTACGAAGATCCCGTCACTTTTAAGATAACAATCAATGAAGCGCCGGATATCCTGTGCACTAGCTGAAATTGAAAAAAAAACCCTATACAGGAACGAAATCTCAAGAAACCTGAATTTGCAGGAAATGACCGTAAAATCACAAAGATTCGCAATAAATCACACAGGTTTGAATCAACAAGACCTTAAAAACTTGCCCGAAGGATCAAACGGTAATTCGCTTAATTCCAGATGTCGGTTGATGAATCGGCGATTCAGATGGGGTACAAGGGCAACGAAAAGCCAGTACAGGAAAGATGACAGTGTGAAAAATACAAGCATTAAATACCTGAAAAAAGATTATAACGGAGGAGAAAAGTGATGCCTAGAAAAGTGGTAATTCCTACGGAACTCAACCAACTTACCAAAACCATAGGAAGATAAAGATCTTTTCGTTGAATATATTGATGACGAGCACACATTGTACCGTGTGTTCTTGCACGTTCCCCATTACTCGAACCTTGATATGAATCGAACTCACATGAATCAATTAGCAGTCCACAAACATTTAACAGAGTTCCGAAGAAAAAGCTACAAGTTGTACAAGAATTACATCGAAATCACAAAGCGAAACCCGCGGAAAAACACCAGACTGCTGCCACGTCGTGCCATTCAGTAGATCCAAAATCACTCCAAAACCATACCATGAGTACTTGGTTGTTTCCAGAAACCTAGAACCTTCTAAAACATTCACGGCATTACGCGTTCTCGACAACTATCGATAATTTCTAGGCAATTCGAACATATGAGGAGATAAAATGTTGATAAACTTACAGTGGAGGTTTTGCTGTTTTGCTCATTTAAACCCCGCATATCTTAACTGTTTTTAAAAATCGAACTTTCAAGGAATTTTATAAAATATTCTGCAAGAAAATGCACGTTATTGCTTCAAGATGCAATTTCGCTTCTTTGTTAGTTTTCCGGCTCGAGATACCAGTTCACTAAACTCAAGTACCATCTGTAGAAAACTGCGAGGACACCACTAACCGTATCGCGTTTACGTATAGGATTTGGAGAAAGAGGACGAAAATCAGGATAAAAGTTTATCTCCAAAATCAGCTACAAAAAGTGTACATTTTAAAGGTTGCGCATTGTAAAGAATGCAGTCTGATAAGCATATTTGCAACACACAATTACATCTGTTGAGCACTTACACCTAGACAAATCCCCTGTATTACCTACCATACAGTCGCACAAGGATACCCTAATTGCGACCTTCAGTGATGAAGAACACCAAGGACACCTTAGTACCTTGTTGTCAGCAGCAACTTATCTCAAGATTCAATGCGAAGAACAAACTCTTAGTAGATAATAAAATGCAAAAGTACAGTACCTTCGGACCGCGCTCTACTACCAACTCCTGCGGCAAGGAACTTGTCTACTGAACACGAAAAAAATGAGCAAAAAAAATTTGTGTAGCAAAGTAAACCGCTGAATGGAACCGTTTCATAGATGAGCTGCGAATGTGAGTTGAAGTACATTTTCTTAGAAACTCCACAAGCTAAAACAGAACACATTTTGCCTCCAACTTGCCCACCCCCCGTCAAATGACAATATGCAGAAAAAAGAGTATAAATCTAATCCATAACATTAAACTGACTTGTTCATGAGTAACAGCTGTAAACACACGTTCGTTAGATAGAAGAACTTTGTGCACAAATACATCGTTGTTACAAAGAAAGCAGAATATGGCAAATTGAAAAGCCTTAGAACACTATGAGGACGAATCTGCTTCTTCTGCAGACGCCGATGAAAACGAAGTGCACCCTCAAATTGAAGCGTACATTGTCATTCATGATATCATCTGCTATAGTTTATTTTTGTTTTAACGAAATTCATTTAAAGTTTACAAGTTAAGCTGCAAGCTTTTAAAGCATGAACTGAAGCTAATATTCCCATATTATTAGAGTACCATAAGGTTCATTTCTGAATTTTAAGAGTTTAAAAAATATGTCCAAAGCATATCAATTGAATATTTTACAAGGAAAATCGGACCTTCAAAATTTACTACATCATATAACTATTTGTATGAGCACATAACAGTTTGTTAAGAATCTTTTACTTAACACTGATATTCTTCTAAATTAGGTTTGACCTTTGCCTAAAATCTATGGAAGTCTGAAACGATCAAACGCCAAAAAAATTTCCATAATCTAGAAATGAATAGCCTCCTAATGGTTTACGACATCATCGTGGCTAGGTGTTCCTGGGTGTCGGGCTGCGATGTACGGAGGGTGGATCTATCCCACGGCAGGGACTCCTAAGCTGAAAAGATATCTGGCGTTTCCATCAGGAAGCCTGTCTAAGAGTAAACGAATAGCAGGATCCACTACCATCCTGGTGTCAAACTAGACCCACTGTAACAAGTCTCCCTCTGATCCGCAACAGCGGCGACCTGGCTGACCTCGGGACTCCAGGGAGCCACAGTGGCTAAACTAGTAAAACTCCGACAAAATGGAGATCATGCTGGGGTCCGCACAATCTGTGAAAACGGGCCATCCAAGTATCAAAGTGAGCAAGTAAGTAAACAGGGAATTCGTAAATGATGAGATAATTCTGGAAAGAACGCTTTCTTAAAATCAACGGTGCACGGGAAAACAGCCCACAAAGGGCTTTTTGAAGACCGAAAAAAATGTGCAGAACAGATTTCAAATTTTTGATCAAGAAGCATTCAATGCAGATCCTTCGATGCCTAGTCAAGCAAGAAAGAGACTCGTCGTACAATAGACATTCTATTCTATTCTAGTCATATTTCAAACACACAGCTATCTCCTTCGACCGCCTTCTTACTATAGCTACAGAAAATGAGGTTCTACATATAGTTCCCGAAAGCTGTTCAAGGGAATAGCACAATGGAATAAAAATCTCGCTTGCATGAAATGGGGAAGGTGAACGAATTGATAAAAGACTCCAATAGCGTTTTGAACCGTTAAGGACACCATCACCTTTTCAAGATCTATCAGTGAAGTGAAGTGTATCTTAAAAGGGTCAAGGGAGTGTGGAAAAGGATTTAAATGTAAGCAAGAAAACCGAGTTTAAGACAAACAACAAGCACTACAGAGAATGAATCGAGTACGATTGTCTTCTGATTACACTACGATATCTGAGTACCTAAGGTTTAATAGACATTAAGGAAAAGTAATGAAGAAAACGCCGTCTCGACTTCGATGTTGCCATCTTTAGAAAATTAGCCATGCTCGTGATCCAAGAGAATTTGTAATTACAATGTAGTATAGATGTATTAGGATGGTTAAAATCGATAGCAGACAGAGAAAGAGCAGTAAAGCAGATCAAAATGCAAAAAAACGCTGCTGTCTATATCGTCAAGCAAATGATCGATGCTGTACACGAACATCCAGTACCAAAATCCGTAGGTCTTGTCAACCACCAAGCATTCGTCTATATGAACGACAGTACGAAACAGAACATCTACATGGACTACGGTCGCAATAGGAATAAAGAATGTGGAAATAAGACCCAGGCGATTTACCAGTGTTGAGCTACATAGAATATCCAAGCAAGTTCTCACTGACTTTTCCAAAAATCTGAACATTTTGAAAAGTGAAACGCGCACACCTGCAAATGTATTGTAAGTGACCTGATGTTCGCTTTTTTAATTTCAGGTTTGATATTGTTTGGATCCGATGACAATTTAACTACCTCATGGATCTTAATACCTGAAATATCTGACATTTAAAAACAAAAAAACAATTTCTAAACTCAAATCCTCAACATCAAAATAGTTATTGGAATTTGCAAATGGAAGAGCAATCTAAAACACTCCCGACGATACTTGTTTTTTTGAAAACTATGGATAATTCTTTGGCAGTTATAGTACTTATATCTGAAAATATAACAAACTTGTAGAAGAGTTTCGTGTGGCAAAGGCGCTCTGTAACACATATGGGATCGATTCCCTTGCCCCAGGCTCACCAAGGTTTCCATCCCTCCGCGAATGGCATCGATACATCGATAGGCCACGGCGAATCATTGTAAAGGCCATATATTCAATCACCTTTAAACGATGCTCAATGAAATAGAATGCATGGCGCATCCGTCTATTGATTAACACCGGGAGCTTTATCCTTCTTTATAGAAGACTCCGAGCGCAAGAAGCGTAGTGTCAAGACGCAACTTGCAATGCACATTTGGTTCTTGGAATGCGCAACGAGGAAATCACCACTCTGGAGTTATTCAATCCCCTATATGATTCCTGAAGTCAAATTCATGACATATCTCTAAGTGATAGTAAAATAACCGAAGTACCCCTTAGAATATCACCTCCATTCTCAACTTACAAAAAAACTATGTCCCCAAAAGAAGAAAAAATTGAAACATTATAGCAGCCGCAAACTTCAACAACGTACTGCAAACTTTATCACTCTTTACTGGATAAGATCTCGACTGTTCAATTATTTGTCGCTGGCAAGCATCTGTACATCCTAATCTTATCTCAACTGATAAAATCACTACGAGTTGAGACATACCTCTTTCAAGTAGAATGGCCAAATTAGTTTCGTCTAATAGGAAACGTATATGATTCACTCATCCTTAAATTTCTTACTTAAGAAATTAATAAGCAATAAACCATGCAAATGGGGTATCTCTTCTACACAGAATACGAGGCATAGGCAATTATGACTCACAAATACGCTCATAAACAGGCCAAAAACGAGCAAAAGTTTTACCTGAATGACCGGCCAGATACTGCCATAATACACTTGGAAGTCGAAAACAAGCGGCTTCAACCAGAAGAAAAAACGGCACCCACTGAAAGTAAACGTTACAGATATTCCAGCGGATACTATCAATCTTCACGAACAATTGTCGAATCCTCAACGGGTTGGCCACACAGGTATGTGGCGAATTCACAGGTGATAATGGAAAAAGTGTTTAAGGCGTAAACGACTTTGTAACTGAGCCCAGACAAAGGTGGATGATGGATATAGGCTGCCTTTTTTTGCGTGAAAATGCGTTCGAAAAATTGGATTGTATTATGCATCTCTATTTACTCAAAATACTACAATCAAGTGGTTGAGAAGTAAAGAGGAAGTAGTTCGGAATCCCCTCAAGTAAACAAGCCAGACATCTATTCTTGAGACATCCGAAAATACCTTAGTGAACACACCCACAATAAAGATCTCGACAAGCTCCAAAAGCCTCCAGTTTGATAATAAGAGTACGGAAAAGCTGCTGAAGCATTCTAAGCCGCCTTGAACTAGAGTGACGAGGAGTCTGTGCAGCCAGCATACAGGTTAATGATGGCTTGTGATGCACATTTGATATCGCGACCGAGCCAATAAACCCTCATCTCTACAAAGACAGTAAATTCACAACAGAGTTAATTCACTAGGTAAAAACACTAAACCAGTATACCATGTACAGGCCAAGTATCACGCCGGTGCAGAAATTGTTGCGGGTTTTGTTACCATTTGTTTTACAATTACACTTTATCATAACTATTCATTGTTGATACTGCCGATGTATACCATCCAAAACCTGATTCATTCCTAATATTTTGTCATGTGATGCTTCCTTCTGACACTTCACAATGATTTTGGAACATCGCATATTATGCTCTCAAACCAGGAAAATCACACCATTTTGTTCCGCGAGATCAAATTCTGGTATAAATCAACGGCAGCAATCGTCCAATAAGCAAGAAAGTCGTCACCTCATAGATCAGGAGAGGGACAATCTCAGAGGATGTGTATTCACGACAGCAAAATCCATTGGCACCTATTGGTATTTCTCCTGACCACTACAACTGTCGGCAGTTTTGCACGCTTTTTTTTCCTGGGCGAGTGTGGCGCAGTGGTTGGAGGCGCCACTGCGGCGCGCACGTGAAATATGATTCCTAGTTAAACACATTGGATTGATCCATGCGCCCATGGCCCACCAAGCCTTCCATCCCTCCGGGGTCGGCAAATTGGTACCAGACTTGTCTGGGAGGATAGCAGCACTGGCTCGATACATCGTCAGGCCACGGTGAGTCATTGTAAAGGCCAGATATGCGTTGAATCTCCTCCAACGTTACTTAATAAAGTCGAATGCATGGCGCATCCCTCAGGGATTAATCAACGCCGAGAGCTTTATCTTTTTTATCCTTTGAACGCTTTCACCATTTCTGTGACAGTAGTACTTCCCTGGTGTAGTCGTTTTCCCAAGATTCAAATTGTTTTACGATATAATTCCCTTTGCTGAAAACGAAGAAGTCATCGTCACTGTCTTTCAGTACAAACTCGGGTTTCAAAAACGTTTAGGAGCCTCATCTATTTCCAATCTCCTTGTTGAACGTCGTTTGGTGGAGAATAGCATCCACTTTACACCGGAAGTCACAATGTTCTTATATTTTAAAAAAAAAAACGCAGAACAGATTTCCTGATGATCGTTTCACTGTCATTTATTTAATCAATTTACGTGCCACTTACTTATAAAGAATTTTCACCATTTCACTGCCTTCCGCGTGGGCGCATGTAGCGCAGTGGTTGGAGGCGCCGCTGCTACACACACGCGGAATCGATCCCCGCCCATGGCCCACCCAGTCTTCCATCCCTCTAGGGTCGGCAAATTGATAGGAGACTTGACTGGGAGGATAGCAGCATTGGCTCAATACATCGGTAGGCCACTGTAAGTCATTGCAAAGGCCAGATATGCATTCAGTCACTTTCAACGATACTGAAGTCGAATGCGTGGCGCATCCCTCAGGGATTGATCAAAGCCAAGAGCTTTTTTTTACTATCTTCCAAACGGTGAACGACTACTGAACAACATGTTGCGCCTTCTGCAATAGCTCAAACAGTGCTGAAATAGCAGAACCTATTACTAGCCCTGGATGGTAACGTAGGCTCGCATGCAGCGCAATGGTCGGAGGAACCCTGCAACACACATAAGATCGATCCCGACGCCTCAAGCCCATCAAGTCCTCTATCCCTTCGAGATCAGCAAATTGGTAACAGACCTGTCTGGGTGGATAGCAGCACTGGCTCGATACAACGGTAGGGCACTGCGAGTCATTGTGAAGGCCAGATATGCATCAGGATCTCCAATAAAGCTTAATGAAGTCGAATGCATGGCGCATCCCTCAGGGATTGATCAACGCCTAGAACTTCATTTTTTCATCCCTTAGATGGTACTGGTCAACCAAAGATAGGCGACCACTTTTTCCGTAGCGCAAACTCCTAGTTCTTATCTGAAACCCTAGAACCACAGAAGAAATTTCGGGATGCTACCGTCAATTTATGTGAAAGCTTAAAGTCAAGCAAAAAATAGGCAAACCTCCTGTGTGCGATTTTCATGATTTAACAGTATCATTTCTATCAGTCATTTCAGACTCACTGTGAATTTTTCGAATTCTCTACTATTACTTATCAATGCAAAGCTTATTTTATGCAATTTCACTTTATATTAGTGAATCTAATATAACCTACGTTTTGTGCACATCCTCGATAAATTTACTATTATGAAATCAAACTCATACGTAGCGTTGCGCAGCGCAAACTGCTCGAAACAATTAGTTATCCAACCAAATAGCGATAACGAATGCAAAGTGTGACGTTAGTTCTAAAAACTTCGAGATGGCCAGTCTGATCTTGAAGATCAGACTGGTCTTGGATGTCTCGCTTCTACTGACAACGATGAGTTGAAGGTTTTAGTGGGAAAAAAAATGGATGCCTTTTGAATTGAATGGAAATCAAAGAAATCGCAGTTTTGAAGCATCGTCGACGCTCCTTCTGCACTATAAGAAGCATTCACTTCCCGACGGTATTGTGATGGGCAACGATAAAAGAACCCTCTACAACAGGCGAAGATCGGCTCATTAGACGGACCGCGAAGGACATCCACAGCAAAATTGCACAAAAAGAAATGAATGATGACCTAGTACCACTAGTTCCATGCATCATAATTTTTTTGAATCCAGTGGCACGACTACGACGACGGAATACGTCCAGCAAACGGACGAAACGCACCAAAAACTTCAGTAACTACGCCACAGATTGATCAATAGGAAGGGACTAATCCTTCAACAAGATGACGTGCGGCGAGACGTCACACAGACTAGTCCACAGAGACTGACCGAGCTGGACTACGAAACTCTGCCTACGTGAGTAGACCTTATGATATTACAAGAGGAAAGGTGGAAGTAGTCCAGTCCTATGAGACTGGTCGTACCAACTCGACTCAGTCAATGATCAAAGAGAGTATAGCTAGTAAATGGGCAACCTTTAGCCTCATCACTTGTAGCTGCCAAACAACTCTAACCTGATAGTAACTTATCCGGCGTTGCCTACGAATAGACTCGGGCATTCCTGCCACTACTTCACTCATCGGAACAAAATACGTGTCTTGAGCCCAGCAATAGTTCTCAGCATACTGAAAGAAAACTATGCTCTTAAAAAGATAGAAAGCACGAAAAACCCAAGAAATAAATGGATCCACTTGCTCCCACGAACTGCTGAACATGTCAGGAACAAGACATTCTATTGGCTTCCCTCCGAATTGCTGAAACACGGAATATTCAAATAGCATGAAAACGGTTTAAATTTCTTATAACAAATGAAATAATGAGCAGTTTTAACAGAAATTTCGTGGACCTAAAGGAGAAAAGTAGCCAGGTCGGATCTAATGCAGCGCTATGTTGGGTTTCCCGCATATATCCCACCACTTTTAAAATTCAGATATGTGGACTATTCTAGTAGTTTTTACTAACGTGATACCAAAAAATCATCAGCTAGTTTCTCATTTTTGAAACGAGATCGTTTTCAAACCTCGTGATTAGATGAGATGGTCCAATAACCTTACCCATGGTATGATGAGATATAACAGTTTAGCACCTCAATTGTGTGGACGAGCACAATCATTCGCCAAAAAAGTGAGGTTTCTTGTACGAATTGTACAATTTGGAAGGTTTTTAATGAAAAATTTTCTGTGTTAAAGACCACTGCGATTTCGAATGATATCTTCATACTAGGACTATTTTCTTTCATGTTCAGCCCAGTAGCATTATTTCTACTTTCGATAGAACTTTGGAATTGCTTTCAGATATTATCAAAGTAACTTTATTAACATAAAACAGTGCTAAGTAACACTGCTGGCGTAAAATAATAGGTAATCTAAAGTGGAAATACACATGGATGATTAAAACATTGAGAATCACTTCCTTTTTGTGCTCCCCAGATCAATCCCGCTGCCGAGTGATGGCTGAAGGCAGCGTTTAGCAGAGAACTAGCTGAGAGAAACGCAAAGTAAAGGCGTCAGTGGTGCAGTGAGCAATATGTGAGCCCCCAGAAATCGTAATCGCGGCATATCTGGCCCGAGATACAAGTTTTACGAATATCTCAGCATAGTTGTGGTTTTACTTTCTTTTATGTTAGAATGATTTCGGCAACAGACTTATGAAAATGACTTAGAAAGTTGACCAAAGTTTAAACAGATTCCCATTTGTAGAGTTCAACGTTCAAGTAGATCAATGATGAATCTCATCTAAAGCACTCAAAAAATGAGATATGTTGCTAAAGCAATTTAAATCCAAATCAATCTAAATAAAGCAATCAGAAAACGCTCTGCCTGAAAAGTTGAGCATTTGAACTTAGCACTGTAGAAATGAATATACCTTAAAGCTAACGAGAACAGCTAGACCGATCAAAATGTTGCAGGTGAAGTAGGAGTGAAGCCGATCCACGAAATCCCTGTCTTCGCTGCCCGCAACATAGCGAAGCATCGACAGAACAGCACCCAACACCATGACGCTGTCGTTTGACTCGGATCTTTTAATCAACAATGACGAGGAGTTCCCTTGATGTTAACAGTGTAGACGTTAACGAATATCGTTGTAGTTGTAAACAGCCATCTGCAATGAGCAGAGAGTATTAAAAGAACAGAAGTGTAGGGCATCTTTTAAAAACACGAACGAAATATCGCGTTGAAGATCGCCCTTGTCTTTTCTGATAAAACACTATCGAAGTAGGGCGCATGACTTGAAGGAAAAAAAAGAAGAATAAAGCTCTCGATGTTTATCAATCCTTGAGGGATGCACCATGCATTAGACTTCATTAAGCATCGTTTGGAGATGATTGAATGCATATCTGGTCTTTACTCACCTCAACGACTCTCTGTGGCCCACAATGTATTGAGCCAGTGCTACTATCCCCCAGACAAGTCTGGTTACAATTTTCCCACCCTGGAGGGATGGAAAGCTTGGTGGGCCATAGACGCGAGGATCAATTTCACGTGTGTATTACAGGGTGCCCCTGACCACTACGCACATACGCGCCGCTGGGTTCATGCATTAGAGGCGAAAATACCAGCTGCAATGATGGAATATGAGCCACTGAGATAAAAATGCTTCAGACAAATACAGAAGAAGAACCATGGACAAATAACTATGTCTATTCAATGATAGCATCGAAATAAAAACAATTCAAAGAACCAATTTCTTCAGAAACAGCGTTACTACAATGGACCGATCGAACTTGCAATTGCAACTTATATTCAAGCATCATTAAGTAGGAAGAACCCGAATGCATAGAAATCCTTAAACGTCAGAAACTATTGATTGAAAACCGTGTGAACAATGTGTGTAATAATCATTCTTCGCGAACAAATAAACATCCAATCCAACTCTACCACTGTTTGTTAAGCCTCTTGAACAAACATCGACCTTGAGAAGGCACAAAGCCGTCGAATTCCAAGCCTAACGTGGTAAACAAATCCTCACGAGATCGCACTATGTCTCCTGAAGTTAGTGTCTCCCATTCCAGATTTCAAACAGTTAAAGTTGACACAAGATCAGTGACCGATTCCAATACAATTTTGGCGTTTTTAAGCGGAAAAAAAGCTTATTCATCGTACCACCACGGCACAGTCAGCTTTTGGTAGTCAGTTTTGCAATATACGCGGAATCAAATCAACACATCGTCTCAATGATGAGCTAACACCAGGTTCTTGCAAAAATCTCAACATCCTAGCTCTTCGTAAGGTGGGGTACCGAAACCCTGGCTGATTAGAAGTTTTATAACCCCGTGTCAGCTTATCCCTGTGGTGATACATGGGTTTTACGCCGCATGCGTCGCAAAATCGACAACGGAAAAATGAACATGTTGTGAAAACCGACGAACATGAAGAACATGAAGGGATTTTTTCGAGTTCTGGCTTTAGATAGGAATCGTTAGACTGCTACGGCCGTGGTACGATTGCTCCAGCGCTGTCCATAGGAGCAGTTTTATTGGGTCCAAGGTTACAAAACATAGATTTGAAAACTTTCACGACCATCTCCAATGGGCAGACATTTAAACCTATGAGGGAGGAAACCATATGACTCCACTGCAAAAATTCTCAGTAGAAACATCGACCAACGTATCGTCTTGCCGTCATAAAGGCCGTCTTTCTCCAGCAAAAGAAGACATTTGCACACCGACAGTTGATATTGAGTTCCTCCTCCTTTAACTCGGAACTCAACCAATAAAAGTACACCCCCAAGGATGCAGAGAAATGAGGTGAACCCAGAAAGCTGATGCCGCAATCGAAAAGCCATGGATTGATGCGGTTAGCATGTGAGCTCTCGGAAAAGGTGGTCCTGGATTCGAAGTCCTTTCGCACATATCTTAGCGTCCTTGCGGCTGTGGCTCACATCATACCATACCATGAAAATAAAAGGAAGTACAGGCAGCAAATGAAAAGCTGAAATTGTGCTTACAATAAACAAAATTAATCAAGAGAATTAGGACTACGAGAACGGTGAAACTTTGAGAGTATGATTAAAAAGAAAGATAAACCTCTCAGCGTTGATCAATCTCTAAAGCATGGACCATGCATTCGACATCATTAAGCATCGTTGGAGATGATTGAATGCAAATATGGCCTTTAGAATGACTTGTGGTGTCGAGTCCGTGCCACTATCCTTTCAGATAAGTCTGATAACAATTTGCCGACCCCGGGGGATGAAAGATTTGGTGGGCCACGGGCGTGGGAATTGATCCTATGTGTGTGTCGCGGGGCGCCTCCGACCACTACGCCTGCCACACGTGCCTTTTTGAAGCTTGAGGGTGTGAGAGTTAACAATCTGCAATTTTTCCAACCCCACATACATTGTGTGGAAGCACATTCATGAAAGTGAAACAGTGAATGTCCAGCCCAGGAACAATTTCAGTGACAAACAACGTGGATCCGAAGTGCAAACGCAAACTAGTTTTTGTCGCAAACGAGTTACACGTTGTAATGAAAATCAGAACACGCAGATCTTTAATATCAAAACAAAACCTATTCTTCAGCTCATTCTCATCGTCCAGGAAGCGTGAAACATACTTCTACCAACTAATCTTTAAGATTCGCAAGACGAGGTAGTTAAATCAGCCGGATTTAGAACAGCAGGACGCTGCTATGCCGTGCAATAAAGCATCCCACATGTTCCAAACCGCTTTGCACGCGCCAACACTTAACGATCGAAGCCAGTTTTTCCACAACGGGCGGCAATTTTTCGATCACTGGAGCATTCGATAAATCGAGAAACAATGTTGCTCTAATTTTTAGTTCACCTATAATATCTATAAAGTGCCCCTTTAATCTCAAATGTATTTATTCTTAACCCTTCCACTACCGCATGTCACTGGAGCGCAACAGAGATGCACATTGAGATGAAGATGTACTATCCACAGATCATCGCAAGGTGCACGACGAGCTGGTTTCTTGAAATTATTGTTTTGTTGTTCCGTATCGCTCACATTTCCCCTATGCCTCTCCAACTTCTACATAACCGCTATGTTCTTCTGTGTATGTTCCCATGTTCTTGGACACTTTTTATGTGTAATGGAAAAAGAAAATCCTCATCACTCCCCAAACACAGTGTTATTAGCTTTCTGCATGGTGTTGCACGATATTCGAAACGTATTTCCGCATACCTTCCAGGTTTTTTTTTAATATCCATCCATTCCATTCCAGAGTCCGAAACGGCTTTTTGTTAGCATGGTTGACAATACCTATTCATGGACCAGATCCAGTATAAAATCGACGTTCGACAAGTCATGGATTGACAATAAGAGGTCGTGAAAGTGTTATTATGTGATCAAAAAAATAAACTATCTAGGTGAAGATATTGAAACAGAAACAGTTTTGGTCAACCCAATGCACTAAATAGTTGCTACAATACAAAAAAGTCTAACGCTTCACGACCGCTGCCATCTTCGCTTGGCTGGCTATCGAAGGACTTGTCACTGGAGAGCATTGAGGTGAGCACTGCATTCAAGATGTACGGTCATTTAAAAAAATCTACGGGTACGGGCTTAAAGATCTTAACGAGAGCCCCATAGATGCAAAAATAACGTATACGATATATTGGGGACATAATCTCGTCTTGATGTACGAAACCCCGCTTATTCACTCGATTTGGTTTTCAAAATATGGACCTTGAACCAATAAATTGAAAGAAATATATATCATGGTTTCAGACAATCAGAATTGCGAAGTGGTAAAACAAGAGTAATTCCGCACTGTAGGTAAAGGTTTCTAGATTCGAAGACGTCTTATTTCAACTGATAGGATTTACTATCCTCCGAACTGTTTACCGCCTCATCGTGGCTGGGAGGTGTTGCTGGGTGTCGGGCTGCGATGTACAGCGGGGAGACTTGTCTCCCAAGCTGAGGAGTCCGGCGTTTCCATCATGAAACCTAGCTAAGAGTAAACCATTACCAGGATCCACCACCGTCCTGGTATCAAAGTCGCATGGTGGCAAATCTCCCTCTGATCCACAAGGGCTGCGACTGCTCGTGGTAGTGAAGACCTGAGGCAGACTTTGGCCAGACTAACCTTGGCATTCCAGAGAACCACAATGACTTAACCAGAAAATCTCCGAAAAATGGAAATTATGCTGGAGCCCGCACAACCAGTGAGGACGAGCCGTTCAGGTTCAACTAAGTATCAAGTAACCTTTCATCACAGTTAACAATCCATCGTACACTAGGGGAAGTGGAATGGTCACTCGACAGGTAAGCATAGTTGCCTTGTCTACTCTGGAACAAATAACAGAATCATAGCCACCAAGCACTTAATGCTACAACTTCTCGTATATAGCAGTGTATCTACCACTTCTATTAAAAGAGCGCAGTTTAATTGAATTGTTTATTCATAGCATTTCACATGAAGACACATCGAGTAGGTAATTCTAGTAGACAGAAACTAGAGAAAATAGTGTGTACAAAAACATCCCAGCAGTTGAGTTAACGTAAAGAAGCCAAAAATACAGCTGTATAGTGACAAGTTGATGCTAGAGATCCAAAAGCTTCAGGAAAGACACCAAAGGCTACTGATACACAAGCAAAACATTTTTAGAACTGAGCCAGTAATCTCTCACCGCCGAAATAGCTTTTGTACGGTCAGAAGTGGGACATACAAGAGGTGAGGTGCATAAACAAAGTGAATCTCGCATTCACAGGTAACAATAACAGAGGCACTTTTGCTTCAAGTCTTCATACAAGACATCCAAATTTACTGTCCCATGTCTTATACGCCTCTAAATCTTCGCTCACCACAGTTGGGCGGACCACCTGTACAGCGCTATTGAAATCAGAAAGAGAAATAGGCCGAATCTGAAAATCGCAACGTGAAGATCAACTACAGGCATTACTAAGATATACAACAACTGTTACTGATCATCGGTCATCGGATTAAAGTTTTGGAAGCTGTACAAATTCAAAGTGTCTACTGTTGATGAGCTTATACACGGGTGAATAACGAAAGACTACGTAGGAATTCCAATGGAACATCAATATCTGTCGAATTTTGCTCAGAACTAAAGAAAGAATATATATTGATCGGTCACACTGAGGTTAAGGAATGGTCGGTTTTGAAATATTGCCATGCTCTTTGTAAGCTGATAATGACACCGACTCTACAGGATGTATTCTCCGGGGAAAATAAGTCGTTGTCACCGTACGATCACTAGAATCAACAGCCATCACCTCACATAAAAATGCATCGTGGGGTAGGATGCCTCATTCAAGAGACGCTACAATGAAGAAGATCCAACTCGATACGATGATGAAGACGTCACATCGATAAGACGAACAAGTGTGAACCATCGGCTTGGTTCACCTGCTTCGATGAAGACGAAAACGTCGTAACGTTAGCCAAATAACGATTATGTATCAGCCTCGTGAAGGCTTGTCAAAGAATTATGAAATACTCCATAGGAAGGGCATAAAAGGTCAATGAAACATCGTAAAAATTAACATCAAATCGACCACCGTGCTTTACGCGCACCGTCTGAACAGTGCTGTTCTGGTTCCAGCACTAACAAAGGTGATACGAGCGGTGAAAACCTGCCTTAACCTGAATTGCAGGTCACATCTGAGACCGTCTCAGTGAGCTCGATGCTTTGGTAAAAATACAAATACATGAAACAGAGAAAACCCAACCGATCTAGCTCACATCACCAACGACAACCTCTTCAACTCATTGAGCTATTCTAATGTCAGGTCCCGCAGAATACTGCACTCTCTAACTCACGAGGATCGGTGCATGCGGTCAGTATCTTCAAAATTTTTGTGTTTCACACATGTGAATAGACCGACAACACATTCTGGGATAAGTGACGACTAACGCGTCATGCAGCTGCATCATTTAAGACGAATATCAATTTACATATATGTGAGCTTATTCTGACGTTTTATGTTGCAGAATGTGATCGCCCATGAGTTTTCGGAGTCGAAAAGTAAGCGAAACGAGTCTCGCTATTAAATTCAATCACTTTGCAGTTAAAAAGTTGGTTTAACTAGGATATACAGCAATCTGGAGCTGAGTTAGGCTACAATAATGTGGCTCACCAGCCTTACAGCTCCAACACGATACCTACAAACTTTCACATGTACCGGGTACTGAAACATTACCTGTGCGACAAAAAGTTCGATAACTATGACAACCGTAAAAAGTCCCTTGCCAGCCAGTTGCAGCCCATGTCTATTGGAAGAATGGGACTGAAGACCTATCCAGGAACGACATGATACCTTTAACAATGGTGAATATACCGCCAATGATATAGCAGTTTAATACTGACTTCGAACCAAGACTTTGCAGCAGCGTTCAAATTTCTTTCATAAAATTTGCAAAATTGATCGTCGCTGCATTAAAACCTCCTTTATGATTTCGAAGACCGTGTGGCTATTGATAACCACCTGACCAAATGATCATCAAAATATGTACTCCAAATGGAACTCCCGCCAAAATACCAGACGTGATATATAACTTGTGGCACTGCATTGTTGGTGACAGCCGCCCATTTACATCAACAATGCAAAGGGCTAAACGAAGCTTCCGCGAGAAAATTCGTCTGCTGCCATTGGGATTTGGAACCAATGTGCACTTAGAACTATTATCCAGTGCAACCATAACGGCGAAGATCTACGCCACTCAATGTGAGAAGATAATAAATGCTACAAGACGGTACCCCAAATAATGTTCTATTGTTTAACCGCATTCGCTCATCATGTGAAGACCAGTCGCACTCAATTTTGGAACTGTGCATTAAAATTCTACCTCATCCAGTTCGTCTTTTAGCTTAATTATCTCTGATCATTTTTCTTGAGCGAGTCCGTTAAATCAAAATGAGACTTTGTAGGAAAAAAATGCTTATATAGTTATGGTCTTCCAGTGAAATAAGAAAAGTTAATTTCTGTTGTTCTTAATCAAACAAAACCAATGAGATATTATTTCCATTATAAAATAAAGAGCTTAACGTATGGAAATCTACTAAGTAAGATTTCTTGTTTAAAGACGGGCCTCCCTTTCCAACAAAAGAAGAGTGAGAACTTAACTCCTCCACCTCTACCGTCTCTATGTCCAAAGAAGAACAATTGTCAATATCACGAATTGGACCCATGGCAGCTTCCGCGCACACTTGTCGAACGTCTGCGCCCGAATACCCTGTAGACATAACATGACAAGAAAGTATAAAAAGAAACAAAATAAAATACACAAAGACAAAAACAAAAATGAACCCTCAGTTAACTCTGCCACTTGACTGAAATCTTCCTCTTCAAGAGCATGCTTCATATCAGCAAGTAGGTTTTTCACTATAGTCAGTCTAGCTTCTCTTTCTGGTAGGGCGATATACAAACGTTTTACGAACCGTCGTCGAGCTGCTTCATCTAGTTCCTGAGGGCTAAAAATTCATGTGCGTAAAACTCCACATGAATAGAAGTTATTAGACCAACGACTTTTAGTGACCTGATAATTAAGCTAACAACTTTAAGAGACTTGTCACTTCGGATGGTTAAAGTGATTAACGGTAATTATTCACTTACTTAGAAACTTGGACGGCCCATCTTTACTGGTTGTACGGGCCTCAGCATAATTCCCATTCTTTCGGAGTTTTGGTTGCTCAGTCATTGCGGTTCCCTGGAGTCCCGAGGTAAGCCAGGCCAAAGTCGGTTCCAGGTCGTCACCACCACAGGCAGTCACGCCCTTGTGGATCAGAGGGAGATTTGCCACAATGCAACTAGTTTGATACCAGCACGGTGGTGGATCCTGCTATTGGTTTACTCTTATCTGGTCTTCCTAATGGAAACCGGACTCCTTCTTCGCTTCGGAGACTCTGTAAGGTGGATGGGTCCTCTTGCTTCATTTCGCAATCCGACACCCAGAAACACCTCTTAGCCATGAAGAATCGGTAAACCGTTGGGAAATTAGGCTGATTAACGCACAAAAATTGTTCTATATTTGTTACAGAGAGCGTACCACAAATATTTGCAAGAGAACGAATTAAAGAATAAAAGTACGTAGAAGAAGACTAGATTAAGATTTTAAAGGTAATAAACCGATTAGTTGCAGCCAGCACAAGAAGTCGTTCGTCCGCATTTGTCGCAACACCATCCAACTGTACAAGAAATTCAGTCTTAATGCGCCGTGACGATTCATGTTCGGTTTCAGAACGAGAGGAAAGGAGAGAATCAACCTATGAAACTTTGCAAATAATCACTGAAAAGAATTGGGGCAACAGCCATAGATGTTTCACAACAATTTCACGTTTCAAAAATGAAGCTGTTAATAATAAGTGTTCTACAAAGCACGTTCATGCAGTCATGGCGAAATAACAAGAGATGCAACGTTAACTCTTTTTATTTACCCTACTACAATTTTGCACGGCAAGGTGTTACATGAAATACAAACATAATGATGTTGAGGTATTTGCAAAAATTCCGGACCTCAGGTGTACGCGGTGGGGATCGGACCCACTACTACATTTTCGGGGCTGGCGTGTTAACCATCACACCATGCGGGTCCTTTTGGATAGAAAATTACTTGCGAGAAAGGCGAAACGAAGGACCCGCATAGTGCGGTGATGAACGCGTTAGCCCCCGGAAAGACTAATAGCGTGTTCGACCTCCGCCGCAAGCAGCTACGGTCCGGACTTTTACAAGACAAAAAAAAAGATGTGTTTAACGCCTAACATACACAATGAGGAGTTTGCTTTCTTTTCAAAACAGAAAAATAAGCTGATTTAGCACAGTTGTTATAGACAGCATAAGAGGCGTAACATATTGGAAGGGACATACCTCATCAATGAAAATGACGCTTGGTAACTTCAGCCTAGCTACAGAAAACAAAGCGCGAACAAGCTTTTCGCCCTCACCAACCCATTTTGATGTTAAAGAACTGGCCGATATATTGAAAAATGTAGCTTTACATTGAGAGGCTACACATCGACCTGTAAATGAGGAATACTACTTCAAATTTTCATATTGGAAATCTTCAGCACCTATCATCGTTTTCCCGGTACCAGGAGGACCAAACAACAGCACTCCTTTAGGTGGCGCTCGAATCCCCTTGAACATATCACTGAAAAACTTCTAGTAACTTCTCCTTCAGATAAAACTTTAAACAGAGAATGGAAACAAAAGCATTACGGTCTTTTGAATGGAAGTACAACGATTTCTCTTAATGCTTTCTTCGCACCTTCTAACCCCGCTACATCGGACCATCCAATATCCTGTGTAATGGACATAATCTGAAAGTAATCACTAGAGAGAAAAACTTCTTCAAGAATATAGGCATTACAAAGATAAAGGCTTTGAAAAGCTCATCGAGACTAATCAACCACTTAGAGATACGCCATGCGTTCGACTTCATTAAGCATCGTTGGACGTGACTCCAATGACTCGCGGTGGTATACCGATGTATTGAGATAGTGCTGCCACCCTCGCAGACAAGTCTGTTACCAATTTGCCGACCAGGGGCGGATGAAAGGCTTGGTAAGCCTGGGCGTGGGGGATCGATCTCAGGTGTTTTGCAGGGCACCTGCGACCAATGCGCTACACGCGCACCTTACGAAGATACATTACAAAGATAAGTGCAGGAAACCCGTAAAAATCACCTCAGATTCTATGAGTGAAATTATGTTAGCATCGAAATGCTTGAGAGCAGATTCAGCATGAAGACCTGTTTCATTTGTATGAGCTGAAAAACAGAAACACGGCTACTCTTAAGCAGAAGATGGTTCATAAAGGACGGTACGGAGTATACCTCCACTTCCTCCTCCAACGTCCATCATATGCAGCGCTTTCTTAATAATGGGCGGAGCAGTAAACACTTGTGGGACTTTTCTAAAACATTTTCTGTGTGAAAAAAAAGCAAAACGTTAACAGGCGTTTGACCACTGTAGTACTACTGCTTTAGGTAACAACAACTACAGCGCATTATCAAATTAGACTACTAGGTTTTCATCTCTAAGTATACTCACTTTGTGCCTAAATATCGTTTAGACATTTCCACACTCGCCGAATTTGGAGCAGAACTGTCACTCAGGCTATTTGAGCACTGAAATGTTTAAAATTTTCAGTTTCACAATTGATTTAAATTCCACAAAAAAAGCAAAATGATGCATTTGTAAGCGCCGAGCTAAATACAGTAAGAGTGAACACTTACTTCGATATTTTCACGTTCGCATACGACTTGTTTCATCTCCTTAACTACATCACTACCCGAGGCCATTTTGAAATCATTAATGGATGCAATGCCTTGTTTCTCCAAACTGAATATTCCACATATAACACTATAAAAGTTATTACATTTAGACCGAGTGGTAGCAGAGAATACCATTTCGACTTTTTGGATCTACCTCCAGTGAGCAACTCCATACTTTTACAAGAAGCAGAGGTAATTGCATCGTGCAATTCCTTGTCGTTTTCTCTTTTCCTCTCCTAAGTTGTGTAGATTTAATTTGTTCAAGAATAAAGTAGAAAGAACAAAGGATAAAGATCCCGCGCTGACCAATTCCTGAGGGAAGCGTCATGCATTCGACTTCATTAAACACCGTCTGGAGGTGATTGAATCCACATCTGGCCTTTACAATGACTCATGGAAGCCTCTACCCATCTATCGGGCTAGTGCTGCTAACCTCCCAAACAAGACTGGTAGCAATTTGCCAACCCCAGAATGAAACGGTTAATGAGCTACAAGCGCAGGATCGATTCCATGTGTGTATTGCAGGGTGTCTCGGATAGCCGCGCCACACGCGCCAATAATAGAGTACACATACTAAATAACGCGATCAAACAACGGTTGACGAACGCATGACTGAAAGAAAAACAGAAAGAATAACTAACAGAGTCGACAATTGATACTATGACCTCTTTAACCCTTCGAAGCTTTGGATCATCATGGAAGTCGAAAGACATGCCATTACTTCCGTTTAGTGTGTTTGATGCCAAAGATGAAACCTGAAAGCGTGAATGTTTTGGAAAGCACCATTTCAACGAAACTGTACGAATAAAACGAAAATTCCACTGAATCTGTAAATGTGGTAACCCTGAGCAAAATACAAACCATACCTCTTGTTGCTTCTCCAGCATGAAGCCTTCACCACCGAATCCAAACCTCGTCAGCTTATGTTCATTTTGATCTGTACATCTGCGAGACATCCTGTATTTCCCTATAAAGTATGGACTAGTTCCGTTCCTAGTAAATCTAGTAGGTGGGTAGCATCCGTCGCCGGTCGCTTCATTCTTGTTTCTTAATGGAGGAGACATCGGAACCTAAATTTTTTCAACTGATTACATCGATTCATAACTTAGATTACAAACGTTTGCTCACTTAACAACGCATTTAGAAAAGTTACAATGACGTTCTTATATTTAAACAGAAATAAATCATGACCGGATTTCGATGATCTTCCTTTGCCTAAAAAACAGTATTTTGGGGCACAACCTTAGAATAGAGCCTGACCACCTCCACCAAATTAGCGATTTTGAACGAAACAACATCCTCACAACGGTTTACCGCCTTATCTTGGCTGGTAGGTGTTGCTGGGTGTCGGGCCGCGATGTGGACTACCAAAGGTCGGAGGCATCGTGGTCAAACAGGTAATGAGATCTTTTCCAGTAAACACAAGAGACAGAAACCTTGCACATTCATAGAATGACGTAGAGGACATGCAAAACATAGAAAGCTACAGATATGATCACTTGTCACCTGTAGTCCCGTTGATCGTCGAGTGATTCGAGCGGGCGCCAGTAAATCCTCCATTTTTCCCTATCGCGTGCAAGAGTAGCCCAGTGGATTCTCCTCGCTTTAGGGACTCGTCGAGCATCATATCTTTCTTCTAGGCTTTTCGTGAAGAACTCTAACCATCGGGTCGGTGGACTTCCTGCAGTACGTTTGACATCCGGAGAAATCCAATCACTAACGGCTCATGTCCATTGGCTGCCATTCATACGCATTACGTGTCTGGCCCACCTTATCTTCGACTGCTTGGCGTATAGAACAGCATCTTTGATTTTTGATCGTTGACGTAGGTCGGAGCTTCGGATCCCATCCCGTACTTGTGTGAAACGGGATACTCCTAGCATCGTCCTTTCGACTGCGCGTTCGATAACGCTGTGATCTTTCATCCTGCTCTACGTAGCGACCACATTTCTGATGAATACGTTAAGACAGGAAGTACCGTTAAGTTGAAAAGGAGGGCACGGAGTCCGGTGTTCTTTGTCCTCTTCACTACATCCTCGACGCTCTTGAAAGCTCCCTAAGTCGCTGGTTTCCTTCGGCTCAGCTTTGGATCTAAGTCGTTCATCATATTGATTCGCCGACCTAGATAGACATAACTAGAGCGTTCGGAGATAATCGTTCCGTTGAGCGTGAGTGGACGAAACCAATCCGCTCCTTATGAACGTTTTTGTGAGAATTAGTCGAAGACCAATCTTTCCACATGCTTTATCAAAGTGGGCAAGCATAGGTTTCGTATGGTTAATGACTAAAAAGCCAACCACAATGGATAAGTCGGCAAAATTGCGAAGAAATGGAATTTGTGCTGGGGCCAGCACAGCTAGTGAAGACGGGCCGTCCAAGTATTTAAGTAAGTAAGGATGAAACAACAGAGAGTAGCCAGTAAATAAAAAATGACGACATTGTGACTTATACCACAGTTTCAGCTTAACTGGGATTTAATGCCGATTTGTGCTCCGCAGATCAATTTTGTGCACGAGTGACTGCTGATAGTTCCCGTAGGTCAGTAACAGAGCTGTGAGAAAGGCTGAAGGATCCGCATGGTGTGGCGGTGAACGCGTTAGTCCAAGCGAAAAGTAATAACGTGTTCGCTCCCCACAATATAGTGTTCTGGAATCAATCCCAGCAATTTACACGGAGAACTTTAAGGGTAGCCAATGTAACGTAACATTGAATAAGTTAGTTTGTAAACAAAAACAGATGAAATGGCCCCAATGGATCCATTCACGCTGGAATTAATCTTTATTAAACACATCTTTAACAAGAAAAATCCACTCCCGTCCCACTATCTCTAGTCTGACGCGCACTTAGGTAACGGAATATAAGCCCTGCCAAATATTTCCCCTTCAATGAAATCTATGTTAAATTCCCTCATAAAACAACTTACAAAGTGCTGAGATCTACTGGCATTTCTCAATTAGATCTTCCACTTTATAGGTGCATAACGTAAACGAAACACGTAGAACTAAAGTTACCGTCACTTGCAGTTAAACAGCACTTGTTCATCAAAAGTCAAGACTGACAAACCAGTACATAACCATGTAGTACCTAGGGAACCACTGAAGATAAGGATTTTGGCTGTACGATGTAACGAACAAAATACGTACTACAATGCACCATGGAGTCAAGTACTGGTTCGACAGAGAACCGACTGTAGTAACGAAGCAATTATGTTCAGAAACAAGTAACATTTATTTATAAAACTCCAACAACAGTCAACACATCCAGATTCTGGAGACGATAAAATATATCCATTCTGGATTCCTAAGCCTTCTTTGTAGCCTTGCCATCCTCCCATATGGTTACCTAAAAGTGGCGAAATCACACATGCGGTAGATGTGAAGGAAAGAAGAACTAAATCATGCTAATTGCCAGAAATTATCTAACAAAAGAAGTGGGGTGGGCACGAAAGTCATGGAAAGCAAGGACAACCTTGCTAGACCAGTGGAACACAGTGCACCTACACATATTAAACAGACATTCTACAATTCAGAAAAAAAAGTTTGGACCTTCTGCTTTCTTCGTATAACTACTCTTAGTATTTCAATGAATGTTCACAGCAGAACAAGATGGGAAAGTCCTAAGATTTCGCATTTTCGCATTCAGATTACCCATAACACCTGTTTATCACCTAAAGACGGCAACGAGATGACTCCAGGGAACCTCACTGGCTAAACTAGCAAAACTCCGAAAAAATGGAGATTGTGCTGGGGCCCGCGCAACCAGTGATGACGGCCATTCATTTATCCAATTATTTGATTCAAAAATAACTTGTGACCAGCATACAGCCAGCCATAATTGGATAGAACTAGCAAGAAATCCAAGGCAGTTAGCACCAGCACACACTCCATCAACACTCGTCAGCAATCACGGAATTGAACTCGTTCGAATTATTCCACACATTAAACACGTTACCACACTCCCAACAAGAACCGAAAACATATCTGAAGATCTCCAATCGGATGCAAAACGCAAATGTCAGATATTCTGACCAACCAGATTGCTGATTAGCAGCTTTGAAGCACCTTAAAAATAACTGAGGTAGTCATTCAGTGCTTGCTAGACCTCTTTAACACCTAAATGGTGTTTCAAACAAATCTAGTGCTCATTGAAGGTCATCAACCACATGGAATCTTGGTAGTGAAAATAAAATTTACCTCTCAAAAGCAGTCTATAATGGACTGGAGCTTAGCAAAAGTAGAAAACAACTCCGATTCTACTAGACTTTACTTTACCTTTTACTTTTTACTTACTTTTACTTTCTATTTACTTACCTTACCTTACTTACCTCACTTAGCTTTACTTTTTACCATCATCAACGAAGACAACTTGCAGCTTCCTTGCATATTCTGCTACATAACTCTAGAAGAAACCCTGGACGTACTCACGACCGACTTTTTATTAGTCTTGGCATTGATCAAATAATTGGTTATGGAAATGTTGGCTAGGTACATTGCCGCCAACTTAAACTTTCCAAGCACCGAGGAAGGCGAAATCCGCCGAAACGTCAGCTTTTTTGTGAATAAAGGATGAAGTAACCAACGTCTATTTGGACCTTATGGATACTGAATTATTTGATCAATACCGATGTTACTAGAAGGTCGGTGTTAGGAATCTCTACTGCTAGAATTTTATCTTCCAACTTTATGCTACTAGTAATAACCGACATCAACGGAGACAACTTGCAGTTTCTCCGTACATTCTGCTACAAAAATTTACAAGAAACCCATGGACGTACCTTCAAACTTCCTAGGGTGGCCGGCTTTTTCGCAGTGGTCTTGGCCGTGGATTTCGAGCATTGTCTGGTCACCTCAGCTGCAATCTGCGAAAAGCGAACGTAGTTGATACCTGCTGCTCTCCAAGCAACCATTCTTGAAGACCGCTAGGACTGAAAAAACTGACTTTTATTAAGCCTCGGGAAGAATAATCAATGTTTTGCCAGATTACTGAGCCCACTCCAGGTTGGTGTGAAATACGACATATCACATCAGAAATATAAAACACTATAACAAACCCTTGTTAACCAAACGACCTGCAGAAATACTGAGTGGATTTCGTCTACACTGTGTGTTATGAACAGCATTCAAACAGAAAGACTCAAACACAACAGCACTTCGCGTTGTACATGTAGAGTGCCGCTGGGACTTGCACCGCTTCAAAGGTCCGACGCCACCCAGACGATCCGTGTTCTGACACGTTCACTCAGTAAGAGACATGAATACAGCAGTTAACATGTTCAGACACTCTTCGGCACGTGACAGTGACGACTGCCGAGCCGAGTGAAGCCCATCTCACTGTGGCTCCAGTCAGCGGTCCAGCACAACGACTATAGGATGACTCTCACATCTCTTCCCCAAATCTACTGTGACACGGTTCCATCCAGCATTTCCGAAATGGTCCTCTGCATCACAAGTCTTGAGGTGAGTGGTTGTTGTTATTCATGCATGCAACCGAGACATACAATCTATGTGGACAACAATAAGGCCTCATCTGCTGATTTCAACAGCAGTGCGCAATGGGCCACATGCTCGAGTTGTCACGGAGTTTCGAAACCCCTCATTCCAAATACCATGGGAAACATGTCCTCCGCTCCAGGAATTGAAGTTGTGACGGTTATACAAACGCCACCATAAGGACAACAGTCGTATTGAAAATATATTATTTCACTACTTATGTAGAGGCTAGATGACAGTCGATTTCTACGAATATATCATTTGGTTAATGAAAGCCATAAAGCAAATAAAAGATAAAGCTACCGGCGTTGATCAATCCCTGAGGGACGCGCCATGCATCTGAGTTCATTGAGGATCACAATGACTCGTGATGGCCTACCGATGCATCGAGCCTTTGCTGCTATCTTCCCAGACAAGTCTGGTACCAGTTTGCCAACTGCGAAGGGTTGGAGGGCCTGGTAAGCCTGGGCGCGGGGAACAATCCCATGCGTATTGCAGGGCGCCTCCGACCACTGCGCTACACGCGTCCCTTACGAAAGTCATAAGCAATGACAAATGGGGGGTCTAATGCTCGAATCTTCCATGAGTTTAGCGCTCCAGTTGTATAGGTTCTTCTTCAAGGAAGTGTGAAGGCTAAAGGTTTACATTTACTGAGAGATGACCTAGAGCTAGTCAACCCTTCGCCCATGTACGGTGTATCATTGGAGCGCACTTGTGGTGCGTATTGAAATGAAGGCGTAAAAACGCTTAATCCGAAATTTGAAACATACAACAACAATCGTAAATCCGAAACATACAACAACATACACATTGGAACCAAGGCCCATGCTGGTGAAAGGGTTAATGGCGGTGACTGTGAGCATCCTTAGTTGGCAACCCTCAAATAATTATATTTCAATGAAGACGATAAGCATCGATACTTCGATGGATAGTGGTCATTCGAAATGAAAGGACAAAAGATAAAGCTCTTGACGTTAATCAATCCTTCAGGGTGCGCCATGCATTCGATTTCTTTAAACGTCGTTGGAGGTGACTGAATGCATATCTGGCCTTTACATTGACTCGCGGGGGCCTACCGATGTACCGAGCCATTGCCGACTTCGGTGGAATGGAAAGCTTGGTGGGTCACGGGCGCGCGAATCGATACCAAGTGTACTGCACGGCGTCTCCGACCAATGCGCCACACACGCCTTCGAAATAGATATCGTGAAATCGCGGTAGTTTTTATATATAAGAGATAAATTAAACTATGCAGTAACATGAAAATGTCGGGGCAACAAGCGTTTCATAGCGGATTCCTGTGTTTTATTCAGGGGGATTTCTCTACTTGAAATGAGCGACAAAAGGAAACTTCGAAGACACAATATCATACGCGTTACACCTTTAATCAGTATTTTTGAGGTCGATCTGCTGCTGTTCTTCAGGAAGCGGACGTATTCTTTGACATGATTAGTACATATCATTTATGAAATGGTCCTGGACCGTGCAGACGCGCTCCACTGCCACAGTCGCGCCAAACGATGTCCTGGTGCGTCCAAACTCTCATCGTTTATCGCAGCAGTACTTCCGAGTTTCCTGTTCGTCACAGCAAAAAGAGAAATGTCATGCATTTTCCTTTATCCTTTTTGCAGCATACTACTTTTGTCTGGATATCCCAAGGATATCTGAGTCTCCTTCGCTTTCGCTTGTGGTTTCCGGAGTCACTATACGTCTGCACATCGTCGCTTTTCAGTTGAGAAGGGCATATGCAGGTTTGCCTGTTGTCACTAGAGGGATCATTTCTAATTTGGTTTAAGCAGTATTCCTTGCAGACGTTTGTTCGCTTTGTCTTGTAATTCAGTCTTACGTTGAATACGAGGACTATGAAAAACTTTGTTCCCAGCTCTGCGAGCACGCAGTACTTCTCTCTGAAATGCCGGATTGATTCAGGCAGTACTATTTTCAGTCAGATGACCCTGCCTTTTTGGTTCCCGGTACTGAAGTCAGTGCGAAATTCAAAGGAGCCTTCTGTGAAGCCAAAATCAAAAAAATATGCAAATCGGTGAAATGTAAGGTAAATATGTTACTATTCTTGTAAAACCAAATGTTCTTTGCATGTGAATATGCCTCAAACGTATTTCTTATTTACTCATTTTGGTATTTCGTAAATTCATTTCTCTCTTATCGGTTTGCCGCCTCATCGTGGATTTGAGGTGTTCCTGGGTGTGGGGCTCCGGTGTACAGCGGTGAGATTCATCCCCCGGAAAGGTCTTTCAAGCTGAGAAGGAGTCTGGTGTTTCCATCAGGAACCCCAGCTAAGAGCAAGCCAATACGAGGAACCACCACCGTCTGGTATCAGGCTAGTCGCATGGTGGCAGAGCTTCCTCTGATCAACAAAGGTGGTGACGGCCTTTAGTGGTGACGACCTGGGGCAGACTTTGGCACTCCATGGAAGCTCAGGAACTAAACCAGCAAAATACCGCATAACCAATGAGGACGGGTCATCATCTAAGTAAGTAAATGCACTCCTTACTCAGGTCTGCCACTGTCTTGTTTTTAAAATAAAACCAAAATAAAAGGCAAGCTATTCTTCTATGTATACTTTTATTGATCTCCATAGGACATCCTTATCGTAAAAATCGCAATATTTCTTCGTCGTACTGATCATTATTAACTACCATTTAGATCGCACTTAAAGAAGCACCTTTCGGATCGATGGTGGTTGAAGAGCATTTGGTAAAAGGCACCCTAGAAGTCAACCAAACTGTAGATGTTTGTCATGGAAAGCATTCAGTAAAGGGAGTCATTCAACATGTGAAGGATTGCAGTACGTACCACGTCGGTTAGTTGAGAAATTGCTCGTATTACGACACGAGAGGGGCGCGCAGTAGTCGGAGGCGCCCTGCAGTACACAGGGGATAGATCCCCTCGCCCAAGGCTCACTAAGCCTTCCATCCCTCCAGGATGGGCAAATTGGTACCTGTCTAGAAGGTTAGCAGCAACACTGATTGAATACATCGGTAGGTCACCGCGACTCATTATAAAGGCCACATATGCATTCCTTCACCTCCAACAATGCTTAATGAAGTCGAATGCATGGCACATCAACGCCGAGAGATTTTATCCTTGTACACCACATGAGGTCCGTGTTCATGTCTTCGTTTTGTGTTGTTATCATTCTTTCCGTCCGGTCATTTTTTCGTTTTTTTTTTTTTGGACGTTCGGTTTTATCCCTTTGCAGTTTTCAATGATGGTGACGAGAAAGTATTACGACGCACTCAAATGTGTCTCAAGGGAGCAAAGCATTTTGACACGGAATCGAACCTCGATCAAATGCCATTGTACAATCCAGAACAGTTCTGCGCCGCTCCGAAGCCGCAGACGAAAACGAAGAAGATCAAGAAGTAGGATCGAAATCTTCTATGGGCGAAACTAAGAAGTGTCTGTTTGGGAGTGTCAAAGTAGTCCAGCGTAATTGCATTGATTTCAAGACCTAAACGGCGTAGGGATGAAGATAGCGAAGACGAGGAAGGAAAAAAGAGGAAGAAAAGAGCAGCCGCTTCAGCAGCCAACGTTGCTATCGGTGAAATGGATCATGTGAGTCGATCTACCTTCTCAATTCATTTCTTGTTGAACATTTAGCTAGTGTAGAAATTTTATAGAAAGGGGATATTTTTGCGAGATCTTGCTGCTTCAATTAGTTTCTCCCACGTCCGGCTTTCTATTAACCTGGGCATTGATGGAGTAATTCATTCTACTTCTGTTTAGCAAGCATGAGGTGTTATTTTATTTTTTTATTTACGTACAAGCTGATGTTTCGGCTGATCTCGCCTTCCTCAGAGCCTGGAAAGGTCAAGTTGACTGCAATCTACATGGCCATACACCTCCATAACCAAGCAGAAAATGCTAAGCCAAAATTTCGATCACATTGGACACAGAGTCTTTGCACACTCACCGCTTTCTATGACTATTCCACTAAATATATCACGTGGAGACCAATCGCTCAGAGTCCACATGGAATCGTATTGTGCCCATCTCATCTGAATAACAGGCTTATATACTGCCCAATATCACGCGTGATGATGAGGCATTCCTCCCTGCGGTTCATTTACGGATTCTTGGAATTAATCCAGAATGCCTCGAGAGTTTTACGCGCTTGTGTTCTCGATTGTTGCACAAGGATCGTAACCTCTACTTCAAACTTCTCCTTCTCTTCTCCGTTATGTCCCTGCGTCCTATGCGTGTGTAGTGGAGTATTGGTTTACATTTGCCCACTAGGTGTTCTTTTATACGGATGCAAAGCGGTCTACCCGTTTCGCCAACGTATTCGTCTCCGCACATTTTACAAGAGATCAGATAGACTGTACCCGAACTCATGCAGTCACCGTCTCTACCATTGGGGCAAATTACGCAATTTTGTGTTGCACATAGACGGTCGTATAAGCGATTACGAATTAGCTGGCGTCTTAGATTACTCGGTGACATTTCAGCTATCGTTACCGAATTCTCTAGACCAAACTTTCTTGAACAGTGTTTTATAGCTGCACTTGCTTTATTTGAAAAAAAGGGCAGGATAAACGGGACCTTATTGCTGCTAGAGTTATCGTTGAGGGGCCTGTGATTTCCTCTACACCTATCCCGAGCTGCAGTTTCGTAGCCATTGAAAATAGCTATTTGCCGCGCCAAGTTCCGCGACTCCTCTGTCTGCTCCTTTCGTGTGCTCACGTTGGTAGCCTCATGCCTAGCTTTTTTGCGGAGTCTATCTTGAAGTTCATGTAAACCACATGCGACCCTACGCATAGTTACCTTCGAAATGGGTTCAGATGGTGAGGAACTCGGTCCCAATTCTATTAAAGAGTGCACACCATCAAGAAGAGTCACGCCTCCTAACACGGTTAGCCTTGAATTTTCTTGCACATTATTTTCCCTACTCTGACCTGTTTCACTATATCCGCTTTTCAGTGCGCAAGTGTTAGGTATCACCTGTAGAAAAATTTCGTAACGTAGACCATCTCATAACGAATCCATTTCAAGAAAACTGGAATCTGGAGTGCGCAAAATGTTGTTGGGAAGTGTTTTGATTATAAACACATATAAAGGTCCATTATGGTACCGCTATCTTTTAATTGTAGCTGAGCTGGAAATTTTGGATTTTAGTCTATCGATTTTGAAATTACTGCTTTATTACATCCTTTAGGGAGACACTGAAGGTAGTGGGGATGGCGATATATCAGGTAGTGAAGGTGAATCCAGTGACGGAGATGTTGAGAGTGAGAAGGAAGATAAAAAGAAGAAGGATAAGAAAGACGATGACGAAAAGAAGGAGGATTCCAGTCGTAAATTTCAACAAGGAGGTCAGAAGGGAAATACGGATCGGCTAGACGAGAAAACCGAAAAGGTGAATGTCAAGTTGCTTCCTTTATGTACATCTTTTTACTATTATTTAATGTCTAGTTTCCTGTTGGGAGCGCAGTTTGTGCATATGAGGACTCACAGCATCGTGGGAAATGGTTTCCCGCAGTTATCGTAAATCCGAAAGCTTTCAAGTTTGCTTTTCATGTCTTATCCTCTACCAGACATTTTGTATCAGCTTCATGTGGTCAATTCAGAGATGGTAACAACAAACTGAAGAATCCTGGAAAGCACGAAGTCGCTCTCCGTAGCTTTCAAAACGGGAAGTAGTGCGTAATCGGTCTATTATTCAATGTTTTCCAATGGATTGAAGAGAAAGTGTGTCTTTATTTGTGCGTTTAAGTTCGGTGATTTCGTCAGCAAACGTAATCCGCTTCGAAGAGCATTGCCTGAATAAGAAAGCTATGGACACGATGAGTGCTCAACTTCGAACAGCCATCGATCGTATTAATTCCTTCGTGAGCAAAGGTATTCTTGTGAATCGTTTAGAGATTTTGTCTCATTTGAACACTCATTTTTCCATCTCGTTTCAAAACGTATCACTTTCAAGTACACAGTTGAATAATTGGATGGGTACTTATGGATCCTCTTCATTTCAATACATTTTTAATTAAATTCTCATAGTTGCTTAGGGCGTGCGTAGTACAGTGGCTGGAGGCGCCCTGCAATACGCATGGGATTGATCTCTGCGCACAAAGCTCACTAAGCCTTCCCTTCCTCGACAAGTTGGTACCAGACTTGTCTGGGAGGATAGCAGCACTGGCTCAATACATCGATAGCCCACCTCGAGTCATTGTATAGGCCAGATGTGCATTCGTTCACCTCCAACGATACTTAGCGAAGTAGAATGCATGGCGCATCCCTCACGGATTGGTCAACACCGAGAGCTTTATCCTTTTTCCTTTATCGCTGCTTAGGCCAGTTTTTATTCCGAAGTACGTATATATGTACAAGGAGGCTCCCTGTACTTTAGGCAGTACGGAGGTTGCTGGGAGAGCTGTCGCTTTGCAACATGAATTAAATGACCACGTTGAGAAAACTCTATGTGTATTTTGTTTCAGAGTACATTTAATATTCTTCATAGAAACTTCTGTATTTTTTGAAATCTATTTACAAATGCATAGTATTTTTAGGCACGCTTCCTAATAATTGGACCTCAAAGGGTATTTATGCTGAAAATGTTCCACGAAAAAAACATACGGGAAGGAATGATTCACAGAAGGTCAATAGGAAGAGCGAGAATAATGGATCTGGGAAACGAGACGACGATTCAAAGAAGAAGAAAGCTACAGAGAAGAAGTGAGCATTTGGTGGTGTTTTTTTTTACTTGTTTGGCTGTCCACGTTTTTCCATATTTTTTCTATCGAATTTTTTAAGAGTGGATAGTAACTCGTCAAGTTCTGAAGAGAGTGGTGAGGAAGAGTATGGTGAAGAACGAGATTTGTTTGTGGCTCAACTATACAAATTTCAGGAAGAACGAGGTAGGAACACTTAGTAATGCTTTACGTGTTTCGTTGTAATATAATCTTAACCTCCTTTTCTTTTTGAATTTCTTCATAAGTTTATGCATGGTCGCGTGTGGCACAGTGGTCGTAGGCGCCCTTCAATAAACGTGAATTCGATGAGGGCCTCCAAAGCTAACCGAGCCTTCCATCCCTCAGAGTTCGGCAGATTGGTACCAAACGTATCTGGGAGGATAACAGCACTGGTCCGACATATCGGTATGCCACCGCATGTCATCGTAAGGCCAGATATGCAACCAGTCACGTCTAACAGTGCTTAATGAAGTCGAGTATAAGGTGCATCTCTAAGAGATTGATCAACACCACGAGCTTTATCCTTTATCCGTGTATGTATGATTGTATCTTTATCTGTATCCGTACTTTTTATCTACAGTTTTAAGTCTGGGACTTGTGATTTCCGGTACTCCAATTAATCGGGCTCCTATACTGGGTGGGAAGGACATAGATTTATACCGTTTTTATCGTGTTGTGCAAGATTACGGAGGTTGCAAACGAGTTACTGCAAATCAGAAATGGAAAAAGGTTTGTTTTGCTTTCGACTTTGTGTCAGCAAAATCATTTCTTTTATCGACTACAATTTATTTTTGATTTCCACGTCCATTAGGTTCTGTGCAAACTTCGCTTGGAAGGTTGTCCGGGTGCGACACCTGCCACTGTTCGAAAAGCCTATATAAGGTATGTTTTGTAATGTCTGTGTGAGCAGTTTTGCTTAAACAATTCCTCTTTCCTACTTCGTCAAAGATTTGATGTTTGGATAACTGATACTTACTTGGATACTTAAATGGCCCGTCCTCACTGATTGTGCGGGCACCAGCATAATCTCCATTTTATCGAAGATTTTCTGGTTTAGCCTTTCTGGTTGCCTGGAATGGCGAGGTCAGCCAAGTCAAAGTCCGCCCCAGGTCGTCACCACCACAGTCAGTAGCCGCCCCTGCGGATCAGCGGGAGATTTGCCCCATGCGACTAGTTTAATACCAGGACCGTAGATCCTGGTATTGGCTTACTCTTAGCTGGGCTTCCTGATGGAAACACGGACTCCTCAGTTTGGGAGACACTGCACGGAGGATGAATCCCCCGTTATAAATCGCATTCCGGCGTTCAGGAACAACTCCCTGCGGCGATGAGGCGTTAAATTGTTGGGAGTTTGTATAACTGGTATCACCTGTATCACCTGTAGTCCCGTTGATCGTCGAGTGACTCGAGTGGGCGCCAGTAAATCCTCCATTTTTCTCTATCGCGTGCAAGAGTAGCCCAGTGGGTTCTCCTCGCTTTAGGGACTCGTCGAGCATCATATCTTTCTTCTAATAAATCATATCGTCTTAGGGCATCATATCAAAAGATATATGAAAAGATATGATGTATAACTGGTATCGTGAAAAATAAGGATCTCGATAAATTCTCCATTAATTGCGTCTCCTCGCATGTGCCGTCCTTGTAAGTTGTCTATATAGAGTGCGGAACGAGTAGCAGTACTCAAAAGGGAATTTATGAAGAAAAAAATAAAAGATAGGTTCCACTCTCATGCGGAAATCGTCGTACTACGCGTTTTTTGGAGTTCATCTTTGTTGCTTATGTATATTAATTTCCTACATTTTCTTGTAGGTACTTAGCACATTTCAATTCCGTCTACAAACGGTTAGGTTGGTCATTGGATGAGCTTTCTATGACATCTACGATAAATAGCCCTAGGGAGCGTCGATTGATTCGTCCTGTTGAGCTACTTAGTCAGGTTCGGTTTTACTAATTTTCTATTCATTTGAAGCATGTTTAACTGCACGCAATTTTGTGTAGCAGTCGCATGGATCGAAATCCAGCGCTTCTCCCGCACAGTGTCCATTGAACTCAGGGGATATGGGCCACTCTGCCTTTCTCCTTTCCTGGTCCCTCATTCCTTTTCCATGTTCTGCTTTGTTTTTCATACATCTTACCTCATCTTGTGCAGCTTTTTATGTCTTATATGACTGGTTATGTTCTTTTGTGTATCTTTTATGAGACCCTGGTGCCATTCATGGGGATAACATCTTTTCACCCTAGGTTCTGTACAGTGCGCGCAGAAATGTGTTTAAATCAACTTCAGTGATGCTGAGATATTTGTAAAACTCCGGGCATAAATGTCTGCGGTGAGGATCGAACGCGCTATTATCCTTTCCGGAAAGTAACTCGTTCACCACCACACCATGCTGCCCTTCGTTTCGCCTATCTCTCAACTAGGACCTGCTGTCCGGAGTTTTGCAATTATCTCAGCATCATTGAAGTTATATTTCCGAAAATACCCTGGAAAGAGTAGGCAGTAAATAAAAAGTTAAAATTGTGATTATAACTGCAGTCCCAGCTTAACTGGGTTCGTTGTCTGTTTGGACTCCCCAGAACAATCCCGCTAACGGGTGATTGCTGATGGCAGAGATCGATAGAATTAACTGAGAGACAGGCGAAACCAAGGATCCGCATTCTCTAGCAGGTCCTCCAGCAGAAGCTGTGGAAAGGTCAATTGGAGGCTGAACAGAAGAAGAGTTATATTATGGTGCTCAAGTGAGGGGATAGACAAGAACGTTATCAAGATGACTGTGGCACATGTCGCGATCAGTTAAACTAACAAATCCGAAGAATGTGCATATTTCGATAAATGGACTAAACTTCCGTTTGGTTATCGCTATGGTTGGTGAGCGAGCAGAACCCACTGGGCCTTTTTTCACGCGTCAGGGAAAAATGGAAGATTTATGGTCCCCGCTCGAATTTTTCGACGATCAACAGGACTACAGGTGGTGGCTTAGGTGAATATGTCTTTATCTTCAGTTCTTCATGTTTTGAAAGAGACTCCATTGTCAAAAAAAAGAAGAAGAAATGAAAAACTTGTGTTCGTTGTTATAGAGCGATAAAATACCACTATTCCAGATGTACTGTAGATCATTTATCACGATAAATATGTCTTTATCTTCAGTTCTTCATGTTTTGAAAGAGACTCCATTGTCAAAAAAAAGAAGAAGAAATGAAAAACTTGTGTTCGTTGTTATAGAGCGATAAAATACTATTCCAGATGTACTGTAGATCATTTATCACGATGGGAAGCCAGCAAATGCAACAAATATCGCTTTATTTTTTATAGTCCACAAAAACTAGGTCTTGCAGCTATTATTTTTCAAGGACGGATGATATTTATCTGGTGGCAATAATTGCTGGGAGTACTTGACAGACTAATCAAAGTAATGTAACAGGGTGAAGCTTATCGCTCAACATTTTCTTCAAATCTCCTGACGTTCTCTTGGGTGTGAGTACTGCAATAAGGATGCCATTTAATACTCCCAAAGTCCCAGTTAAATCCTGTTCCAGAACAAATTCTATGTTTTCAACGTCGGGGATTTGGCACTAGACATTTCTGGAATCCTCACTGCGATCAACGAAACCTATAAACTTCTTACCAAGGTTATCCCAGGATTCTAGAGAGACTCGAGTGGACCAAATTTCAGCGGTGTTTACGAAAAGGCCAAAAATCTTCACGCAACTGCTGAACTAAAACGGAAAAATCCGAATACTCTATTGGATAATGAATGCAGGAAAATCGATGGAAGAGGCAGTTGTTGAGGTAAAAGGAGGATAAAGGGTAAAGCTCTTGGTGTTTTTCCTGAGGTATGCACCATGCATTCGACTTTATTATTCATCGTTAGAGGTGATTGGATGCAAATCTGGTTTTTACATAGCTTTACAATGAATCGCGATGGCCTACCGATGTATCAAACCAGTGCTGCCATCCTTCCAGAGAAGTCTAGCACGAATTTGCCGACGCCGGAGGGATGGTATGCTTGGTCAGCCATGGGCGCGGAGATCGATACATGTGTGCATTGCAGAACGCACCTAACCCTTGCGCTACACATGCTTCTACACAGAGACATAAGGGATATTTGAGGCAGAAGTGACTGCACTACACAGAAATCCAAAACACCAGCGCGTAAAACTGTTGAGGGGTTTTCGATAAACGCCAAAAATCCAAAGAGGGATCGCAAGATGGAGCATCTCGTGATAACGCTTGACCGTCGCGCCATAACTTAGGCTGTTCTTTGAACTATGCCAGGATTATTTCTCTCCCGTGTAAGATTCTGTGCACCTGGTTTCCACCAAATATCTGGAAGACTTAAAAGGAAAAAAACGGTGAGTTATCAGGCCAATCTTTCGACGTCTTCATTTTCTTCAGAGCCGAATTGATCTCACTCGATGATCTGCGGCTGGTCGTTGTAATGATGTGGTTATTCGTAATCTCATGGAGTCAAATTCAGTGCAGATGCACCACTCAAATAGTTACCTTCACTTAGTGGTCTCCTTTTATACATGATGGGTGTTCATCGATTGCTGTCGTCAAGTATGATATGCATTTTAGCCGGCAGTACATCCTGTAGCAGTCGGTGTTATATTGGCTAGCACGTGCGAAAATGATTGTCGACATATTCGACATCAAATCGACCGTTATTTAACCCCGATATTAATAATCAATACCTTTCTGAATCCAATACAGCAGGTCGTATTGGATGGCGGGAATCAATAAGCATCCGTCCTGCGTGAAAGGTCATCGCAGAGTGAATTGAGCCATTCAAATGATCGACTGGATGGGTTAACAAACAATCAAGAAATGAATTTCATGGACTTCAAAAGCCTGGATTTCATCGTAGTACAATAATAGGACTTCTACTCTGTAGGCTGGTGTATATGGGCAATACTGGTGTTGTACCTATACTTAGTCCTTGCATAAACTCGATTTCTATATTTGTGACAGCTGGTTATTTCCTAGGTGCTCATCCTGAATTGTGATGTCCTCTATTCTGATCATACACGGGCAAGAAGCGTGGTGATAATAGATGTGTAGGAGTGTGAGAGTCGAAATGCAGTCAGACATTATTTATCCGATACGCTGTTGCTAATGTTCAGTTCATCAATTCAATGCTTTTTCTTTCTACATTATATCAACGTTCTCCTATTTAGTCCACGAAGAAACGGAAGGGAAGCACTGCGGAAGCAAAAGAAATTTCATGGACTTCAAAAGCCTGGATTTCATCGTAGTACAATAATAGAACTTCTACTCTGTAGGCTGGTGTATATGGGCAATACTGGTGTTGTGCCTATACTTAGTCCTTGCATAAACTCGATTTCTATATTTGTGACAGCTGGTTATTTCCTAGGTGCTCATCCTGAATTGTGATGTCCTCTATTCTGATCATACACGGGCAAGAAGCGTGGTGATAATAGATGTGTAGGAGTGTGAGAGTCGAAATGCAGTCAGACATTATTTATCCGATACGCTGTTGCTAATGTTCAGTTCATCAATTCAATGCTTTTTCTTTCTACATTATATCAACGTTCTCCTATTTAGTCCACGAAGAAACGGAAGGGAAGCACTGCGGAAGCAAAAGAAAAGACCACTAAGAAAGGGAGGGAAAAAATTGAAGACCGTGAATCAAAAGAAGCTTCACGGGATCCTGAACCTAGCAGCCATGCAGAACGTTCATTGTAAGCTTTTTTAAGAAGTAAAAGATGAAGTGCTCAGGAAGCACAATCATATGGTTATTTTCAGGTGCCCTGCTGCATCCACATCCCTGGAAATTGTAAGAAAAGTTGATAAAGAGGAGGGCGAGCGAAAAAATGATCGTCGCGCAAAGGAGGATGAGGGAAAAGAGAAGGTTTAACACGCATCTGAATTTCTAGGCTATTATCTCCTAGTACGTATTTTCAGGCAGACCGAAAAGAGAAAAAAGACAAATCGAAGGATAAAGAAAAGGAGGAGAAGCAAAAAGAAAAAGACAACAAAGGAAAAGTGAAACGGGAAGAAAGAGTAAGGGAGGTCGATAATAACGTTTTGGATCAGGTATTGGATTGTCTTGAAGTCAAAGAGGAGGACGTGGCCCCGATGAGTACTGCTGCGAAACCTGGTGTTGAAGCGCTGACATTAGTGGACAAAAAAGAACGACGCGACAGTGAACGAGAAGGTCGTGATAATCTCGTGATGAGTGACAAAGATCAAAGTGTTGATAGAAAAGATGTAGATGGCAGCGATGAGGATGCTGATGGTAAGTTAGTCTTTAAGTTGTTTGTATTTCAATAGTAAATATTTTGCTTTTTGAAACAAGAAATGGTAAGAAAAAATTTTTTTTTGCGACTTTTAATGCTTTTAGGAAAGCGAAAGAAGGAAAGAAAGAAATTGGCAAAATCAGATAGGAAAAGTGGAGATGTCGGCGATTCCTCAAAGTATAAGGATCCTGATGAAGGATATCATCCTGCCAACATGTTTGTTATTGTTTTATTAGCATGGTCATGCATTTATTATTCGTGTCTGTAGATACTATTAATAGACTGGTTTGAGAAATCTCGTGTATGTCTCAGCACGTCGCGCTTCTACCTCGGTCAGAAAGTAAGAGCCCACCACCATGGAAGATGGTACGACGCTCGTGTTGTAACTGTCGAACAACCTTCGATCAAAGAAATCATCGATATAATGGAAATGCCAGACGATGAAGTATGCAATTCTAGCTACAATGTATCCGTTATGATGATCGATCAGTCCATCATCATTATCATTAGCAGCTGCGATATCATAACCAAATATGCATTTTACTTTTAGCAGGGTAACGGACTATCTTCTCTCGCACTGACTCGTCTTCATAACGTCCTAACGTCTACACGTTGTTTCGTTCACTATCTTGGGTGGAATTCTCGCTACGATGAATCTATCACGCTTAACAAAATTCGCCTAAGCGAGAAGGTAAGTTAAATCTTGCAGACTTCGTAGTTAATATAATTGCTATTAACGATTGTGGTTATGGAAGGCGGTTTAGCGCTGTTAGAGATGCCATCCAAATTATTCTTAAAGCGATGGTTCGAGCCCATCCCTGGTCTATTTTACCGTCATCCCCTTGAGGTTGGGAATTTGGTACCAGACATGTCTGAGAAGCTCTCTGGCGGTTACAAAGGCTGGTAAGTACCTATGGTGAAAACCTGAGAACACCATACCACGGCTGTCTAAGATTTCCGGAGAAAATGTGATTGACAATGGGCAGCATTCAGCGACATCCCTGAAAGAAATCCGAGAATCCTTGAGAATGATGTATGCTAGGAATCGAATCCAATGAAGAGAGTGCTGGGATCCTCAGAGCATGTGATGTCAGGTCGTCAAAAGAATTGATTTTGATTGGTGTATTACAGGATAACCAATCATCGCTTGATGCTATCATTCGCGCAATGGGTGAAAGAATGCCCAGGTCCAGACTTGATTTTTTGTTGCGTTGGTCTAGCTCTACCGATGGTGTTGAGAGCCTTACTCGTGAAGATGATGCAGCACCAGCTAATTTGTTCAGCATGGTAAGATGTTTAGTATATTAGCATCCTTTTTTATTTTGAATTAAACTGTTCGTTTCCACTTTTTACTTTCGGTTTTTAATTCACTACGTCTGAAAGTTCAGTTTTACTATCGATTACATTAAAGCATGGATGCACTGATCGTGGTTCGAATATTTCTATTTTCGCTTTCAACAGAACACTTCAATAACTCTTTGCGAGAGTATTATTTGATTTTTTACAACGGAAGGATACGGAGTAGTTGCTCATCTTATGTAAGGAGTTTTGGGAACGAACGATTTGGGTCATTCATACATTCCTAAAGATGTGCATTGGTTTTAATGTGCACGTAGGATGGGATGTGCGGCAAAACTGTCGATGAACGATGATATCTGTGCGTCTTTTCTTCAACCACTTTCCTTTTTGTCGTTCAAAATTTCCCACTGTGCTTTTTTATAGGGGGACAGTGAACAGTATCCTGCAGTTCCCGTTGCATGGTTCATGATGTGGAGTTAAATTTTATCTTCTGATGCTTATAGTGTCGTGGCGAACATGAAAGAACTGGAGAACTCGTGTCGTAGAGAACCGCATAGTTGCTGCGAGTTACATCGTGCAGTGGCTCGCCATATTATGCGTTACACAACTTTGATGCACAAACAATTGGAGACTAGATTTTTTTTTGTCACTGCCGAACCACAGCAGTTGTTCTTTCAAGTAAACGCGCATGTTATCATTAAAGGGGCTGTTTTGGAGATTGATCATACCAGACATGGGAGGGAGGCACGGTAGGCAAACGTTTGGAAACTAAACGAAAGAAATACGGTATGACTTAATTGCAGCTATTAATTTGAAATTAATAAACATGTTGCTTCTAAGAAATAACGGTTCTTTGTAACTTGGTTCGCTAGACGACTTCCGATTCAGATTTGAATTTAAAGAACTGGCTACGCTTTAGAGCTTTGGAGAACTGGCCTCTGAGATACACCATTGATGTTAAAATAATTATTTTAGATAATGTTGTACCGAAGCTCAACGTCCTTGTCAAGAACATGAGTGTAAAACGTAAAGTTGTGATACATTTATCAGATAAAGTGAGAATGGGTGAGGCTCACCACCATTATTCGCCATCATGAACGCTATAAACAAGTTCTAAATAACTGCAGATGGCGAGATGAAATTGTGGTAAGCAGAAACGGTCGTTGCGACTTAACTATGGTTAATAACTCAAAAGATCGACTCTCGACAAACATCCCTATTATGCTTCATGAAAAACACACGGGTGGTCTAAAGACACGGCTCTGAGGCAGGTAAAGTCGCCGAAATGTCAGCCATTGAACAACAACAACAGTATGAACATCTTGGCCAACTTGCCTCAGATATATGACCGTGGTTACTTTTGCGGAAATGGGAAAAGTGTGTTAAGTTAGTGCCGAAATAGTAATCTGAACGGTATCGCTAGAATACTAAAATTAGTTAAAAATTAGTTAAATTAAAAAATTAAATGAAATTTCATTAAACAAAATGGATTCTTTGAATCTACTTGGTTTTTCTAACTAAATGGAAGTTTGTTGTTTTCGTTAACAAAGAGTCTAATGTTCTGGAAGCGATGCGTTTTATAGAAATTCCTTTAAATGTCTTCGAAGTTGTTGAAGATTTCCTCTAGTTCGCAGTTTTTCCTAGAAACCCAAAATAACTGGGCAATGGCGTTCTGAGGCAAATAGTTGTTGGCTGTTGTGCACTGAAAGGAAACTCACTGCCTTTCGACTCGGATTCTTTCACTAGGGCACCATTAATTGGCCGACCACTCGAACATCATTTCAAATTACCACATTGGATGCAGCAAGTATTGCATTTGTAAAAGTTTTTCACAACTTTCGTGACCAGAAAAAGGGCCATTATATTCGCATTAACGTTATAACTGAAGTAAATTCACAGATTCAAAATGAGTGTAGTTTAGCATCGTGGGTTAAATATTCCTTCAATTAATTAATAGATGCGACAATCTTCAGCTGCTGGATCTGATACAGAGGAAACGTAGACGTAGAAGATTAAATAGCAAGCCTCGATTCATGTTACTTGATGAAACATGCAAGTGAGTACGACGGTCTAACATCAGCTCACTACTTTCATTGGAAATATCGGTGTTACCACACAGAATTCATTTAATAGTTGCTATAAGCGTCCATATTTTTTGCAGATTTGAATAATTTACCTGGAACAATTAAGAAAAACCTAGAACTGGGTAGATTGCCATTATGCGACTGGTTTGGTACCAGGACGGTTGTGGGTACTGGTATTGGTTTACTGTTACCTGTGCTTCCTTGTGAAAAAGCTGGATTCTTTCTCAACTTGGGAGGCCATGTTCGGGGGCGAATGAATTCCCCCACTGTACATTGCAGCCCGATACATCTCTCAGCCGCGGTGAGGAGGTGAACTGTTGGAAGGATTTCTGATATTGTTTTTCATAGACATTTTTTAATGAACGTTTTTCCCGAATGCCATAGTACTACATGTCAATGCAAATCTTACTTCCTGCACTTTCGCTTATATAATTTAGTTAGCCAGGATCCACCATCGTCCTGGTATCAAAGTCGCATGGTGGCAAATCTCCCTCTGATCCACAAGAGCTGCGAGTGCCTGTAGTTGTGAAGACCTTGAGCAGACTTTGGCCAGGCTGACTTCAGAATTCCACGGAACCACAATGCCTTAGCCAGCAAATCTCCGAGAAATGGAGATGATGATGAGGCTAGCACAACCAATGAGGACGGGCCATTAAAGTATCAAGTATCAAGTAGTTTAATTAGAATATAGATGGTATTTTTTGGCGAATTTTAACGGTTAGAAATTGAGATGTCAAAACAGAACTTTTAACAGCTTTAATTTTACGAATACATACTCGGACGTGATTCAGCACAAACGACTCGAAGCGATATTGAAGTACAGGAGCAAGGAAGTGCTAACGATTATGCAATGTGGTGTCGGTGTTATAAATTTCATCGTGGCAAATTTGACGTTAAAGATGTGTAGAGTCATAGACGTCATTTTGTCCGTGAAAGCGATGAATTGAAGGGTGTCGTAGAAGGAATGTATGCGCACAAATGTTTCGCAGCATCTCAAGAAAACAGGAAGTCAAAGAATCCCAACGAATGGGTGCCATAGATCTGAATGATATTTCTCCACGATAACGCATCGCTTATGTTCCAGTGTTTACACTGCGAACGTTGAACCTTCCGGGCTACCTCTTACTCAGCCATCACACTCGCAGAATCCTACCATTCCGGCTATCACTCCTTCAAGCATTTCGGCAACTTCTTGTTCGAAAAATGCTGCAGAAATCAAGGTTGGTCAAGAAGCTTCCTTCAATGATTCCGTCGCCTTTAGAAGATCGGAATTTTATGGATACAAAGTGGGTTCGCTCGTCCTAGATAAAAATCTGTGAATTACAATGGTTTTTATTCCGATCAGAAAAGTTCATCGCCAGCTGAGATATGCCACTATAGAAAAAATACTGGTTGAAATCTCCCATTAATTTCCGAACACCCTAGTAATTACACCTTATAACTGTAAACGAGCACATTTGGACTTGCTATGGAATTTATTAATTGCACCATATTTCATGGATAAGTTAACACGAGGTTGTCACCAAACATTTATTTGGAAAACGTCCCGACGTGTTCGTCTTCCTCATAGCGCTTAATCCAAATCGATGGTCCACAGTCTCTCGTCCTCTCGATGTGGTATCTTTGACATTGTATCGAGTCGGATCTTTCTCAATGGAGCACCGCTTGAACGATGAAACCTTAACCAGCAGTGCTGTTTTATACAGGACAGTTATTGATAATGATTGTCCATTGATGATATTTTGTTTTATCCATCTAATTGATATTTATTATTTGATTAATTGCAGTAAGAGCACTGGAATATAAAGTTCTTTGCTAATAAGGTAGCATTGTTTGTAAAGAATGAAGTGTTCTGCGATGGGACAATCCCTAAAGGTTGTGCTCTGCATTCGACTCCAGTAAGCATAGCAGAGGTGATTCAGTGCAATATTCGATCTAAACAGTAGCTTCAGGTGGTATGCAAATGTATGCAATTTGTCCTTTTATTTTCTTAGATTAGCTTAGTACCCTAATAGGGTTACTATTACTTTATTACTATTATTACTGCGACCTCCGAGAAGGTGTAGGCTTAGTTGGTCTGGGAGCGGTGAACAAGCAAATTGTGTATTGCACGAAATATAAGGAATGGAGATAGGTCAACTACATGTGCAATAATAAAAGAATGAAAGTGTTGGGGTTGATCAATCTCTGAGGGGTGCGCCGCGCACTCGACTTCATGAAGTATCGTTGAAAGTGATTAAATGCATATCTGGCCTCCACAGTGACTTGCGGTGGCCTACCGATATATCGAGCCATTGCTGCTATCCACCCAGACAAGTCTGGTGCCAATTTGCCGACCTCGGAGAGATGGAAGACTTGGTGGGCCATGGGTGCGGGGATCAGTTTCACGTGTCTGTCGCAGTGGCGCCTCCAACTACTGCGCCATACGCGCGTCCATCAGATAATACTATAAATTAATGGTCGGGATTTAGAGCATTCAAAGAAGAAACTAGAGATTTATTGAAGAATATTTTGGAAGACCTATTGTACTTCAATTGAATTTTGAGTTCGAATGTTGTTTAGAAATTTAAAAAAAAATATAGAAAGATAAAAGAAAGATAGAAAAAAAGGAATTTCTTTTTATTTCTGTTTAATACAAAACTTTGTCATGCTGAATTACATGTTGAATCGGATTTTATAAATATTATAGAATAAAAAAGGGCGCGTTTAGCTCAGCGATCGGAGGCGCCTTGCAATACACAGGAGATGGTTCCCGGTGCTCAAGGCCGACGAAGCCTTCCAACCCCATGGGGTCCGCATATTGGTACCACACTTGTCTGGGAAGGTAGTAGTACTGGCTTGATACATCGGATGGCCACCTTGAGCCATTGTAAAAGCCAGATATGCATTCAGTCACCTCCAACCATCCTTATTGAAGCCGAATGCATGATATATTCCCCAGGCATTGATCAACGCTGAGAGCTTTTTTTTATTATTCTAGAATAAAAGAGAGAACAATTTATAGAATAATTACAGTACAGTTTTTACTTTTATGGTTATTTAGTAAGAGCTGTGGTCCATATTTGCACACCTACGTCTAATCCAACCACTTTAATGGTTTTTAAGGGTGGATACCGCCCTCGTCGTGTCTCGATTTCTCAGTACGAGCAACTGAGTGCTGCTGCCGCCGAGGGACTGAGGAGAGAAGTTTGTTTTAACTAACACTAGTGAACGAGGGCACATTATCCAGAGAACTATCTTGATGACTTTTGTCCATCTTTTTAGAGAATTTTTCAGGGTTCAAGAACACCTGGAAATATATCTCTGAAGGTTTCTCAACCTTTAAGGACAAGGACACCTACTTTAACATTATCAAAGGCGGAGGTAACACAGCGTTCATTCTATTGCCTCACATTTATCTTACAAGTACTTACACCTTACTATTCACAGCACCTTGCTTTTCAACCTTCAACTGTTGGAATGTCTCCTCCTTTATGCTCTCCGTCTCGCAGCTACGAATCTGCTATGATGTCACATCATACTAAAAATCTTTCTTCGTCACCATCATCCATGCAATCGACGCGTTCTCGTTCAATGTATTCTGCGGGTTCTGGAAAGGAAAGTATCACCATTTCGACATCTAGTACTTTGAATCCACCTCCAACGACAATATACATTTCTACTTCACATGAAAAACTGCGTTCTCCTCAGCGATTGGTATCTTCGCCGGTTTGTTTCAGTTTTTTCTTTCTTTAATTTTTTCCTCGCTTATGGCCATTATACTTCGCTACAGTCTTTTGCGTAGAATTCTTAACTAGAATGAAGTGTTCTGCGATGGGACAATCCCTAAAGGTTGTGCTCTGCATTCGACTCCAGTAAGCATAGCAGAGGTGATTCAGTGCAATATTCGATCTAAACAGTAGCTTCAGGTGGTATGCAAATGTATGCAATTTGTCCTTTTATTTTCTTAGATTAGCTTAGTACCCTAATAGGGTTACTATTACTTTATTACTATTATTACTGCGACCTCCGAGAAGGTGTAGGCTTAGTTGGTCTGGGAGCGGTGAACAAGCAAATTGTGTATTGCACGAAATATAAGGAATGGAGATAGGTCAACTACATGTGCAATAATAAAAGAATGAAAGTGTTGGGGTTGATCAATCTCTGAGGGGTGCGCCGCGCACTCGACTTCATGAAGTATCGTTGAAAGTGATTAAATGCATATCTGGCCTCCACAGTGACTTGCGGTGGCCTACCGATATATCGAGCCATTGCTGCTATCCACCCAGACAAGTCTGGTGCCAATTTGCCGACCTCGGAGAGATGGAAGACTTGGTGGGCCATGGGTGCGGGGATCAGTTTCACGTGTCTGTCGCAGTGGCGCCTCCAACTACTGCGCCATACGCGCGTCCATCAGATAATACTATAAATTAATGGTCGGGATTTAGAGCATTCAAAGAAGAAACTAGAGATTTATTGAAGAATATTTTGGAAGACCTATTGTACTTCAATTGAATTTTGAGTTCGAATGTTGTTTAGAAATTTAAAAAAAAATATAGAAAGATAAAAGAAAGATAGAAAAAAAGGAATTTCTTTTTATTTCTGTTTAATACAAAACTTTGTCATGCTGAATTACATGTTGAATCGGATTTTATAAATATTATAGAATAAAAAAGGGCGCGTTTAGCTCAGCGATCGGAGGCGCCTTGCAATACACAGGAGATGGTTCCCGGTGCTCAAGGCCGACGAAGCCTTCCAACCCCATGGGGTCCGCATATTGGTACCACACTTGTCTGGGAAGGTAGTAGTACTGGCTTGATACATCGGATGGCCACCTTGAGCCATTGTAAAAGCCAGATATGCATTCAGTCACCTCCAACCATCCTTATTGAAGCCGAATGCATGATATATTCCCCAGGGATTGATCAACGCTGAGAGCTTTTTTTTATTATTCTAGAATAAAAGAGAGAACAATTTATAGAATAATTACAGTACAGTTTTTACTTTTATGGTTATTTTATGGTTAAGGTTAATGGTTATTTTATGGTTAAGAGCTGTGGTCCATATTTGCACACCTACGTCTAATCCAACCACTTTAATGGTTTTTAAGGGTGGATACCGCCCTCGTCGTGTCTCGATTTCTCAGTACGAGCAACTGAGTGCTGCTGCCGCCGAGGGACTGAGGAGAGAAGTTTGTTTTAACTAACACTAGTGAACGAGGGCACATTATCCAGAGAACTATCTTGATGACTTTTGTCCATCTTTTTAGAGAATTTTTCAGGGTTCAAGAACACCTGGAAATATATCTCTGAAGGTTTCTCAACCTTTAAGGACAAGGACACCTACTTTAACATTATCAAAGGCGGAGGTAACACAGCGTTCATTCTATTGCCTCACATTTATCTTACAAGTACTTACACCTTACTATTCACAGCACCTTGCTTTTCAACCTTCAACTGTTGGAATGTCTCCTCCTTTATGCTCTCCGTCTCGCAGCTACGAATCTGCTATGATGTCACATCATACTAAAAATCTTTCTTCGTCACCATCATCCATGCAATCGACGCGTTCTCGTTCAATGTATTCTGCGGGTTCTGGAAAGGAAAGTATCACCATTTCGACATCTAGTACTTTGAATCCACCTCCAACGACAATATACATTTCTACTTCACATGAAAAACTGCGTTCTCCTCAGCGATTGGTATCTTCGCCGGTTTGTTTCAGTTTTTTCTTTCTTTAATTTTTTCCTCGCTTATGGCCATTATACTTCGCTACAGTCTTTTGCGTAGAATTCTTAACTCGAAAAAGTTGCAAAAGGAAAGAAATTTTTCTACAGATTTGTTGTTTTGTCAATCAGTGAGCCATTTGTTGTTTATCTCTAACAGTTTTCTTTCTGTTTTTCTAGTAGGTCCTATTATTTCGTTCGTTTAGCCTTCATCGGAGGAAATTTCCAATAACTTCGAAATCTGTTCGCGATCTAGGATATCGCCCGTTCGTCACAGTTAGTGTTCCAACAAAAAACATTTGCTTGCCTCTAGAATAGCTTTGATTTCAATTGCTTCCACTTTCATTCATTATTGTGCTATCAATTTAGATCTATTTCATTCTTTTATTGTAAAAAGACGTATCAAGGACTCTCTATCAATGACGTGTAACGAGTCGCTTGCTAAAGAGAAGAAAAAAACGCTACGATGTAGGTATCATCTGTATCTTCGATACAGGAAGACGTCAACTTCTGCCAATTATGTCCTTATTTAGCGTTATTGATGAAAGAGCTAACATCGTTAGAAGAAAGTGGAGGAGTGAGATCCCCTACAAATGTCTATTGCGCTGTTGAGCTCCATTCCCAATTTGCCACTTCTGGATTGGCAACTACAGATGGACACCTAAGAAAAACAATTATCTTGGTAAAACATTCATGCCTACACTCAGAAATGTACACGGAGGAGGTCGAAGTAAAGAATGAAAGTGGTAAGTTGTAAGTTGTCATATCTTTGTTGATTCGTGTGGAAAGAATTCCATTTGTGTTGCAGAAAATAGTACTGCTTGCCTTGTTACTCCGCACTATGAATCGGATGCAGAGCCTTCTGGATCAGTGACACCGCTGAGAACTGATGGAGAGGGTAAGTTCTTTCATTTAGGATACTGGCTGGGAGAGCAAATGGGGTCTTTAATTTTGCTGTTTGTCTGACCAGCATGGTACGTTTAACATGTGAACGTGGGCTATTTAAAACTAACTCCTTGGAGGGATAGAAATTGATACGATTTGGAATTAAATATATTTCAGACAACGACAAATTGTCGACTTCGGACAACCAATCAGGTGGTGGGCGTATGATGTCGCCAGGTCGTGGCCGAGGAAGCAAACGGAAACGGTTAGCCTTTTCTTCCTGCCGATTCGTAACGCGTTATGTTACGGTAGCATACAAAAGTTTTTGTGGAGCAGCCTTTTTCGTGAATTCTATGGAGTTTTATACCTTCACAGTGGTTTTCGCTATAATAAGGAGACTGGTGAACAACGTACAATGAAAATCATCTACTATTGAGGACTGCGTACAACAGACACAGTATCATGGTTATTGATCGCAAGTACATCCGATCAAAAGTTACTGGGAAAGATGAACGGAAAGACGATGACTCCTATGGCGAGGAAGAGGAGGAAGAGGGTTAGTGTTTAGCTTATGTTCTTTTCTGTTCTTTTTCTATTGTTTATCATCTAACTTCTTTTCCTCATCTCTTCCATTCAATTTTCTTGTTAACCGATTCTGTGAGCTCTAATATGCGGTCGCTTTGATAGCGCTTTTAAACGTTTCGTTCTCGCAAAAAAAAAAAACATTTATAGAAGGTTATGGGTCAATTTTTTGCATTTGTTGTTAGTAAAGCAAGCTTTTCATAACCAGATAATGCTGGTTAGTCAGTGGCAATAGCTGTCTAAGACAGATTCTTTCGGATTTTGTGTCAGATGACTTAAGTGAATTTGACGACTTCTTTGTGTAAAAGAATGGCAAACTGTCGGTAATCTTTAAGTGATCCTTAACTAAGACCACGAAATCTGCTCTGTTTACTGGTAAAACAATTATCGAAGACATGGTAAGTCAGGCACGTAGGCAAAATAGATGGCAACTACTGAATAGGCTCCGTTCCAAAAACGTTCAAAATATATTAAGCTGCTGTTTGTGTTCATGTCAGACCACATAAAAATGGTTGTATTCTATCATCGCAGTTGGTACAATGGAATGCAGGACTTCGTGACAGTCTTCCGCATAGAATAATTACTAACTCGAAGTAGAATGCTCGATTCTGTATGAATTCGCCATGCGGGACTTTTCATGTATGCACGGAGAATAATCTCAAGCTTGGATCATAACTGTTTATACCAATAACAACAATGCAATGCACACAATCTGACGATGGCTAGTTGATTGAACGGGCCCAAGCGAAAATGAATTGAAGGTGAGCGAAACAGTTGAAGGAAACTGGACAAACACTGGCTTTGAGACAGTGAAGTACTCGGGGATTGAAACAGAGGTGCTGGGACACAGACACCGGTATGTTGATTAGTAGGTTTGATGATTAGTAGACTCCTTATATTCCTTCTTTAATGGATGCGGCTCTGACAGGTGGAACTAGACAGTGTTCAGAGAGATGTTCTAAAAGTTTCTTGGTTGGTACAATCTGATAGAGCTACTTGTAGAAAAGGTTCGTGAAGTCTATGCAGTAGTTTCTACAGAAAGTATATGTGACAGGGATGTAGTGGCTTATATAAAAAAATGATTGGAAGGACAGATGCTGGAAAGTACATGCAGCGGGCGGACAGCTGCTCACTCACTGCCCGAACTGTCGGATAAAGAAGAGCGGTTTATACAAAGAAGATGCAGAATCCTTTTCCAGCCAGATACGAGGCAACTGCATGAGATGGTTGCTAAGATACAGTTTGCAGAAAATGCAAGGATAGGAAATATACGCTAATATAGAAAATCATCACGCGTGACCTGGCGCCATCACCTGTATCACCTGCAGTCCCGTTGATCGTCGAGTGACTCGAGCGGGCGCCAGTAAATCCTCCATTTTTCCCTGTCGCGTGCAAGAGTAGCCCACTGGGTTCTGCTCGTTTTAAGGACTCGTCGAGCATCATATCTTTCTTCTAGGCTTTTCGTGAAGAACTCTGACCATTGGTTCGGTGGCCTTCCTGCAGTACGTTTGGCATCCTGAGGAATCTAGTCACTAACAGCTCTTGTCCATCGGTTATCATTCATACTCATTTGTCCGGCCCACCCTATCTTCGACTGTTTCGCGTATAGAACAGCATCTTTGATTTTCGATCGTTGACGTAGGTCGGAGCTTCGAATCCCATCCCATACTTGTGTGAAACAGGATACGCATAGCATCGTCCTTTCGACTGCGCGTTCGATAACGCTGTGTGATCTTTCATCCTGCTTACGTAGCGACCAGGTTTCTGACGCATACGTTAGGGCAGGTAGAACTGTTGAGTCGAAAAGTCGGTGAGCACGGAGTCTGGTTTTCTTTGTTCTCTTCACACTACATCCTCGATGCTGTTGAAAGCTCGCCAAGCCGCTCGTTTCCTTCTGCTCAGCTCTGGAGCTAAGTCGTTCATCATATTGATTTCCCGACCTAGACAGACATAACTGGAGCATTCGGAAATATTCTTGCTATACACGGTATGCACAAATATTCATAAATATACACGGTCTTGCTGGTCTTCCACGGAGTAGGGACCTTGCATTCAGACAGGTGACGTGTGAAGAGACGAGCCTTTCTCTCTTTTCAGCGAGAAATAGAATCTTGCACGAAAGAGACGATGGTCTGATCCCGTGTAGAATTTTGGGCAACAGCGACATCGGTTAGGCAAAACTTTCTATTTACTGTGATGTGGCCTATTTCGTTATGGTACTCCCCATTGGGAGATTCCCACGTCCAGCGTTAAGGGTGAGGCTTCTGGAATTGCGTGTTACCATGGATGGTCTTGTTCGCCATGATAAACTGAGAGAGCCACTCACCCTGTTCTTTCCATTCTAATCCGTGGGTCCCAATGTGACGTTCCTAAGACGTTCTTCTTGGTTCAATCTTAGCATTGAAATCTCCAATGATGACCTTGAAGAATGTATGGTCTTCTCTGTAGAACCTCTCCAAGTCCATGTAGAACGCTTCGACTTTTTCTTCGTCATAATTTGATGTTGGCGCGTAAACGGCGAAGATTGTCAAAGCCGGTATTGATCCACATCGTTTAATCGAAAACGTCCGATTTGGAACGTCCCGAATGAATCGATGTTCATGGACAAACTCGTGTTGACGAGATCGCCAACACCGCTTACTCCTCTGCTGTCGCATGTTCCGAGGAACAGTTCTCCAGTGTCATAGACGGCGTTGAATGGATGGCGACGTCTCGTTCTAGCCAGGCCGATGACGTCGTGCTTTATCATTCTTGCTTGCATGAGCAAGTCTTCTATCAAGGACTCGGGTGCAAGTGTACGTGCATGGTAAGTACAGATCGTCGCCATAGTTCTTCGTGATCCATGCAGCTTCTATTGGCCCTGAGATTTTAGCAGCCTCTCTGTACTCGTCGTACAAAACACTGCGAGATTGGGGGCTCCTTCGAGGTCAAGGGAATGAGGCCCGTTTTTTTTTACTGTGTTTAGCATTTTGATACACACGTACAGCTTGCTGTGCTTTGAACGTGGGGCTCAGTATACTCACGGGTAGCTTTCCAGGCCTTTCCGGAGTGGACCTGGAGCTTATTTGTTGGAGGCGACTCCTAATCGCCTCCCATATACTTCCCTATTACTTGATTGCAGGCTTTTGATCGAATTGACATCACAATCCGCATTGGCAAGAACGCACCCACATACGTTGGCATGAATACGCCTTGCAAATACAGAATGTATGTGCCAAATCGGCGCAGCAGAAACAGGGAGTCCGTCCCCTGGATCCACCTGCGTCTCAGGGAAGCATAGGTCGCTTTTGGTCCGCGATTAACCCCCTATCCACAACCCGGGGACGCGCCAAGTACCCTCGCGACTAACCGGCTCGAGATCCGTCATATGAAGAATATCCGTGGATGACCATACTTTTCATGACCATTCGTGACCATACTTTTCTTTGTTGATTTTTTCAGCAGGATTGGGAAAACTATGAAATATTTTGGTTGCAAACTAGCATACGGTTGTCACAAACAACCGCATTTAGAAGTACACATTATACATTTGTATACACATATATAGGGGCGCGTAGCACTGGTAATGATGCCGATCGTCATGAGCACTGTGCTCGTTCGTTTATGCTCCTGACTCACCAAAGTTCTCATTCCTTCGTGGTTGTGAAATTGATACCAAACTTTTCCGAACAGTCCACCGCCTGCAATGCATGTGGGAATGCTCTAGCCTGGCTTTCTCAAGAGAATCGACTCGATCAGCATGCAACGACATTCATAAAGAAGGCGAAAATCCTCAACTTGCAGTCGAACCCACACGTGTGGGATGCGAGAGAATGGATTGAATGCAAGAAGCGCCAGGATCCACAGAGTAATTGTGAAGATCGGTCATGTAGAATGAAAAAATGCCGAATGAAAATATACATACATATTTTTTTTAAGAAAAAATTATTCCAATAGCTTTCTAGGACTTCCGTGACTGTTTTTGTCTCCTTTTGTACTCTCGCAATAGTTGAACGAGTCTCGTTTTCATGTTGATGTGGTCCGTCGTACTGAACCATTTTTCGAAACTGAGCTATTTCACATGGTTATCGTTCGTCCGGTGTTCTATCAATCCTGTTTGGGGTTACTCGGGTGAAAAGTTTGTAGACAACGAACTGTGAGCAAGTTGGACGATAGTTACCGATATCACCCTTCTTGAACAAAAGTTTAGTCTTACTGGTATTCCATTAAACACGGGCCTTGGATGTTGGCAGGTAACGTGTGAAGATCAAGGTCAGTGTGTTTATGAGGACCGGCGGAACGTTTTTCGGATATTAACATCCTCAGACCGATTCAACTGCATTTTCATCAAAGCTATTGATGAGCGTAAACGACGATGATTGTCAAACCCGGTATTGGCCCACATCTATTCAGTTATAGACGTTCGATTTCAGTTGTTATTTGTTGGAATGAGTCGATGTTCATGGCCAAATTAGTGTTGATGAGAATTTGGATGCTGCGGCCTCTACTGTCTCATGTTCCGAGGAACAGTTCCAAAGGCCGTTCCAAAGGTTCCAAAGGCGACGTTAAATGGGCGGCGTCTTCTCGTTTCAGTCAGGGGAGGACTATCCGTTTCGCTGTATTTTGTGTTTGATTCCCATGTGCAACTTTTTGAAATCTGAAAGTGGGGGTTGGTATCACGGATAGCTTGCTGGTCTCCCGCAGAATAGATAGAAGACGTTCGTTGGATTGGAATGAAAAGTCCTCCCAGAAACTTCCCTATCACACCAGTGCAGGCTTTTAACCGAATGCAATCCGCATACACTAGACCCAGGCATGTATGCATGAATATCTCTTGGTAAATACAGAAGGTATGTACCAAATCGGCGCAGCAGAACCAAGGAGTCCATCCCCTGGATCCATGTGTCTCTGGGTACGCAAATGTGGCTTTTGGTCTGTGAATAGCCACGCATCCGCCACATGGGATGCGCCACGTTGCTTTGTAACTAAGCGGCAAGAGACCGTATGAGGGGCATTGTATATTTTGTTAACGTTAGCAATTAATATCGTTTAAGATGCCGACAATTTCCGGGCTGTCGAAAACATGGCAAAGATAGATAAGCTTCTTGGAGCAGGATGCGTTACGACTTGTATTGGTCTGTTTGTCGTGCGCGAAATCTACATTATTGACCATAGCACATCGTAATGTACTAGATGCTTTTAAAAAAGCTCAGGTAAATACCCAAGATAATTGAAAACACGCTTTATTTTCAACCCTATTCAGTGAACACTTATAAAATAGAGCTTCCGTATCCATTTTGACTAGCTGGCATTTGTTCACCGTAGTAAACTTCGAATAAAAATGAAGAGCTTTCCAATTCCCTAGTAGCATATCTAAGGTTTTTTCTTATATCCGGTGCCCTTCGACGTGTTTCGGTCAATAGTTTGCGTGCGGTGGTTAGTTATGCTGTCGATCTGAAACCAAAAGCAACCAGTTCGACCTCTCTCAAACGCTCTCGTCCAACCCATGTGTCAACGCCTTAGCCAGACTATCTCCAACGCTGCAGAGAGTTTACTCAACCAACATTCTACGACATTCACAAAGAAGACGAAATTCTCAAGCACCCAAATTAACACCCAAAATATTCGAAGACCATTGTGGACGGTGAATGCGAAGAAAACGAATCGAATGCGAGAAGTGCTTGGATCCACGTAATAGATGTGATGACGAATCGTATAAAAAAGCCACGATGAGGTCTCGATCTTCTGAAGGCCGCAGAGCACTTTTTCTTAATTTTTTTTTCTTGTCGGGGTCCTACTTTATGTAGTGAACTGAGTTAACAAGCGTAATTTCATCTACATGTCTCTACGTTGTAACGTTCTTTTTATGGCCCATGTTGATATCAGAGTTTGGAAAACGTAGAAAATTTTTGGGTGTACAATTTCCTCTGGATTCTAGAGCAACATAGAATAAGAGAGAGAAAGTTTTATGTTTCCATAGAGCAATTGGCCGAAGTTCTTGCTAGAAACCCTTTTAGTGTTTATTTCATCCAAAATACTCCAACTGTTGTTGAACTTATAAAAAAGGAAAAAAAAGAGGAAGAAGAAAAAGTTGGTCAATCTCTGATGGCATCCACCATGCATTCGACTTCAGTAAGCATCGTTAGAGCTGATTAAATGTGTAATCTGACTTACACATTCGCTCGCGGTGGGCTACCGATGTATCGAATCAGGGCAATCATTGTATTAAACAGTTTTTATACCAATTTTCCGACCCCGGAGGAATGAAAGACTTGGTGAGCCGGAGGAAGGTAGGATCGATCTCATGTGTATTGCAAGGCGTCTTTAACCACTGCGCTTCACTCGCACCAAAACTTCGCTAGTTGCCGAAAAGTCTGCACTATGATTGTATGAAAAGCTTTATGCAGGCACATATTCTCCATTATTTACGAATTTATCTTCTGTAGAATAGCAATAATCGGGTTGCATGCAAGGCGTGTTCAATTTTTTCGAACTTTTTGAATACTACGTCTAATTAATACTGAAACAGTCATTTTAGAATTAGGACAGCAATTATTTTGCTATCCTTCGAATAATTTTTCACTTAATGTCCGTGTAAAAAAAATGTTGAAACTTTAAGCTTATGGTTAGGACCAATCACCTTCTCGTTTCGTCTCTGCAATGAAATATATCCTAGTTTTAATGTGCCGGAATGTACTGTAGTGGCTTTTGTTTATTGATCTTGACACATAATATAGTTTTACGTTTCAGCAACAAGGGACACTTTTATTTCAATGAAAAATAAAACGTATCGTCTAATGGAACAAGAACAATCCCTGGATAAGTTCGATCTGCTTGGTTTACCTCCCATTGGTATGTCATATGTTATATTTTTCTTTTTATTCCTTTGCTTAAGGTGATAAATCAGTCTTCTAGATGATTTGTCGTACACTACGGATGATGCGATCGAAATCTTGGAAAAAAGACTAAGTGATCTTCGAGAAGTGTATCATCAGTCTAAGTTAGAATTGCTTCATATGGAAAAACGAAGACGAAAGCGTGCAGAGAAGAAAAGTAAGTGAAATAGTTTGATTTCGTGTTGTTGCGTTCCTCAAATGTTATACTTGCATAACAGTATACCCACCTTATGTTTTAACCATGCACAGGATGAATCGTTTGAATAAGAGTACTAAACAGCTTTCATTATAGCAACAGGTCACGAGCACCCTTCAGGGTGGCTTACTCTTGTTTCACTACCCAATAATTTAGGTGGAGTAAAATTTGTTCATTTCAGAAGAACGAGAACGATTGTCTCGTGAACCAGTGACCATAGAAAAACAGCGGTGTGATCCGTAAAATTTGTTTTTACTTTCTTTCTACATTAGCCGTCATCACATCTATTGTGTAGATCTCATCACTTCTTGAATTCGATTCGCTTTTCTCGCTTTTACTGTGCACGAATGTCTTCGAATGTATCTCATGTGCTTTGGTTGCTGCTTGGATACTTTGTCATCTTCATGAGCGTCGTAGAATGCAGGTCGAGTCAATTCTCCTTGCAGTCTTGTAGACAACCGGGGTAAGGTATATCCACATGGATTGAAAGAGAGCGTTGGCAGGGTTTCGAACCAACACTTTTCTTCTTGATAGACTGTTTTACTAACAACTGCGTTGCACCTTTCCTCCTTACTTGCCGTCATCCTTCAATGTATAAGATAAATCGATCGTTATAGAAATGTTCTAGCTATTTCCTACGACCGATTTTCTGTTTCTGTTAACCTCGGAATTGAACAATAAGTGTTTTCTTCTTCCTTCAGCATACACAAGGTTGTTAATAACAAGATTTATTCAGTTCAGTACTGACTGACGTTTTGGCTGATTTCGGTTTATTCAGACGCTGGGACAGTCAAATTTATTGCAACTAGTCGACCAAGCATCTTCACAAGCTGAACAGAAATACCACGGGGCATCATTTGAATCGCATTAGAAGCAAAACAGCTTCTTCACGTACTCACCCTTTTCTACTAGTCTCTCACCGAGAATTCCACATGGAGACCAACCGTAAAAAGTTCACAAGGATTGGTAATGTGCATCTCCGGAGGTGCCTGTAGCTTATATATCCATAAAAGTACCTCTTTCTGCCTACCAGATACCTCACATGGAGGTGTTTGGCTGACTAGGCTTCAATTAACCTGAACTTTCCTGGTTCTGAAGAAGGCGAAATCTGCCGAAACGTCAGCTCGTATTGTGTTAAAAATGTCTAGTTATTAACAACCTCATGTCTGCTCAAGAAGAAAAACACTGACTTATTGTTCTAACTTCTTGATATTTCTATGAAATGCTTCTCTACATCTATGATTGTGTCATGCTTATATCTCTCCAATAAAAATAATCTATAATACATACCGGTGGTTTTGCAGGATGGAACAGCTTCTTATTCTTATTCTTTCGACTTCTAAAATGTTGATCTTGTGACATGTAGTCAAGCGTTGTGTGATTATAAAATGTTCCTTTTCCGACCGTCCGAGTCACTAACATTTTTATGCAATTTCGGGAAGTGTTCACGTTCAGCGTTCAAGCTCGAGCTGAATATCACCTGTTATATAGATTCTGTTTTTCACTCCACCGTTTCCAGCAATAAGCAGTAAAATTGTTTTTGTTAGGCAAAATGAACACAGAATGAACTAAATTGTAAATATTTGTTTATTTTTTCGTGCATTTCACGAGTTTTCCATTTATAAAGGCTTTGTGTTCGCACATACCTCCTCTTCTGCAGTCGAAATAAACTATTCATTTGGCTGCATGATGTTCAGGGAGCATTTTGATCATGAGATTTTGGAACCGATGATAGGGTCGTATATGGATCGTTGATGAAGCTCGTTAATTGTCTTTCTCTATCAATTAACTTTGATATTGCAATGAGTGGGATCCACTTGCGTGATACTTTGCCTATGTAATCGTTCTTTCCGGATTTTTACTGCCGATTTTTACCGCTTTTGCCCGAATGAACACCGTTGATGTAATGACCCATAGATGAGAAAATGTAACAGCTGCTCATTAGTTGAGCCGGATCTTATGAGTGTGTCATTCAGGTAGTACAGAATCTCAAACTAGATGGTGCTTTGTCCAATGTAGATGGAGTGATTAGCAAATCTTCTTTAGAATCCGTAGCGCAGCAAGCAGTGTAAACTAACTGGTTTTCCCCACTTCGAAGAGCCATTCGCCTTTTTTGGTGTGAAATTATTTGTGCCCGCAATTGGCGGATATGGGTTAGAAATATATATATGAAAAGCGATCACATGTCCAACCTGTGATTCTGGATATTTCCAAGACGATAATGCATTGGTATTTGAATTTTCGATGAATCTTAAACCGCATCAAGAACGTAGCGTGAACTGGAGCTAATTCTACAAGAAGGATCAACGAACAAATGATCAAGCGAACTAATTTTACATGGATTCATTCGAGGGTGCATGACTTCTAATAAGCACGCAAACTATAAAGAACGTTCTGTACAGAATAACGAATGTTCTCTACCACCTTCACGCACAAATTCGCCCGTACACAGCCGTTGTTTGATTACTTAACCATGCTTCGCATAAGTTTTCACTCTCACCTGACAAACTTTTTTTTGTAAGCTATACCGTCTTTATGCAATGAACTTTATACATAACCTCTGCTGTAATTATCTGATCTCCCTCATATGAGGGATCCCGAGCCGGTTAGTCGCGAGAGTACTTGGCTGGCGCGTCCCCGGGTTGTGGATAGGGGATTAATCGCAATGGCGACGATCTGTACTTACCATGCACGTACACTTGCATCCGAGTCCTTGATAGAAGACTTGCTCATGCAAGCAAGAATGATAAAGCACGACGTCATCGGCCTGGCCGAGACGAGACGACGCCACCCACTCGACGCTGTTTATGACACTGGAGAAGAACTGCTCTTCGGAACATGCGACAGTAGAGGCGTAGGCGGTGTTGGGGCCGGCTCGCTGTTATATGAATACCAAGTAGACTCGATCGTAATAGTTGCTTGTCTTTGCTTTGTGCCACGCGGGACTTCTCTCGATTGACAGTCACAATGCTGGATACCTCAAACTTGGGTGATTAAACCGTTTATATACATATTATTTACACAACAACGCAATGAGATTATAAATAATGTATGTACATTACACAATTGCGCAATATGGAGGCGGGTGTGACGTCGTTAATGACATGTACACATGACAGCACTAAACATGTTAAGTACTCTTATGCTACTTACTAAGGCTGAGTTAAGGCATAAGAGATTAGATTGAGATGATGAAGAACCATGGGTTGAGTGCGGCGGTGTATAGTGTATGGTGGTGAAGCGCTTATGAGAAGAGGTTAGCACAATAGAATGTACGTGTGAATTGCAAGTAAGGTGGTTCGGTAGGTAGTACTCCCACTAAATGGAATACACTAACAATTGTGTGCAGCAATACACATTAGATGCGAGCTGTAGAATAGATTACAATCAAACCAATTGGATGATAAGCAAACATTATGGCTTGCAGCGGCGTTATTATTAAAGCGTTAATTTAGCATGGTTCAAGGTGTAATAATATGTAACTGGTGTCCAGTACGATGAAACATAGGTACGCTTCTAAAAGCGGACGAACCTTGACAGGGGCGAGTCCGAATAGCAATTCACGAGGCTATTTATATGCTTTTGGAGAAGGCGGTATTTGGCACAGGTCCAGCTTCTTTACCGAAAACATTCCTCGGCTACCGTTTCGAAATCCTTTCGACCCCGAAGAGCAGCTGGCGGAAGTCGCAAACATCCTCGTGCACTTTTTGTTATTGTACGCATAATGCCCTTTTCATTTATTGTTGTACGCATAATGTCCTTTGAACAGTAATAGATAACAAAAGTACAGATCGTAAAAATAGATTTGCATAGCAGGACTATTTAAAGGGATCGAAGTTCCTTAGGATGTGATATGAATGTAGGGCACTCAGTGTTAGAGAGATCCTTTCAAGCTGCCAATACACCAGAATTGTTGGGAACGGCAATGCAAGAATGTGAACAGCGGTTGCGAGAATGTTTTAGCAATAGGTATGAAGAATTGTTGCTTAGAGTGCCCTAAACAACAGATGAGAAGATACGTGAAGATTCTCGATGATAAACGTAATTTATTATCTTCGGCTTACTGTCTTCTTCTGTGGACTAAGATACGGTAAGTATATAATTTCTTTTGTGATGGAGAGAATTTTAGATTTATATTTATGCCAGCTGGTGAGAATGATTGAAACAAAGGAGAACAGAAAGGAGAATTTTCAACAATTGACTCGTCAAGGTAAGTTTAGAAACCGTAATTCTATCTCGTTTTTCCTCTGTTCTCTTCTTAGCACATTTCGTGAAATAGCATAGGGTACTACTGTTGAAGTGTAATTTCATAGCTAGTAAATATGGTTTTGCCTTCTCATTGTATAACCGGCCCACTAATGTTTGTTTTTGAGAATTATTCCACTACCTAGCGAACGCAGGATATTCTTCAACCATCTGAACTACGAAAACCAGCTTGCTGTTGAAGGTGCCTGTTAGTCTTTTAAAAGACGTTGTTCGAGTGCCTCCTATTTTGTGCGCAGGCTCTTCGATATAGTTGAGGTATTATCCCATCCTTCTACTGTTTAGCATAGAGGTGTAAGAACTGTTGCGTTAAATAATTGACCCTATAGGTTGAGATGAGTGAGCAAATCAATGGCCTGTGTCAGCAGCTCAAGTGTGGTCCATGGTGCTCTCTGTCTTCTACCAAGTTCTATCTGTTCGAGTTCTGCAACACTGGTTGTCCAACGTGTGGTTGAACATTTTTCAAGGTTATTATTCGTTTTCTCTTGACAGACGCTAATATCTACGTCGCAGTTTTCCCTGGCATTTCATCGATTTCGCAATAATACTTTTTATTGTGGTCGTTTCACCAAGATGCAGAAGGTTGTGGCTGATTAATCCGCCAGACCAACAAAAATTCACCGTAGCAATCTTCTGCTACGAATTCGGCCTTGGGAAGTGTTTCTTAGTTTTACCTCAGCCTAACGCGCTCTTGACGTCGTAGTATGTTGCATCTAAAGCGCTTTTCGTCTCATAGCGCAATGCAATCGAAATATGCGCCCCTTAAACATTTTTCTTATGATGCGAGCCGACTTCTCGACAAGGTTTGTGAATGGTCACGAGAAATATAATCATAAGCTAAGAAAGTGAATTATTGATGAATACCTAGATTTCATGCCATAAATATGGCTGTTGTTGTGAATGATCAATACAGGCCTTTCGATTTCTGTATTTCTGATGAGACCATTAAGGTGATGTACAGTGATAGAAAGGTCGTCGAGCAGTCTACTACCTAGATATCTCTTCAGTGGAGAAAATTATTTTAAATATAAAACAGTTAGTACTTTTCTGAGTCCGAGGCAGACAGATTGTGATAAAATTTGAAAGAATATCTGTATCTATAGAATATCTATAGAATAACAGCAATTTGTATCTTCATTAATTTGTAAGGTTTACTCAAAAATTTCGCGAGAAAAGTTTGCTAAACACGTGAATTCACCGGGATTAACCTGAAAGGACAAATATTGAATGATGTAAGGAAAATCCGCTTCAAGTCGTTGTTGTTCTTTATTTGAGAGGCAAGTGTGGCAACAATTTAGCGCACACGGAGGGATGGAAGGGCTGGTGAAAGCGGAGCACCAAATCCAGCCTGCGATCTATTTAGTCTGTACTGTAAGGCACCTCTAACCGCTGGGCTAGACAAGCTTGAAAACCGACCAAATCATATTGGGCGATAAGATCATGAGCAGTGCTTCCTGTGATGCATTCGACTCGACATGAAAACGACTGGCTGTGGACAATCGCGTCGGATCAACGCAGCTCTGAGGAAGGCGAAAGAGCCGAGACGCTAGTCGAATAAAACTTTATAACAACCTCGTTTTAGCATAGTAATCCAAGAAAATACTAATTATTCACGCCGACATTAAATGGAAGTCATACTTAAAGTGAATGTATTCTCCCATTGTTTTGCGATCACTCTGTCATTCCAGTGATCTTCCTTTTCCAAAGTGAGTTCGAATCAGCGGCAGTGCTATGTACCCTCTAAGGCTTAAATTTCGACTGCATAGCGCTCGCACCCACTGAATTCCCGACTAGCTACCATTCGTATCATGTTCTCGTGTAGGCGAAAGGTGGTCCAAAAAGCAAACAGTTACTTTTTTTCCAAATGTAAGCAACAGTGTTCTCAGCACTGACAGAGCTTTTTATTAGCACTAAGTATTTTTTTAATGAAGAAGATGAACTAACCTGAATGCTTAGTTCCTGAATAGCTTTCACTGCTATAACGTCCTTTCCTCTAAAAAGATCCTAATCGAATACTTTACTAAAGTAACGAAAGATGGATTATTATAACCATAATAAGTGCCATACTGATATAATCATAAAGCTGTGTCGATACTTAGGTCTAGTGCTTTTTCGTCGGTGAGTGAATTATAAGAAAAACTGAAAAAAAAGTATGAAGCCTAAGAACTGACTCCAACCTCTTTTTCTTGCTTCGATGTTGAACTGCCTTCCAAGAAACCAACAGCGAAGAATATTATTGACAGGACGGTGAACACGACGATGAAATTGGAAAAGATTCTCCAACGAAAGTGCCATTTTGAAAGCGCAAGCTAAACTAAAATCGCTTGAAGGTTTGCCATCAAGAAATAATCAGATAAACTAATGTCTATTTTGTTTTAGCTTTTATTTTTTGCCTACTACAATTTTCACGGCAGGTTATAAGCAAAATACAACCACAACGCTGCTGAGATATTTGCAAAACTCTGGACCGCAGGTGTCTGTGGTGGGGAACGAACGCTCTATTGTCCTTTCCGAGGAGTAACGTATTCACCACCACACCATGCAGGTCCTTCGTTTTCCCGTCTCTCAGCTAGTTTTATCGATCATTTTTCCGTCAGCAATCACCCGTCAACGGGATTGATCTTTGGAACCCACATCGTCATTGAACACAGTTAAGTTGAGGCTGTAGTTGAAATCACAATGCTTTGAAAATTGTAGTACGTAGACTGCAAAATATCTCATTTAGATGGAAATCGTTTTAAATGCAACGATAGTTCGTGTTTCGATTTTTTAAACCTTTTTAGCCCAAATTTAGCACTTTTCCAAAGCTGTTCTGAGATAAAAAGTCAAGTGCTATAAGGTTTTCTGTTTATGAAAATATGATAGTAGCGACTTCTGTTTGATGCGCAAATCCAAAATCAGAAGACACTCTGGGAATGCGGTTCACGAACCGCTACGATTGAAATTTTCCTTTCTTTTCTTGAGGCTTCTCGAGATTTAAGAGCAACTATTGTTGTTGCTCGCCGTTCTTAAATCTACAATATTAGCTTCCATTAACCGTGAAAGAGAAGACAGGAGAATTCGATAACCAGAACATAACATTTTCCATTCCTAAAAAATCAACCTTTGCCATTTTTATGTGAACTCAATGGTGGTCTGCGTCTCCGGTACCCGGTAGCAAGCACCATCGGGCAGAATTTTATGTTGGTTATGTATGATACAGGATAAATTTTATCGGAAACAAGAAGACAAACCATATATGAGGACTTTCTTCGGATCCTCATGTGAAGTGTTCACACTACACATTCGATAGAACAACCAGGATTACATGCTTGAAAATTTTCTTACATGTTCCAAAAAATACCACCGATAGGAGATTATTGGAGCAAATTGGAAACTCAAGAAAAGAGTCATTCCATAGAAGAGATATCTAAAGGTTGGATCGAAATAAAACATGCAAAGTGTGACTTGACAATTGAGTCTATCTATTGTCGACGAACGACCAGTAGACACCATTTTTTAACAAGGCATCCCGTCTGTGATAAAAACGAATTCCGATAAAAGGAAGTCCAGAGAAGGGAGTTTTATGAATAAGTATCCAATGCAAGGTCACTAACAGCTCCTGAGGGTGTTTCTGGAAGTGTTCACCAAAGAACAACCAAATGGGAGACAAGATATGTCGAAGCTTAGAAGAATTTTATCTGCACGATCGACATTCGGACCGTTGGAAGCTTTGCATAATGAACCCACGCCTTTTATTTAAATCTGTTGACTACGAAAAGGCACTGTGTCAGTAGTTGCCGACGTATGCTCACCTCCGAGCAGGTACTAAAATCACACACCCGCGATATGCAGAATTCACACATAAACTGTCCTACGTTTTAATTCTGTTGTCATTCGACATAATTTTAACCAGTGCTCTAATTTCAGTTGCCCTGAAGCTAACTAAAGCAAAAAATGAATTTTGCGCTCACACTCTTTTATCGAGTAGAAACTAAATGAACAAACACTGTAGTTACCCAGTCGGGAGGCAGTTGGTTGCACTTCTCATTGCGGCAGCAGCACATGCCCGTTCCCCATTGGTCGAAAGCTGCCCTTGTCTGAAAGAGAAGAATTTGAGAAAACTTTACAGACCAGATTTTACAGGCAGATATGATCTTCGTCTTGCTTGCATATTTCAGTGACTGATACTTAGATTCAAAAAATGATCTCAACAGCCCTCATGATATGTTGCATATAATTTCCTTTATATTGTATTAGGAAATTGCGGTAAGAACCTTTTCACTTATGAATGCTCAGAAATAATGAGCAATATGGAATGAGGACAGGAGAGGATGAATTAAACAGATACTACGTTCTGTGTGCTCTAACGCAGGGTTAGAGGTGCATTACAATGCAGACTGGGTTAGTCGCAGACTCAATCCTGCGCCAGGGTTCACTAAGCCCGCTGTCCTTTAACAGTCATCAAATTGGTACCCGATTTCTTCGGGAGTAGAGCAGCACTCACTTGATGACTCAATATGGCACTGCATGTCACTATATAGCTCAAAAATATCGATTCAGTCAGCTCGTCGATGCTCAATGAAATCGAATGTATGACGCATGTCTGATGGATTGATCAACGTAGAGTGCTTCATCTTTTATCATCTATCTCCTCTAACATTGTCATCTCTTCCAGCATGATATGCGGTCAAAGAAACAGATTTAGCAAGATATTACGGGACGGAATCCAAGAAGCCAAAATGAGCAACATGGAAATTGGAAATATAAGGAATACAGGTAGGTCAATTACAAGAGCAATAATAAAAAAAGTTTCTCGGCGTTGGACAATCCCTGAAGGATGCGCCATGCATTCGACTTTATTAAGTATCGCTGGAGGTGACTGAATGCATATCTGGCCTTTACAATGACTCCTGGTGATCTACCGATGTATCAAGCTAGTGCTACTATCCTTCCAGACAAGTCTGGTACCAATTTGCCGGCCCTGGAGAGATGGAAGGTTTGGTGGGCCATGGGCGCTGGGAATGGTTCCACGTGTGCTGCAGTGACGCTTCCAGCCACTGCGCTACGCGCGCCCCACGAGCAATAATAGTTGGACTTTTTCTCTAGAGTTCTCTGAAGCTTTGTAACTCACTTTCGGATTGTATGAGCAAGCCATTTCATTTGTTGGAGCCGAGAAACAGACTGCAATATACTCCCACTGTTTCACAGCATCCAAACATCCCATAGTTAATCTGCCATCTGCCATATGCGTCACACAGGCATTCTGAAGTTTACTTGCTAAACACTTAATGTTGGTTCCACAGAGCCATATGATTACTTTTCAACGTTCTTATCAATGAGAAATTCTGTGAGAGGAGCGCATGTTTTATTAAGAAACGTGTTGAACAGTACAAACAAAACAACTGGTAGCGTTCATAAACATAACCTATTGATGGACAACGACTGAATTTGCATTAATCAAGGTCGTTTCTCCAAATGTGTTGTGCTACACGTGTATAAGTGAATGTACTGTTGAAGAGGATAGAGCAGACTACCTAGTATGCTGCTAGCCATATTCTTTTAATATACTAAGAAATTTATATTACGAAAGTTAAAATTTCGTTAAAATTCGACAAATAGGGCCAGGACCTATTTCAAGGAAAACACCGCAATGGTAAGCAAATCGAATTAGATAGTTCTTTAATAATGAAAACCACCTCGTAAGTGTAGCTCAAGCGTTCAATGAACATGGAGAATAACATGAAGGAGGAATAAGACAGAAGGAGAGCAGCATGGAGCCGCATTCGGGTCACTCAAAGAAGCCACCGAACTAACGGTCCCAGAACTTCGCGCTCACTTTTTCGATTCAACAGACCTCCCAGCGCTCTGTTATGAAGCAGAGATGACACCTCGATCACGCCCAAGAATACTGTGCACCACTAACAGGGTGCTTGTGACCGACATCTTTTGAAATTTCACCCGCACTCACAACGTCTGACCAGAATGCACAGCTCATATCTTCGAAATCTATCCCATCATCGGGGTCCGAGAAAATACATCTATAGCGAAGCACTGATGGACCAGTCACACAATAAGACCAAGAGAATGACAGTGTCTTCTTGGAAGACCACCCAAACGGTGAGCGGACGTTTTCGTGAGTCACGTCAACCATCCGCACTCGCAGCGCGGCACGTTCTATTCTACTATACAGATTCTTATAGGTGAACACAATTGCCATTTGTGAATCGCACAAGACGTCTTACCTCTGACTTACAGATTTCTTCGCCTAGCATTTCTGGGAATACATCGCTTCCCAGCTTGTCCTTTATCTGGAATACATTCGAATAGGACCAGTAAGGAATAACAGTGGTAAGCATCATCAGCGGCTCACCGTATGGCAAAATTATCATTGGGAAAATGAAAAATTTTTAACACAAATCTGTAATATTCCTCTCAGCCGTTTGCAGCCTCACAGTGGCTGGGAGGTGTTCTAGGTTGCTGGGCGGCGATGTGCAGCGTGGGATTCATCCACGCAGCAGGACCTCCCAAGCTGAGTAAGAGTCCGGCGTTTTTTTCTGAAAGCCCAGCTAAGGGTAAACCAATGCCAGGATTCACCATCGTCCTGCTATCAAAGTCGCATGATGGCAAATCTCCCTCTGATCCACAAAAGTGGACTGCTCCATGGCATCACCACCACAAACACCTCCGGACTTTCTGTGGTGGTTATGACCTGGTACATACTTTGATTAGGATGATATCAGGACTCCAGGAAGCCACATTGGCTGAACCAGCAAAATTTCGAAGAAATGAGAATCATCTGGGACCCGCACAACTAGTCAAGACGGGCCATTCAAGTAAGTAAGTGAGTGTCTATAATATTCGGACTTACTAAATTGCAACGAAAGAAACCTCCTAGAGTGAACAACTGCCATAGTAGACATAGAAGAAAATGACTGGGAAACATGAAAACGGTGGTTGAATGCGACACACTTTGCTGTGTGGAAGAATGATTTGAAGACGATAAGATTCTGTAGGAAAACACCTTGGAAAATAGAGCCGCCTAATCGATGGAGAGATTTCAGCATCAATTCACACGTTTCAATTCTTTATGCAAGAAGGATCTAGTAATTCCTCCTGTAATCACGATATTTAACTTCTTTATTTATTACCTACGATTTTTTTTTGTGGCATGGTATTATGTGAAATACAACGACAATGCTGCTGATTTGCAAAACTCGGAGAGCACGCCACATTCAAATCCGCGACTACACTTTCTGTGGGCTCACGTATTACTCGCTCGATCACCGATATTTTTGCTTTGTCTTCGGCTCAGCCAGTTTTCCGCTCTAATGGTGCCACCATCAATCATTCGTCATCGGGAATGATCTAAGAAGTGAAAATCCGTTATCTCGATTTAAATTCGAGATTTCTTGCTGAGATAAAGTTTGCAGTTAGAAAACGGACAATTTCTAATCAAATAATTCTTAGTATTCTTTTTGAGCACACACGAGGTGTTATTTTATTCTTTATTCACGAACAAGCTGACGTTTCGGCGGATTTCGCCTTCGTCAGAGTCTGGAAAGGTCAAGTTGACAGCAATCTATTCGGCCAAACATCTCCATAATCAAACAGAGAAAACGCTAAACCAATATTTCAATCACATTGAACACAGCTTTGCACACTCACCGCTTTCTATGAGCCTTCCACTTAATCTCTTACGTGGAGACCAACCGCGCAGTGTTCACATGGAAACGTAATGTGCCCGTCCCATCAGAATAACATTCCTATATACTGCCCAATATCACGCGTAATAATGAGGCATTCTTCCCTGTGGTTTATGCTCGGATTTCTGGAATTAATCCAGAACGCCTAGAGAGTTTTCCGCGCTTGTGTCCTCGATTCCTATGCGAGGATCGTGACTCGTACTTCAAAGTCGTCCCCGTTATGCCCCTGCGTCCTATGCGTGCCTAGTGAAGTATTTGTTTTGCGTTTGCCGACTAGGTGTTCTTTTATGCGCACACAAAGTGGTCTGCCTGTTTCGCCGATGTATTCGTCTCCGCACGCCTTACATGTCATCAGATAAACTGTACCTGAGCTCATGCAATTACCGTCTCTACCATTTGGGCAAATTTTGCAATTTTGCGTTGCACATAGACGGTCATATAGGCGGCTACGAACTAGCTGGCGTCTTAGATTACTCGGTGGAATTTCATTTATCGTTACCGAATTCTCTAGATCGGCTCTTCTTAAACAGCGTTTTATAGCTGCGTTTACTTCATTTGAAATGAAGGGCAAGATAAGCGGAACCTTTTATCGTTAGAGTTGTCGTTTGGGGCCCTAGGATTTCCCCTACACCTATCTCGAGCTACAGTTTCGTAGCCATTAGAAATGGCTATTTGCCGTGCCAAGTTCCGGGACTCCTCTCTCTGCTCTCTTCCTGTGCACACGTTGGTTGCTGTTCGAAACATGTTTCTTACAAGCGCCATTTTCTTATGAGATGGGTGAGGGGAGAGGTAATGGACCAAGGTGGTTTTACTACTTGGCTTTCTGTACCACTTCGTAATGTAGCCATTTCTTACAGGCGCCATTTTCTTGTGAGAGGGATTAGGGGAGAGGTAATGGACCAAGATGTTTTTACTAGTTGGCTTTCGGTACTTGGCCTCCAAATACTGAGCACAATAGTTTTCCTTCGTCTCGAACTTTTTCCACATAGCGATCATCTAATTTCGTCGGCTTCGTAGACAGGTGCATAGTATTCGCAATTCGATGTCCAGTACTTGGTGACTGTCCTCTGGTAGTCCGCATACATCGTGTAGTCGTCTTCGTTTGATGAAGTTTGGGACGCTTCGGTGTTTTAGACAGCGGCGGAGAAAGTGTATTGACTGTCGAGCTATGACAATCTGACAGTGAGAGCGTTTCTTTTACAAGTCGGAAGTATCGTGCTGGTACGTCTCGTAATAAATCCCACAACCGACTTTCTATCAACCTCGGCATTGATCAAGTGTTTATTCGTATTTTTTGTTGAGCAAACGCGAGGTGTCATTTTATTCCTTATCCACGAACAAGCTGCCGTTCCGGCGAAAGTGCGAGACGAAGGAAAACTATTGTGTTCAGTGGGGAACGAACGCGCTATTGTACTTTCCGGGGAGTAACGCGTTCACCACCACACCATGCGGGTCCTTCGTTTCGCATGTCTCTCAGCTAGTTCTATCGATCTCTGCCATCAGCAATCACCCGTCAGCGAGATTGATCTGGGGAGCAGAAATCGGCAATGAACCCAGTTAAGCTGTGGCTTTTAGTTATAATCACAAACTTAACCGTTTTTGTTTACTGCCTACTATTTTTAATGGCCCGGACCCGCATGGTGTGGCAACAGAAATACCGCTAACGAACATCAAACAGGTCACAAAAGGATAAATAATGTGCAAGAAAATTCAAGGTTAACTGTGTTAGGAGGCATGACTCTCCCTGACAATGCGTGCTCGTTATTAAAATTGGGACCGAGTTTCTCACCATCTGAACCCATTTCTAAGGTAACCTTGCGTACGGTCGCATGTAGTTTACATGAGCTTCAAGATAGACTACACTAAAAGGCCAGAGATGAAACGCAAAATAGGTGCTGACAACACCAAGTGAGGTTCCTACCAACAGCGCCGTTTCCTCAGCCGTTCTTTAGACAACAAGAGCCCAATAATGATGTTGATGTTAAATTTCGGATGTTTACAAATGGAACTTTTAAAGTCCTTAATCACTATCGTGGGCGCGTGTGGCGCAGTGGTTGGAGGCGCCACTGCGGCGCGCACGTGAAATGCGCCCATGGCCCACCAAGCCTTCCATCCCTCCGGGGTCGGCAAATTGGTACCAGACTTGTCTGGGAGGACAGCAGCACTGGCTCGATACATCGGCCGGCCACCGCGAGTCATTGTAAAGGCCAGATATCCATTCGATCACCTCCAACGATGCTTAATGAAGTTGAATGCATGGCGCATCCCTCAGGGATTGATCAACGCCGAGTGCTTTGAGCTTTTAATCACTATCGCGCGAAAAGATACAACTCACACTTCACGCAAAGGTAAAACCGTGGTGTGCAAGAGGTACGAGAGCTGATAAAGTTCAAAAGCATAAGACAATCCGTTAATGATAAGGGTGGAGAGTTTGTCGTAGTTCCACATCAATTGATGTTGAGATAACGAAAAGCACCATGAAGAGGTTTCACTTTATCGCACATCATCTACGAGGGAGTTAAAAGTACATATCGAAAATTGAACCACGAACGGGTTAAAATGGCAAAGGCAACTAGTTTAAAACCATTAGTTATCTCTCAACTAAAAGCAGACTTTCCAACATGTCCCGTCTTGTACTTGCATATAAAAACTCGTAAGTCAGTGTCCAGCGGTGATCTTGCGTCTAGCGATCCATCTGGATTAATTCCAGAAATCCGAGCATAAACCACAGGGAAGAATGCCTCATTATTACGCGTGATATTGGGCAGTATATAGGAATGTTATTCTGATGGGACGGGCACATTACGTTTCCATGTGAACACTGCGCGGTTGGTCTCCACGTAAGAGATTAAGTGGAAGGCTCATAGAAAGCGGTGAGTGTGCAAAGCTGTGTTCAATGTGATTGAAATATTGGTTTAGCGTTTTCTCTGTTTGATTATGGAGATGTTTGGCCGAATAGATTGCTGTCAACTTGACCTTTCCAGACTCTGACGAAGGCGAAATCCGCCGAAACGTCAGCTTGTTCGTGAATAAAGAATAAAATAACACCTCGTGTGTGCTCAAAAAGAATACTAAGAATTACTTAATCAACGCCGAGGTTAATAGAAAGTTGGTGGTGGGATCTAATCAAGTATTTACACGCTGTGGAGCGAGTAGCGAGTAGGTGGATTACGTAGATGGATCAACTAAATCATGTTCAGGTTCAACCCGCCCGAGTCTGCCAAGTCACACACTCATCCATCCGTGTTGAGAAATTGGTGGCAGATCTCTCTAGAGTCGTCTCACTGCCTCAATCAATATAAAAACGGCCTAGCACGGCTATTTTAGGATTCAGAGAAGAATCGACTGCAACAGCATCCAACCAAATTTGCGTCGATGGCGAAAATCCTTGAGTAGCAGCCGAACTCATATGTAAAGATGTTCAAATAGCTTTGTAGTTGGTAGATACGAGGAACGAATGAAACGCAAAAAGTGCTGAGAACAACTGTACAGGGTGGTGTATGTGAAGTCTGGCAATATAATAATACAAATAATAATAATTTGCGTGTTTATACCACATATTGTATCTGAACTCATTGTTTACCTGGCTTTTGATCGCGAAGAGTTAATCAAGAATCAAAATCTATCAGATCGAAAATTGAAAAATTCTAAGCCGATTCGTGTTAGGTTCACTTCCGAGGTTGTGCTCTGAGCTTGTTAAAGCTGTTATGTAAAGTTATTCTTAAACCAAATCTCAATAATCTACTCTTTTTAATGAAATACATTCTGTTCGTAGAAAACAAATGGTAAAAGTTCGTGAAAAATAAGCCTTCCATCCCACTTCATTATGTATCGCTAGAGTTGATTGAATGCATATATGGCCGTGGCACTGATTCGAGATGGCCTACCAATGTAAAGTTGTGTTTTTATTCTCCTAGACGAATTCCGTTTCCAATTTTCCAGACCAGTCAAGATGAGATAGAAGGCTGGGTTGGCCGTTGCGTGAAATCGAACCAAAACTCGGTTCCGCTTGCATTGTTGAGTACCTTTGGACAAGGCGCTGCACGTGGGCTGTCATAGAAAATGCAGCACATTAATCGTTGTTTGTTAAATACGATATGATCGATGTATCCGTTCAGTTAGGAGGTTTCTTGGTAAGTCGAATATCAATGATCTACTACTTAGATCGTCAACTTTAGTCCATTGACAACTGCATAAGTGGGTTAGCAGTGTGCATTTCATAGCGCGAATGTGAGAAAGGTCAACTAACAGTCGATGTTCACAAGATGGAAACACATCTGTTCTTTTTATAATTCAGTTCATGATTGTTTCCTTGTAAGTTTGTCGTTTAACCCTTGTCATTTTAATCTCCAGTAATATTGCAATTATGTTGAGAAAGCTAAACCTCACTTGAATACTACTATTAATTTTTCTAAGAATTCTAGGAACAAAGTCACAAGATTTGAACTTATTATTTACTGCATAGCCTTTTTTAATGGCTGGTTATATATTGCGAAATATAACTTAAGTGATGCTGAGATATTTGCAAAACTCTGGACCGCAGGTGTCTCCGGCGGGGGAACGAACGCGCTCATTAAAGTCACAAGACTTTGAGGCGTCTGATGAGGCGCCAGCTAGTTCGTAACCGCCTATATGACTGTCTATGTGCAACGCAAAATTGCATAATTTGCCCTAATGGTAGAGACGGTGATTGCATGAGCTCAGGTTTTTCACAGTTTATCTGATCTCATGTAAGACGTGCGGAGACGAATACATTGGCGAAACGGGCAGACCCCTCTGTGTCCGCATAAAAGAACACCTAGTCGGCAAAAGTAAACCAAATACCCCAATAGGCACGCATAGGACCCAGAAACATGAGCAGGAGGGCTTTGAAGTACGCGTCACGATCCTCGCACAGGAATCGAGGACACAAGTGCGGAAAACTCGCGTTCTGGATTAATTCCAGAAATCCGAAAATGAACAGCAGGGAAGAATGCCTCGTTATCACGCGTGATATTGGGCAGTATATAAGCCTATTATTTTGAGGGGAAGGGCACATTACGATTCCATGTGAATTCTGTGCGGTTCTCTACTAGACATACTCAGTGGAGGCCTCATAGAAAGCGGTGGATGTACAAAGTTGGGTCCATTGTGATTGAAATCTTGGTTTAGCGTTTTCTCTGTTTGGTTATGGAGGTATTTTGCCGAATAGATTGCTGTCAACTTGACCTTTCCAGGCTCTGAGGAAGGCGAAGTCCGCCGAAACGTCAGCTTATTTGTGAATAAAGAATAATAATAACACCTCGCGTTTGCTCAACAAGGATACGAAAAAAGACACAAGAGTCTGTGAATTTTCTTCCTAAGTTTGACACAATTTTTAACCCGTGTTAAAAGCTATGCGTCAACCATTGCATCTCCTGGATTTGATTTCAAACTGAAGTTTTTAATAAAAAGAACCAGTCTGTGAATTTTCTTCCTAAGTTTGACACAATTTTTAACCCGTGTTAAAAGCTATGCGTCAACCATTGCATCTCCTGGTTTTTGATTTCAAACTGAAGTTTTTAATAGAAAGAACTGTAAAAACAGTAGAACAACCATTTCTAACATAAAATTCATTTACAATCAATCACAATTTAACGTTCTTAGAGCTATGGAAAATATTGGAATAGATTCCATCTGCATGTCAACAGCTTGAATGCAGGAAATGATATCCTATTTCATCGATGAGATAGCGGGAACTTGTAACCACGTGTTCATTCGGCCAACGTTTCGACGTCTTCGTCTTCATCAGAGCCACTGATCGTTTATACCTAGTTTGTTCACAATGTTATTAATTCGCTACATGCAAGTGTTTTATTCTTTCCATTGGCTTTCGATGATGTAGAATATGTCAGATAGTGTAAATAATTCGTTCAATATTTCCGCACGTTTAGTCCATTGTGGGCCACGGAGGTCCGATGTTATAGTTCATTAGCACCCACGATGCTGGTTTGTTGATAATTGCCGTAATATTCCGATAACGGGAGGCTAACTGAGAAGTTGAGAAGTGCACACAGTTCTACAAAAAGGCTGCTGTACGATCTTAAACCGTATACATAGCTTTCATAGCGTTTTTAACCCTAAAATTTGCCTAAGGCAATAATTTTTATGAAACTGTGAACCACGTCATGTTGTCTCTGTACTGTGTTAAGGAGAAGGTATATGTCGTTCAAGTGGTCGTTCTTCCTTGTAGCCGAGATACTCTCTTGGAATAACCGCACTACAACCCGTCTCTGCACTACTCGACCAAAACATCTACAAAAAGTCGCCGATAATCCATCAACACGCTTACTCGGCTCTTGGGACATTACCTTGCAGAAGGCAAAGTTCCCCACCACTGAAGCACAACCAAGACAGCGTTGTTGAGACAAAGTGGAAGAACATCACTCATCATCGGCATACGTGCTCTCAATCCCCTTACTAACTCCTCACTTGAGTTTTCCTTACCATGAATGACAGATCACTGGACGAGCGACACCTATGCGAGCATTCAAAGTTCTGAAAAGGATGGATTACGATGAATTATTTCCAAAACATAACGAATGAGGGATCGCAAGAGTACGTTTACTTCATTAATCTATTTCACTCATCAATTTAAAAACTACAATGTGTTCAGGTGAGACAAATTATAAAGTCATCAGCTGCGTGAGCGTTGCCATGGCTGTAAACAACGTTGTCCACAAAATAGCGACTGTTGCCTATCACTCCTCGGCCAAATTCGCGTAAAATTTCTTGATAAGCTCATGTGCTTGCTAGCAGCTGGCTGGAAAGTGCTGTGCAATGCCTTCTTACAAACTATACCTATTTCCTGACAATCCGAGCACTGGATGACACCTCTCAGCTGCATATGGTTTCCCATATCTGCTGTGCTCGATGAAATAAGACTTCTGTAAGACTATGCATCTTTGTATCCCGGCACCTTCACATTGGAGAAAAAAATCAGTGCTTTAGACACTCTGTGGTTTCTTTGTATGCGATTATATGCATATGTTCCACATCACTTTGTTATACCGCTTGATCATATCCACTCGTCTCTTTTTCGATTTGCATAGACTATAATAATGTTAACTAAGTCTCCTGGAACGTGAAAGTTATTGTCAATCCTTATATAACCGCTATGCGTTATTAAATTAGCGATTGCCTCAAATACTTGCGCATCTCTGCTAGTACTCCACAAAAATCACTAATGCAAAATCAGTCCATCCACTAAGCATCCATGAAGCATGAATTCATAGATATCCGTCGATGTACTTGTGTGATGTGTGGTTTCTTCTGTTTTTTACTTTGCCACTCTGCAGTCTTCTTCCTTATTGCTACGTCAACTTGTTCCTTCCTAGAATCTTTTTCATAGTGACCACGTTAATACCCATGCTGATTGAGCATGTGTTAAATTCATCGCGCTGTTACTGTGTGTAAAGAGTATTGCAACCACACATGTGTCTTCTATACTAATAAACCAATTTTACCGTTACTACACCATTCCGTACTACACTTGCACATCCTTATTACTCTACCAGCTTATCCCTCATTTCAAGGGTCACCTCTCGCTCATCATTTTACCATCGCTTACCCTTCTCTGTTATCATCTTGTGGCTTTTATTGTTTTGGTGCTATCACATCATTGCTGCTTATCATTATTATTGCCATGAACGGTTTAATTACCCAAGCTTGAGTAATGAGTGAACTGCGGCAGCCGCAAAAAGTCCCACGTGGCTAATTCGTACAAAGTTGAGCATTCTACTTCGAACTGGTGCTTGCTGGATACTGAGGACTAACTCGAATTACTGCATTCCACGTAGTTAATTCGCTAGGTGTGAATAGACTCTCTGCAAAATTATTTGCCATCACTTTTCATACGACATACGAAAAATGGATTGAGATGACATGGAAACGGGCCTCAGCGGCTGTTAGAATTACTATATGCAAGTTTCGGCTTATTGATGAGATGACTTGATAAAATCAGTTATTAATCAGGCGGAACGAAAACGGAACAATTTCGATAACGCTTGTGGAGATGAAGTCTTCATTTGTATCTCAATAAATTGATGTTTATGAGGGATGTTCCCACTTTTGATGCTCCATTCTTGTTTCTTGGAATTATAACAATTGTTCCTAAGGGCTCGCAGGGTGTTAACACTTCAGTACTAGCCTAAACAAAGTAATAGTTAAGCAATTTTCAAACCAACCGTCATTTAATCTCAGTAGCAATCTCGTATGAGCTCAACAATTTAAAAGTACTAGCTTTTCATATAACGCCAACCAAGGTCGCTAAACTGCGTTGTTGCTCCTGAGCTACATTGGAGACCACAAGGCAATTCATCCTTGCTGACAAAAGAACGACGATGACGTCCGTTGTCGCCGAAACCGTATCGTCACGTTGTTACTCATGGAATGTCTTTTTATAAATGTAAAGTGTTACTACTTTTCTTTTCATATAACGCCAACCAAGGTCGCTAAACTGCGTTGTTGCTCCTGAGCTACATTGGAGACCACAAGGCAATTCATCCTTGCTGACAAAAGAACGACGATGACGTCCGTTGTCGCCGAAACCGTATCGTCACGTTGTTACTCATGGAATGTCTGTTTATAGATGTAAAGTGTTACTACTTTTCCAGATTCAAATTCATCTTTTTGCCGACGTGTTACAAGCACGTGAGAACTTGAGTGATGTCTCCTAAAATATAGCTGCACATACAACATCAAGCCCAATTTTGAAGTCCAGATCTTCGCAGATGATCTCGTCTTCGACATTCAAGAGAAAACAGGAGGCGAAACACAGATATGGTGAACGTGTAATAAGCTGCTTTCACAACAAACTGGTGAAAACAACACTAGAATGGACCTTTGCAGAATGTGACTTCCAAGAATACTCTAGATTTTAAGATTTCTGGACCATAGAATAAAATTTGCAGATGTCAATGTCAAGTCCTCATCATCACGCAAATCAATCATGACAAAAAGCAAATTAATGGAAAATATAATGATGTTCCCCTGATTCGAGAACGTCCTTATCAAGTAGAAAACAGTTTTTGTCTACTGTAACAATGAAGTAAGGCAACGAACCCTTTTTTCTCACCCAGAAAACAAAGAAAAAGACTGGCTTGAAGCTGGCGACCACTATTTTCCTTATTCAATTAATAAGGGTGTCAAAAGCTGGAAAGGCAACTATTTTCCGGAAAGCTTAATAGTGTCAATAAGAACTTCAAACTGCAAAGAGAAAAAATGTTATTATGGTGAGGAACAAACAAAAAAAAGTGAATTTAAAGAGCCCAACATCTCCGAGTACGAAATCAATAAAAAAAAAAACTCTTAACTTAATTGCGGTGTTAGTCGATCCAATTCAACATACATTCTCCAAAAGCTGTTCGCTAATGAGGTTTGTAACAAAAACAATCCATAAGAGGGAACTAATTTGCCAAAGAGCGTACCTTTGAGTATAATTAACCCATATGACACTAAAAGATAAATAATAGAGTGCGGCTATCCTCCCAGACAAGCCTAATACCAATTTGCCGATCCCAGAGGGGATTGAAGGTTTGGAAAGCCATTGGCGAGAGAGGCGATCCCATGTGTGTATCTCAGGGCGCCTCTGACCACTGCGGCACAAATGCTACCATGTTACATTGGCGTTGCAACGTCCTCACGATGGTATTCAACTTTAACCTAAGACTTCAGTGATAAAATAACAAATCTCATCGTTTTAATGTTTACTTCACCATTTCAACCATCAATTACCAATCTCACACATAAACACGGAAACTTCAACGTGATCTAAATTTACAAGAAAAGCATTGATGGGAAAGGCCTGGGATGTGCACAAAGAAAGCATTTCAGCACAAACACGTGAGTAAACGAGTTCATAAAAATCTATATGAATTCTCGGTAATGTAAGCTTAGCGATAAAGAAAATAATACCCGTATTCACAACAAAAACACTAACCAACCTAAGGATAGCTAACACTAACCAACCTAAGGATAGCTACAAAGAACAACACCCGCTCCGACAACCTTGGTTAATGTCACCGAGGATCTGAAAAAAACACCAACAGACTTCGCCTCTATAAAATTAATGTACCTACATTTTGAGATCACTCAGCAAAAGTCCATTGATATTAACATATTTTAAGTCAAATTTATAAATATAACATTTGAAAGTCAAAATTATTATCAATATCTACTTCCTTGGATGAATTTTAAAGAATTCACTGTTCATAGAATTTTGAGCGATATTCTCTGGTAGAAACATAAAATGACTAGGAACAGAAAAATGTAACAATAGTGAGTTTGCATAAATAGCACGCTAATGCAAAGGAAAACAATCGAAAGAGAGAGAAGACTGCTCACAAAAAATATTCTGTTGAAGGCAACCTCTCGTAGTCATCATTTAAGAACAGCCAATTTGACCAGATGTGGGTGGTTGCTAGATCCGACCAGCTTTGAACTACCATAGAACGTGTCCACAATGAGTCGAAAAAAATGTGCATAGTTTACTTGGAATACTAATTCTAGCTCGGTCCTAGTCCGAACATAATCGACGTCTTTCCGCCTCAATACGATACCGAAGTCTTTTGAAACTTTGTACTGAACAACGCACTTTGACAAAGTGCTTCGATAACTGAAAAACAAAGGATGTTTCTTGCTAAGAATACTATTCTTCTTTGGATCCAACCAAGATCTACTAACAGCTTATTTTCGACAAAGCGTAAAATTATACCAAAAATTTTGAAATACTGGAAACAGTTCCTACCATTTTAGCGTAATAGTCATGATTTCCACTTGTACAAACGATGCTAATCTTCCATAAACTACCAAAATTCTTAGAGTTTGTGAAAAGTCGCACCACTAGATTGTTCACAGGAACAGAGCAATAGAACGACTTTAGCTCGCGAAGAACCAAAAGAGACTGAAAGCAATCGATTTGAGCACTCGACTAATGAAAAAACCTGTAGAACCTAACTCTACTGTGGTACCGGATTGAACACAAATTTACACGACAACGATGCTTGTTTCAACAAATTTTCGAAGTAACCTATTTGCTAACAGTTACAACAGTTCTATCAAAATTTCTCCTCAAAGTTTCTCTGCTCTCAAAGGTGGCCGAGGAAGAGCCTTAATGTCGAACTGTAGCACATCAAGGGATTCGTATTTCGGCAAGGCCAAGCAAACTTAGAGGCTCGAGATTTCCACCGTAAACGCCACTATAAGTAAAAGATGTTAATGATCGCCAACGTGGAAAAGCTCTTTCTAAACTACAAAGAGTAGCAACTATCATCGATTACAATATGGAAACGTTCTACGGTGAAGGACTCTAAAGGAAAAAAAAAAAACATACACAACTAACATAGGCCAGAACAATTCTAAAAATCAATTGGCGCCTACCTTATGAATTCCACATGAAGAGATCCTTGGAAGCTTGCTCAAACTCAAGCTTCGAAGTAAACAAATTTTCTGAAATTACCTGCTTATTGACAAATAGACTATGAAGTTTAGCTTTCATGTTTCCGCTAATGACTATGTAGGACAATTTTAAATTTTGAACACGCGAAGCTTGAATTAGATTGAATTTGTTTAGGTCCCAATGCCCGTTCCGGACAAATAATCGAATTTGCATTTTGCTAGGAAATTCTGCGTTTTCTATATTCTACTTATCCTTCTTTACGGATTCGATAATAAACAATTCAGCGTGGCTCTGGTCTCATAGATGAAGTACCTCATAAATTCTTCTGGAGAGGTGCGCGTAGCGTAGCGGTTAGCGAGGCCCTGGAATACACATGGGATCAATCTCCGCGCTCAAGGCTCACCAAGCCTTCCTTTCCTTCGTAGTCGGTAAATTGCTAGTAAACCTGCTTGCAAGGGTAGGTAGCATCACTGATCGGATACATGGGTAGGCCACCGCAATTCATTGGACAAATATGATATATATTCAACCACCACTAACGATACTTAATAAAGCCCAATGCATGGGGTTTCCTTCACTGATTGATCAACTCCGAAAGCTTTCTCTTTTATTTATGAAAAATATTTTATAACTAATTCCAAAATCTATTAATCTTGAGGAGACAAGAAGATTCATTGCCACCGCCAGGTGGGGTTTGTCAAGTTACCTGAGTTGAGTAATTTTTGGAGTTCGAGCTGTTTCCACAATTTGCCCCTAATCTTCCAAAAACGACTTCATCTGACAAAACAGAAATGCATACTGAATATTCAAGCGCGAAAAGACATTTGTACTGGCGAATCCCTTATTCCTTCTAAAGGAAGGGTCGAATTCCGCCAATGCACTTCATATAAGAAGCATAAAGAAGGAAAAAGTTGTTCAAAATTTGAAATAAAGGCAGCTAGAAATAAATAATTCTAGTGCATGACGATAGCAACCTCTCCAGAAGTGGAGATATGATGAAATCTACAAGGGTGAGGCTCATAAACCGTTCACTGGATGAGGGAACATGTGTAACGACTTCATCTGACAGCGTAAATGGACACATATGTCTCTACCTCATCCAGAGAAGAACTCATATCATTGTCACATACAGCAATAACAGGAAAGGACGCTACAAGTAGGTTATTCAGTAAAACCTGAAAACAAGGCAAACGAAGGTCTGTCAAATCAGCGATACAATGCTGCTTAAATGGAGGGATAAAAGAAACGTTATCGTGATATCCGCGACACATGACGGGAACCTATTCGCCACGTTACTAAGAGCAAAAGTTATCGAAAACTTCAAGCATGTTTCTTTTTAATAATATAAGCGACCAAATGGTGAAAACTATAAAACAGTGGGTATACTTTTCTTCTCCGTAGCTTAGGTACACACGACTTTTCTCTTCATCGTTTAAACAACTGACTTCTTTCTGCGACAAACCACGGTCAATGGGATAAGGGCTGAAGTGTGTTTGGGTTTGATACCACTAATCGGAACTTCTGAATCAATAATTGAGTATAACCTGGAAGCGATTCTAAAACCATGGAAACGTTGTGTAAACCATCATAAGGGATTAGCAAGATGACAAGATGTCGCATCTGTTGGCACACGCAACAATTAGCTCAGCATTAAAATTAATACTTCTGTTCCACCAAAAGTACAAACTATAGAGATTTCGTATTGGAATGAGGGCAAATCGCATGTAAAAATTGGTAGTTGCACAGAATTTGGATAGCAGAATATATTTGTTGGCAAACGATGCATTTGATAACCTGTAAGGTTCCTAACGGATATACTGTGTGTTGAAGTAAACGCAATGATGCTAAGATATTTTCAAGACTCTGGAGAACTGGCATCTGCGGTGGAGATCGAACACGCTACTACGCTTTCCGGAGGCTAACGCGTTCACACCACACTATGCGCATCCATCGTTTTGCCTCTTGCTATACTAAAAAACTAGCTGAGAGAAAAGCAAAAGCAAAACGAAGGACGCGCGTGGTGTGGTGGTGAACGCGTTAGCCTCGAAAAGGGTAATAGCGTGTTCGACTTACACCACATACACGTACCCTGCCGTCCGAAGGTTTATAAATATCTTATCTTAACACCATTTGGTTGATTTCGCATAAAATCCTGCAGTGAAAATTGTTGTAGGGCAGCATATAAAAAAGTTAATATTGTTAAATCGATGTTTTATTTCAATAAGCAGACACGAGGTTGTTATTATAGAATTTATTGGGATACAATAGCTGACGTTTCGGCGGTTTCGCCTTCTTCAGAGCCTGAAAAGGTCGAATTGAGATGCGATCTACTCAGCCAAACACTTTCATAACCCTAGCAGATAAAGCTTAACAAATAAATTTGTATTCGCATAAGAAACAGCTTCATTTAAACACCTACCGTTTATTTCTTGTAAAGTTAGTTGATGGATAGCAGCCGCACAGAGTACTACATGGGTGAGGACTGTGCCTGTGTCAGGTTATTGAATTAGCCTGAGGTACGGCGCCAGGTCACGCGTGATGACAAGACACTCCTCTTTGCAGTTCATTTTTGGATATTTTTCCCAATAAATTCTATAATAACAACCTCGTGTCTGCTTATTGAAATAAAACATCGAATTATCAATCAATGCCGAAGTTAACAGAAAGTCGGTCTTGGGAGTTAACATTATGTTAAAGTACACTGATGAGCGCTCATTCTGCCTGTGTCGATCCGAAAATCCAAGTGCTCTTCTCATAATAAAATACTCAACACTGGACGAACATACTCGCACTGAAATTCTACGCATACTAATTGGTGTAACCTCTCTCAGGAAACCTGGTAACCTGCCTGGTATAAAAACATTAGTGGTGGAGAAGTTGAAGGGTGAATACAAAAAGTACAGCAAAAAGGCGCTGCGCGGTAAAAGTGGTAGAAAAAAGCAGATTATTATTTGAAACAAACTCATGTTGGTCACTATTTTAATTGACAATTAACTAAAACACTCATAAGGCTAAAAAAAACCTCTCGACGCTGATCAATCTCTGCGGGATGTATTATGCATTCGACTTCACTAAGCATCGTTGGCGGTGGCCTATCAATATATCGAGTCAGTGCTGTTATCCTCCTAGATACAGCTGACACCAATTTACCAACCGCGGAGAGATGTGGGAAGCGGAGATCGATCCCAGGTGCATTGCACGGCGCCTCCGATCACCGTGCTACATTCGTCCAAAAACAGTGATATTACTAACAAATAACCTTGAATAGATCAACGATTTCTGAATCCGTTACAGCAATAGCTTCGAGTTGCAAGGATTCGATAATGTTTGGAATGCCGGATAACAGAGTCACCATTTCTCCACGGATGCTTGTAACAATGTTCCTTAAAATGTTTAACAATATATAAATAAATAATTATTACCGAGCGCAATTAGCTATAGTTTCATATAAAGAACACAGAATTACTCAAGAGAAAAGAATCAGAATTAAAATACTCACTTGATCACTACTTCTTTGAGAGAAGAACACTGAGAAAGTCCAACACAAAACCCTACGGAAACATCGTAATTCTTCCAGCCACCACACACAACCTTTCGAAGGTAAGAGATCTTACTGAGACCTGAAACACCAGTGATAGACATCCGGTCTATGGTTCGCCAATTTCTTTCTCAAAAATTGCTTTCAAACTCGCCATGTAAAAGGTAAACAACGGCGTCAGACTCTCTCTGATTTGTGGGATTCACTAGGAGATGCAATTCCGTGACCTGAAAGATGATGAACTCGCTATAACAATGCCGCTGTTAGCCATGCAATAAAAAGCTACATTATCCACTAAAACAAGACTCTGAAGGGCGAATAGAATATTTTCTCCATTACTTCGCCGAGGACAGTGAACACCAATGTGCATGTCGCTTGTCACAGAGCACATGTTCATCAGAAAGCTACGAATGGATGCCACAGTCATTCCTCTGAATATTGGAGGAAGTTAATAAAAGTTGGATGTGAACCAACTGAAGATATAAGCCTTAAATTGAATACTATCTGTATAATACGAGCACGAACATATAAGTGAATATAAATTCTAAATGATGGTGAGATAGACAAGTGGAATACAACCACAAAGATGCTGAGATATTCGAGAAACTTGGGCCCTGGGCCAGACCGAACCATAATTACCCTTTCGGGGGGACGCGTACTAGACACTGCACCACTGAGGCCCTTAGTTTGAGTTTCCTCCAGCAAGTTTTCTATCTAATGTTGCCCTCAGCAATCACCCGTTAGCGGGATTGAAAACTAGCTGAGAGAAACGATAATCAATGACCTCAGTGGTGAAGTGTGTAACATGCGAAACCTCGGAAAGGGTAATGGTGGTTCGATCTGCGTGGGCGCCCATGTTTTGCGATCATCTCAGCATCGTTGTGGTTATATTTCACAGCACACTCTCCCATGGAAAATTTTAGTAGGCATCGAATAAAAAGTTAACGTAGAAAACTGCGTTGGAAAGACATAAGAGATATGCGATGTCGAATTTTTACAATTTTTTTTTCGCAAGTGTGTGCTCTCTTCCCAAGTATGCTTTATGATAACATAAGGTTGTAGGATAACATAAACCTTCACCAGTTTAACACTTTCGTTTTCGATTTTATTTATCCAGGACAACCATATTCTACCCAAAATAGAATTATGGCTACAAAACATTACAAAACCTAATAAAATATCATATTCTGCGAAAATGCAAAAGCCAGTCCGCATGGCATAATCGCTTGTGTTAGGTCTTTACTATAATCTCATTAATCAAAGATCATTGGTTCTCTACAATCAAATTTTCTATTCAAGAGTTATTAGCTCGAAACACGTGAAAAGTACCACACTTTGAGTACAAAACCTTTCTCAACGGTGAGGCACCTCAAGTTGAAAAGTAAGTGTTCCTGCTTATATTCTTCCTTTTATTTTCTTTTTTATATTCCTTTATTTCTTTAAGTAATATTCTGATTCAAAAATTCCGAAACTCTATCTGGAAACCCAATGATGACAAATACAAGACAAAAAAAAATACAAATGGCGAAAATATGTCAAACTGCATTACAATTAAATAAAGGATAAAAGGACAAAGCTCTCGGCGTTGATCAATCCTCGAGGGATGTGTCATGCATACGACTACATTAAGTATCGATAGAGGTGGTTGAATGGCTATCTGGCCTTTACAATGACTTGCAGTGGTCTACCGATGTATCGAGCCAGTGCTAATATCCTCCTAGACAAGTCTGGTACCAGTTTGCCGACTCAGGAGGGATTGAAGGCTTGGGGGCCATGGGCGCGAGCATCAATTTCATGCGTGTTGCAATACAAGAACATGATCTTGAAACAACACTTCACGTAAATTGAAAGTGTATCGAAATACGAGAAAACACATAGAAATTACCGAACCCACTGAACAGAACAAGGACTTAGACCGACGTGAAGGTCATCCAATACCAGTCCTAAATTCTTCATTCTGTCAAACAGATTTATACCAAGGTTTGCCACGGTGAAGTTTCTCAGCTCCAGCACACGCAAGGACGATGTAATCAGTGCCTTAAAAAATATCTTGCGATGTTCTTAACCGAATCTCGAAAAGTTAAGTTAAAAAGTTGGAAGAAACAATGAGAATGCAGATAAGTAATGCAAAGCGAAATTTAAAAAAAATAAATTGGAAGAACAAACCGTAAAATGTGGGATCAGTGTGTCACTGTCAAGCCAAACACTGTCAATCTTAAGCTCACAAATGCGGTTGGGAAAGAAGCACTCTTCAGAGTTCACTGTAAATTTAAAACTACAGAAAAATTAAAAAAACAAGAATAATAGAAACTTTTAGTGAGTGATTCTTCACATTCATATTACTAGTACAATTGTGTAGACAAAACTAATTTAAAAATATTTCCGCCCTAATATTACACCCACATAATGGTTCAAAGTTTTATTGCAACAAGCGATTATGACAGAGGAAAAAAGAGGAAACACAACAGGTCAGATTTTGCAAGACAAAGTTGCAACGAACTCTCTCATGGATCTACATCATGGTGCGGTCGCTGCCGACTAGTCGCGAGGCAACGTGGCGCGTCTCAAAGTGGCGGATAGGGGGTTAATCGCAGAACAAAGGCGACCTTTGCTTTCCTGAGACGCAGTTGGATCCAGGGGATGGATTCCCTATTTTTGCTGCTCCGATTTGGCACATTCTGTATTTGCTAGGCGTATTCATGCATGCGTGTCTGCGTGCGTTCTCGCTTTATGCGGATTGTATTCTACGAGTCAACTCGGCCAAAAGCCTGCAATCAAGTGACAACGAAGTATACGGGAGGCGGTTAGGAGTCGCCTCCAACAAATACTGCTCGTTCAATAATTCAAAGCATTCGTCCATCTCCTCCTGTGTAGAAAGACCAAGAACGGGGGCTTCTACTACTTGCAATAGCAAGACTTGGTGCATCAAGTCAGAGTACATCAATTTCACCCGGGAGAAACCGAACGACGACTGGCTCCCGTTTCTAAACGTTCAAATTAACTTGTCAAGTAGCAGTTACATGACAAAGTGGTGCCGAAAACCAAGTAACAAAAACATCCTGGTTCACTTCCTTTCTTCTCACCCTTAGCACACAAACAGGGCGCTTGTGAGAAACATGTTTCAAACAGCCACCTCTGTATGCACAAGTAGGGAATTAAGGGAAGAATGGCGCGACTTGGCTCGGCAAATAGCCATCTCTAATGGCTACAAAATTGTACCCCCACGAGATAAGTTTTGAGGGAGAGCGACGCTCCAAAATGAAGAAGGCGATTCTGTCGAAACGTCAGCTACGATTGTGTTGTATGTGTGTTATTGTATGGAAGTAAACGTATGCTATTTAACAACTTCGCGATCGCTGAAAGAGAAAACGACGAATTCATAATTCAGTGCCGAGGTTAATAGAAAGTCGATCCTGGGTACTATTACAAAATGAACGTAGACTTGCATTCAAGTCCTCGATAGAATACTTGCTCATGTAGGCAAGAAGGATAAGGTACGACATCACCGGCCTGGCGGAGATGAGAAAATGCCACGCTTTCAACGACGTCTACTACGCCGGAGAAGAACTTCCTCAAAACATGCGACAGTAAAGGAGTCGGCTTGGTCAACGTTCTCATCAACACGAGTTTGTCCATGAACATTTATTCATTCGAACAACTAACAATCCGAATTGGACGTTAATGATTGATGAAACGTAGATCAATACCGACCTTGACAAATTTCATCTTCTATGCACCGACATCAAACTATGACGAAACTCGAGTCGTTCTCTATGTACTCGGAGTTCTACAGTGATGACCACACATTCTCAAAGGCCACCATTGGAAATTTTAACGCTGAGACTGGACCCAAAAGAAAGTCACATTAGGACTCAAGCATTTGAACTGAACGAGCAATATTAGCTGTTTTAGTTCATCATGAAGATCAAGACCACGTCTCTCAATGGAGAGTACCATAGTGAAATAGACCACATTACAGTGAAATCAGACCGTCCCTTCCTCCGCATAAGATTTCTCTCAACTTGGAATCGCATGAGCTACAGGCAACCGCGAACTAAACGTCGGAGCTTGCGAAACAATGCAGACAGGCGATAAAAGAAGATCTTAAAGAGAGAAGAGAAGCAGTAATAGTCGAAGCTGCAGAGGCTGGGAAAAGCACTCGAAAAGTTCACCGAAGCTTCGGCAATCACAAGACCAAGACGATTGCAATCCGACCCCCAGAAGGAGAATTACAGCCTCCAGAAAGGCAATGGAGAAAATCATTCACGAATCCTACTCAGATCTCTTCGATAGCCATGTCCACCTCCCGTCATATGAAATAAATGGAGAATGGGTATGTTGCACCACCGCACCTCCCTTTCGAAATCCGATATGCCATTTCGTCGGCGAAAAATCGAACAGCACCAGGTCCGGAGAGGATAAGATCAGAACATCTGAAGAGCCTTCCGCCAATCCTCGTAAACACACTGGCTCGGCTCTTCGCACGTTACCTGTCTGAATGCAAGGTCCCTACTCAGTGGAAGACCAGCAAGACCGTGTTGTTGTTCAAGAAGGCTGACCTCCACGATATTGACAACTATCACCCCATCTGCTTGCTATTTGACGTCTTCAAACTTTTTACTCGAGTCATTCTAAGAAGGATTGACAGAAAACTGGACGAAGGGCAGCCATGTGAGCAAGCAGGGTTTCGAAAAAGATTCAGTGCGGTAGACCACATTACAGTGAAATCAGACCGTCCCTTCCTCCGCATAAGATTTCTCTCAACTTGGAATCGCATGAGCTACAGGCAACCGCGAACTAAACGTCGGAGCTTGCGAAACAATGCAGACAGGCGATAAAAGAAGATCTTAAAGAGAGAAGAGAAGCAGTAATAGTCGAAGCTGCAGAGGCTGGGAAAAGCACTCGAAAAGTTCACCGAAGCTTCGGCAATCACAAGACCAAGACGATTGCAATCCGACCCCCAGAAGGAGAATTACAGCCTCCAGAAAGGCAATGGAGAAAATCATTCACGAATCCTACTCAGATCTCTTCGATAGCCATGTCCACCTCCCGTCATATGAAATAAATGGAGAATGGGTATGTTGCACCACCGCACCTCCCTTTCGAAATCCGATATGCCATTTCGTCGGCGAAAAATCGAACAGCACCAGGTCCGGAGAGGATAAGATCAGAACATCTGAAGAGCCTTCCGCCAATCCTCGTAAACACACTGGCTCGGCTCTTCGCACGTTACCTGTCTGAATGCAAGGTCCCTACTCAGTGGAAGACCAGCAAGACCGTGTTGTTGTTCAAGAAGGCTGACCTCCACGATATTGACAACTATCACCCCATCTGCTTGCTATTTGACGTCTTCAAACTTTTTACTCGAGTCATTCTAAGAAGGATTGACAGAAAACTGGACGAAGGGCAGCCATGTGAGCAAGCAGGGTTTCGAAAAAGATTCAGTGCGGTGAACCATATCCATAACTCCACACGATAACAAGACTCATTGAAGTATCGCGAGAGTACAAAATACCACTGTCTCTATTTCGTCGATTTAATAAAGGCCTTTGATTCAATTGAGATAGCAGCCATGGAGGCCTTTGGTAGTCAGAGTCCTTACTCAGTACATAAAAATTCTTCGTGAGGTGGACAAAAATTTCACAACCAAGATATCAACATTCTCCAACGATATTAAAATCGACGTCAAAAGCGGTGTTAGGCATGTCGATACCATTTCGCCAAATATTTAACGCCACTCTCGAGAACCTCATGCCAACACTGGAATGGGACAATATGGAAGTGAAAATCGATGGTCCGTAAACACCAATTTCACTTTCCCAATAACATAGTTTTATAATGCCAGTGGAAGACCAGCAAGACCGTGTTGTTGTTCAAGAAGGCTGACCTCCACGATATTGACAACTATCACCCCATCTGCTTGCTATTTGACGTCTTCAAACTTTTTACTCGAGTCATTCTAAGAAGGATTGACAGAAAACTGGACGAAGGGCAGCCATGTGAGCAAGCAGGGTTTCGAAAAAGATTCAGTGCGGTGAACCATATCCATAACTCCACACGATAACAAGACTCATTGAAGTATCGCGAGAGTACAAAATACCACTGTCTCTATTTCGTCGATTTAATAAAGGCCTTTGATTCAATTGAGATAGCAGCCATGGAGGCCTTTGGTAGTCAGAGTCCTTACTCAGTACATAAAAATTCTTCGTGAGGTGGACAAAAATTTCACAACCAAGATATCAACATTCTCCAACGATATTAAAATCGACGTCAAAAGCGGTGTTAGGCATGTCGATACCATTTCGCCAAATATTTAACGCCACTCTCGAGAACCTCATGCCAACACTGGAATGGGACAATATGGAAGTGAAAATCGATGGTCCGTAAACACCAATTTCACTTTCCCAATAACATAGTTTTATAATGCCAACTATATTTCAGGAAAAACGGCGGAATAAATACCATCTTAATCTCATAAGGCTTGTGGAAAGATAGGACTTTGAGTAAATACTACAAATTTTTTATGAGGAACGTTTGTGAGGAACGGATTGCGTTTGTACGCCCCAATGAAGCTCAACGGAATATTTCCGAATGCTCCAGCTATGTATATCTAGATCGAGAAGCCAACATGAGGAACGACTTAGATACAGTGTTGAGCAGCAGAAAGCGACCGTGGCGAGGAGCTCTCAAGAACATGTAGGATATAATGAAGAGAACGAGAAACACCCGACTCCATGCCCACCTTTTCGACTCCGCGATTCTCGCTTCCTTAACGTATGTCTGAAAAACATGGTATCGACGTAAAGTCCCTCAACATTATGGAACGCGAAGTCAAAAGAAAGATGGTGGTTGGAGTATCCCAAATCATGCAAGTGAAAGAAAGGATCCGAAGCATCGATACGTCAACGATCAAAAGTCAAGGACACCATTCTGTAAGCCAGCTGTCAAAGATACGGTCGGCCGAGCACATCATGCATAAACGGTAACTGATGGACAAAGTCGTCAACGATATTGATTCCTCGGGATATCAAAAGCATGGCAGAAAGACAATTGATGCAAAGGTGACATTTCTTCATGAAAACCCTAGACAAAAGATATGATGAGTCCCTAGAGCGAGCAGAACCAAGTTGACTACTCTTGCTTGCGGCAGCAAGAAATGGAAGTTTTATTGGCCCCGCCCGAATAACTCGAGGGTCAACAGAACGACAACTGATAGAATCAAACACTTTCTGAACACTCTATAATCAGTGCAACCCGTAACTTTTCCAGTGTAGACTTCGCACACAAAATTTACCTATAGGCCAAGAAAATACCGCAACCTTCATAGTCTACATTCTTCACATAAAATTTTACATTTTACAACACCAACAACTATCCGTTTTTGAGGCAGTTACTGAAACAACCGATTCTGTGGTGATCATTGGAGTATTCTAAACAAATATATTTTATGCTTTTCCTTCACCTAGCCCTCGCCTTCTTAACATGTATTCCATGAGGTTTGTAGCGTGATACCTACAAAAGTTCTTGTAATAGCGAACACAATTTCTCGGTTTTTTAGACTGTTAACTGCGACCTTCCAACGTAGTTGAGGGTGCTGACATTTACTTTCTGCCTATTTAAATCAATCTCTGAATTCGTGCATCTGCGCTATCTATACAGTCATGATAGACTGTCATAGTAGATATACACCACGTCAGTAGCTCGTATGGCGACGTACTGGCGAAATGCCCTTTTCCCTACAAAAGTTACGAGGGATACAAATGTTTTACAGGGATGTAAACTCTGATGTGATTTCTGTTGATCAGTTCTAAAAGCAGACTAATTTTGAGAGCGCATAAGTATGCAAGCAGTATAACGTATAGGCACTGCAGCAACTAATGAAAATGAGCTTTTATATTGCTATTCATTACTAGACGACGTTAGCTGTCATTCATGGTCCTGCCAACTATCGAACAATTCCAGTTGGCACCAGTAAACTACCAACGTCCACGCCGCGAACATGTGGTACATTATGAACATAGACAGCACCACACCTATGTTGTCGCGCCCTTCTTTAACTGTTTCCCTTTTTTTTAGATAAAACAAAGAAATAAAGTTTCCCAGACTCTGCTATGGCATATCTTTATTGATAACTGGAATAGCATATGGAAACCGTTCTTAGCCTACCGGTGAACGAGCCATATCCCCTACCACAATACAAGACGCAGGAACCGTTTCAATCACGATATGGCGATGAACAGTTGGCAAAGAGGGCATTATCGGAATAATTTTTCCTGGCTTGTAGAATTCTTTAAAACACACTTACGATATTTAACTGCTCCCTCATCAAAGCCACAATGCCGAACTGAAATCGAGCGTGCACTCAATAAGCGATCGTTTATCAAACGTAAGAGATCAGCCGTTATTATCAGCTAAAAATCGGAAAAGCCATACATTAAAAAGGCGATAGATTTTGTTTAAGAAAAAATAGAAGTATTTTAACCATCTCACTTGATGATTCTGAACTCCTTTACTCTGGTATTCGAAATCCGCACCACCAATTCTTACATTCCCAATTTTCGTAGCAAATCTTTCAGTCATTCCATGCAATATTTTCACTAGAAACTTTTCAATGGCATTAAGACCTCAAATCATAAGCGAAGAACACTGCGGAAAAAGTACTATCAACAGACTCAGTTCCTCCGGCTGAGTGGTCCTCCGTGATAATCCTTCTCTTCTTGTTTGCATAGTTGTACAAGGTAATGAAAACCACACATCACCAACTTCGACTGATATGTAAGCATTCAAAGTCTAAAAAATACAGGTTTTTACACAAATGATCTGAAGCAGCACAAGACCAAGTACTACTTCTAGCGCACTCTAGAAAAGAGACTCAGAAAACGAGTTGTTCGAATAGCTAGTACATTTCCGCACCTTGAAGGTAAGAGAAAGAGTATCGCCACCCGACTTAAACCTCCAAGTAGACGTCTTGCTTAAGTAGTGCAACCTCGAAGAGCTCATTTCTATATTGACTCTGGCCTAAACAAATTTCTCCAATAAAGTTGATTTATGGCGGAGAATTCCAACTGAGCGAAGTAAGCTCTGAGACGCTCGACTCAAAAATTGTTGGATTCTCGGACACTTACATTAATGTCTGTGACGAAGCTCACAATGTGACGCATTATTAGGTCGTTATTGTATACTTTAACGATCGGCAAGTCATCCAATACCTCATTTTGTTTTGAGGGCTTTCCTGTATTACAATATTTACCTGGAAGGGTCAAACATTCTAACATTCCATATTATATATGAATAAAAAGGATAAAGCATAAAGTTCTAGGCGTTGATCAATCCCTGAGGGATGCGCCATGTGTTCAATTTCATTAAGCATCGTTGGAGGTGAATGAATGCACATCTAGCCTTTACAATGACTCGTGGTAGCCTACCAATATATCGAGCCAGTGCTGCTATCCTCACGGACATGGTAAGCCATTCTATCGATCAGACCAATTTCTCTACCAATTTCTGGAACCAATTTCCCGATGCCGGATAAAAGGTTTGGTGAGCCTGGGCCGTGGAGATCGGTCCTATGTGTACTGCAGGACGCCTCTGACTATTGCGCTACATCCGCAATGAAATACAAGTTAACTGATGACGAAGTTACTCGAAAGTCGGTCTTTCGAAACCTCTCTTATTTCACCGCTTTGGTATTTGAAATGAAAGTCGAATTGGCAAAAAAATATCTCGCGGCCTACAAGAAATCTTCATTTCAACTTGGCAGAGCAAGAAAACCCATTTGTAGTTTTAAAAAATCTGTACACGTTATTGGTCTCTTCCCAAATGATTAAAGTTCACCGTAATCTAAGATATTTTGGCCTGAAGTTGACTGTGGATAATATTTTCGCACTGTATGAGACACGTCGTAAAATAACCACGAACTTGCGACATCCGTGAGAGAAATTTAGTCCGGTACAAAATAAAAACAAAAGCTAGGATAAATTAATAAAGCTAAAATAACGATATAAAAGAGTCGCCTGGTGACTATGTATGAGCATTCGAAATAACTGTGAACCATTTATGGTTCACACTATTACGACCTCTTGTAAGAACTGAATATATCAAAGATGAAGGGTTAAGCGAAAATCAAGGATGAACGCACCATGTTCCCCAGTAACTGACTTTATTAAGAGACAAGTTCCCTGTATTATTTCGCTTCTCGTTTCAGAGATGCTTTCGCTCATAAAACTGAAATCGACCGTTTGAAAGCATTTTCTCATCAAACTATTTCAATCTCATTTGGAAACTAGACAGCGTGAGAAATCCGAAGTTCTCGTTCTTCAAGCGGTTTCCGTTACCCTTAGGAACGGATAACAGACGCAAATTAATTATGAAAATGGTGCATACAGTCGAACAAAGCAATGAAACGAGAACATCTGCTTTAGGAGAAAGTGTGCATAGAAATATAACTATAACGATGCTGAGATATTTGCAAAACTCCTAACTGTCGCTGTCTGGGGTGAGGAACGAACATGCTACTACCCTTTCCGGCGAGCTAACGTTTCTACCACCACACTAACAAGTCCTTCGTTCCGACTTTCTCTCAACCGTCTTATTGACCTATAGGTGCTATCAGCAATCACGTGTCAACCAGATTGCTCTGGGTAGCTCAAATTGGCACGCACAGGTGAATAATACGGCTGAGAGGAAGGCAAAGAGAAGGACCCGTATAGTGTGGAGGTGAACGTGTTAGCCCCCTGAAAGGGTAATAACGTTTTAGGTCCCCACCGCAGAAGCCGGTGGTCCGAAGTTTCTGCAAATAGTTTAGAATCGACATGGTTATATTTCACAACATACCCTGTGAATGAAAAAGAATAGGCAGTAAATAAAGTGAAGACACTGTGTGAATGGAATTAAGATACAGTTGAAAGCCTTCAACAATCAAACTGTTAACATAAGCAGTTCTTACTTACTCTCGATGAAGACATATGTCACAAATCCAAATAATAAGAAACAATGCAAAACTAAAAAGAGAAAGAAAAGTAGAAAAGCAAAAAGGTGAAAGAGACCAGTAAGGTTGACCGCTGACGAAAAAATACGTTATCCATCGGGCTTCACGAGTCGAAATCCAGTGTAGATGAACAATAAGGCAGAACATTTATTTTTCCATGTTTACTACAACTGGAGAATTAAAATACCACGTGGGAAACCATTTCACGATACAATTTTCGGTGTGGGGTTCACTTAGAAGCGAAGGACATTCGCCAGCAGGAGTCGGGCCACTTCACTAATAAAATGCCTGTAATCGCTGACACACTCAACGTATGAAGAATACGGAAAGAACTCGACCAAGGGTTAGAATACGACAGACAACGATTCGTATCGCTACGAAATACTGGACATGCTATATGCTCCAACATGAAATTCAACTCCACGGTAAGTCCTCTATGTTAAAAGAAACAAATGGTCCGTTTCCTTTTGATTTTGTTGGCTTTGGAGGGTACCAGGTATTGATAGCGGCCGTATCGTTTTATCAGCGACCAGAACAGAAGATGTGGAACATGGCACTTAACCTAAGCTAGTCTTTGCTGGGTGAAGTCTTTATGTTAAAGGGAACAAATGGTCCGTTTCGAACTTTCTTGGCTTTCGAGTGTATTGCGTATTGATAGCAACCATATCGTTTTCGAATGGATAACTAAGCTAAGCCTCGCTGATGAAGCCTTCAGGGTGAAACCAGCAAAGGGGACGCAACGTCGGAACTACATGTCGACGAAGGAAGTGTGTATTCTGCGTCTGCCCACTGCCTTCAGCTACCGTTCGGTTTCTCCGTAAAAATAGTTGTTCCTTGCGGTTTCGAGTGGTGACACTCTACGGTTGGTCATTCAAAGTGAATCCGCTGCTTTGTGTTTGAATGCTTATTTTTTGTTTATGAAGCCTTTACAGTTCGCAACAGGTGGAGGAATTTTGTCAAGAGTGCAAGGAAACCATGCTGCGCCAAAGCAGCTCTCAGGAATCTGAGTGTGGACAAGACCACCTCGTAGAGGCGATTGCGTCTCAGGTCGACCATCAAACTGTCAACAGCATAATCGAATCTCAAAGGCAAAGGTGAGTTTTGCAATGCAACAGACACTATATAGTAGCTAGTGAATGCACGACCCATCTCTCCGCATTTGAGAAAAGTTTCTTTTATGAGTTATGAGCCCCACTTGTCTATTTTTCCTCCCAACAATTTGCCGCCTCCTCGTGGCGGGGAGGTGTTTCTGGGGATGTTTCTGGGTGGGTGTTTCTGGGACTGCGATGCACAGCGCGGTGAGTAGGTTTCACAGCAGGGTCTCCCAAGCTTAGAAGGAGTCCAGCCTTTCCATCAGGAAACCCAGCTAAGAATAAACCAATGCTAGGATTCACCACCGTCCTGGTATCAAACTAGTCGCATGGTGGCAAATCTCCCTCGGTTCCACTAGGACTACGACTGCATACGGTGGTGACGACTTGGCGCAGACTTTGGCTATGCTGACCTTGGTACTCTAGGGAATCACAATGGCTAAACCAGCAAAACTCTGAAAAAGTGGAAATCATTCTGGGGCTCTCACAACCAGTGAAGACGAGCCATCCAGGTGTCCAAGTAAGTATTTGTCTAATTTATCTTCTAGATTTAATCCGCTTCCTGCTAACCCTGACTTCGTTGCGTTCGCATCGTTTGAATCGGGGTAAAAGTTGCAACGCATCGTAGTGGAATCAAGTGTTCACTGGAATTCATGGACAAACAGAGAATATTGCCCGTCGGAAATTCCAGCGAAGGTTGAACAATTTTTCCGCCCACCGTGGATAAATTTTTAATATTTTTCATATACTGCTACCAACTATCTACTAGGGAAAAGTTTTCGAATTGAAATTCTTTCCAAAGTACTTTTCTCAATTTTTTTCGACCTGATTCAGCCTTTTTTTTCCTGAGGACAATAGATGCGGTGCACAAATAGTCCATCCTTCTGTGACGTGCCTGCGAAAGTGCTTCACTCCTTCATTGACCTCAACCATTAACCATGGAGCTGATCAGATTTGCTCATGGGTTTGGCTGTGACTTAGAGATCTTTCGTCTTCTGACTGTGCAGGGCTATGTCCAGACCTTCTTCACTTGCAATCATCTATCCTTGTAGATCGAAGACAGATTTGCTATCGTGCGACAACGATTATAGGACGGCAGCAATTCTCGTTGAACCTGACGGAATCCGTTTCAGAAGTGTCACATCAAATTGAGTGTTTGTTTTTGATCAGTTCTATATTTGTGAAGGCTTTACACTTAACACTGCTAGTCCGTGTTTCTCATGCGATGCAGCTATTCAGTGCGCTCGAGGAACCCGACTAGCCCCGCACTTGTTTCTGGCGAAACGTTTCCCGGCCTCCGGCCATAGGAGTGAAGACGCGAGAATGCGCAACAGTCTTAATGTATTAGTCCACTGTTAATTATACAAAATTGATGGCAGCTGTATTTCGATTTGATCCTCAACACATTATTGGTGACATTCGATTTTCTTTGGCCTGGAGGAATCCCCTACAGACAGGACAGAGACATTGAGTGCCCTGCTCAGTGGGAAAAGCTTTCTATGCTACGCTATCTATACAATAAGCAAGCAGTGACTGAGGAACTCGTGTTGGTGAGAAAACATTCCAAAGCTGTTCTTCTTGCAAATTTTGATTTGTACAGAATAACCTTTCCCAAACGACATCTGATATATATATATATATTTGTAGTTGGAGAACACAAAATATTGTAGATAAACTGCAAAAGAAGCAGCAAAAGAGGAAATTTACTGAAATTAATGCATTGAGTCAGTCCGCGAACTTGCACGCATATGTATTGGACACAATGCATGCCGTCGCAAACGTTTGGAAAATAAAGTACGCATGTGTTCTATTCTGTTTATGGCTCGTTCACTGCTGATATCCATGCATAACCACTATGTTTAGTGCCGTGGGGCCCGTGTGGCGCAGTGATTGGAGGTGCCACTGCGGCGCGCGCGTGAAATGCGCCCATGGCCCACCAAGCCTTCCATCCCTCCGGGGTCGGCAAATTGGTACCAGACTTGTCTGGGAGTTTAGCAGCCCTGGCTCGATCCATCGGCAGGCCACCGCGAGTCATTGTAAAAGGCCAGATATGCATTCAATCACCTCCAACGATACTTAATGAAGTCGAATGCATGGCGCATCCCTCAGGGATTGACCAACGCCGAGAGCTTTATCCTTTATCCTTTATGTTTAGTGCCTTCTTGGATTACTGAGCTGACACGGGGTTGGGACAAAATCCGGCTGTTTCGACGTTTTCGTCTTCTTCAGAGCCGGATTACTATGTTTACTGATCAGTGTTCAGTCAGGTTAAGTAGAACTGAGACAGTGCGCACTGATATCAATGTGGTCTACATTAAGCGTAGAACTAGATGTCGTTCTGTGGCCAGAAATTACACAATGTTTGGAATGTTTTCAATAAATTGTTTTGGAGTTCTTTTAGCTTAAAGAACGATCTCTCGATACTTACTTGTATACTTGGATGGCCTGTCCACACTAGTTGTGCGGGTCCCATTGTAATCTCAGTTTTTTTTTCGGAGATTTGCTGGTTTAGCCACTGTGGTTCCCTGGAAGCCCGAGGTCAGCCTAGCCAAAGTCTGCTCCAGGTCGTCACCATCATAGGCAGTTACCGCCTTTGTGGATCAGAGGGAGATTAGCCATCATGCTACTAGTTTGATACAGGGACGGTAGTGGGTCCTGCTATTGGTTTACTTGTAGCTAGGCTTCCTGATGGAAACGCCGGACTCCTCAGTATCCAATAAACGAAATCCACCCACTGTACGTCGCAACCCGATACCCAGAAACACCTCCCCACCACGAGGAGGCGGTAAACCGTTGGTAAGGTTCTCTCACTAACTCATTTATAAATCTGCCATGAGATGGTGCTTAAGAATGCTGACCGTAATGTTGCTTACAACCACTATGAAAACTCAAAATTTCTTGTTTTCAGCCTACTAGTTAGGACATAATGTTCCATTATGCAAGCAAAAAATATTACATTTTTTTTGGTGTATTGATAATTTTCACTATTTCCTGCATCGTCTACAAACACAGTGCTCACGGCTTTTCTTCAGTCTCCGACGATTTGAAAAAACCAACGAAATGCTGTCCAACTGTAATCACTTGAGCGAAGGACGCCTGGAACGTGCTCGTAAGGATGTGAACTCGCATAAGGAAACTATCTTGCAGGTGTTTAAAGATCTTCAGAACAATTTTATTCATGTCGACAGTGACGTGAAACTAAGGATTTTGGGAGTTGTAAACATTCAATCGAAAAGGACTTGCAGTAATAAAGCACAACCATTACCTATCTTAGATGAAAGCTGACTTGGAGTTCATATTCAAAAAGATTAGGCTTTTCAAACAAACGCTTTCAACGAATTACCCAGAAGTGTACAGGAAAGGTACGACGCTGAGCTATTAATTATTCCAGATGAAGCAGGTAACGGTAATTGCTCACTTTAGTTGAGGAACAATGTAATGCGAGACTGTACGAAAAGACAGACTGAACTGCTCAGAGATAAAGAGCAAAACACAAAGATGTTGGTGAGTATCTTCGCAAATGGGTCTATCTTAGCGCATCTTTTTGCGCGACTTTTGGCTTTCTCCTGATGAACTGCTTGATTGACTTCTTTTCCTCGATTTCTTCCGAAGATGATCATCGCTGCTGTAGCAGCTACTATATTACTGGTGAAACGTTGTAATGTTAATAGCAGACACAAAACGACGGAATAACGTCTCACCTCCTTTTCCGATGGCTTTTTATCTTGTGTTTCTTCTTCTTCTTCTTATTTTTCTTCTTCTTCTTCGATTCTTTCTTCCGGTGTTCTTTATCCAGTTTCTCCACTTTAACTGAGAAACATAATAAAGAAGAAAACAGCAATACTGTTAGTTAAAAACGTGTACCAAGAGGAGTCTCTCCATCGCTTTCACTGCTAGTTGAGCTAATGTCAATCACAGTCGACTGACCAGGTTTTAGTTGGATACAGTTTCGACACTGCAATAGAAGGTTAAGAGAATGAATACGAGAATACAGGAAGAATTAAGGAATACAAAAACTTTACTTGGAATGGGAGATGTCCTGGGTAGCCACACTTTCGGCATGCGCCAGTAACAGCCTGTCTGACTTTTGCTAAACCCGATACATCTGAAAATACTGATCTGAAGAAAATGTTTGCTGTACCAACGAGAGCAATCACTAGATAATGGTTCTGATAGGGGACCTTTTTTGGAGATTTGCCTTTTAAAGCTTTCGTGAAGATTGGATTTCGTATAATTCAAATACAACTAAACCACTGAATTGTTGTACTTCTGACGACAAACTGCAAATTTTTCTTGCAAGGTAAAAGACTTGTGAAGGAAATATATAACACAAGCATTCTGCGTGAAACTGTTGCTTTCCAAAATGAATAGTAGATACAGAAACAGAACTCTGATGTGTCTTACTTTAAAAATTAGCTCTTCGTTAAAAATAAGAGCTATTCGCTACTTCAAATCTGGTTTCATAAGTTGTCAGTAGAAAGTTTTCCATCGCGCTCATTTTTATGACAACTGCTAACAGTTTTCGATAACTGTTTAGCAGAACATGAAATAGAGCTTCATAAGCTTACCCTAGCATAATTTCCATTTTTTCAGAGTTTTGATGGTTTAGCCATTGTGATTCCCTGGAGACCTGAGGTCAGCTTAGCGAAAGTCTGCCCCATGTCGTCACCACCACAGACAGTCGCTGTCGTTGTGGATCAGAGGGTGATTTGCCACCATGCGATTAGTTTGATACCAGGACGGTGGTGAATCCTGATATTGGTTTATTCTCAGCTGGGCTTCCTGATGGATGCACCGGACTGCTTCTCAGCTTGGGGGCCCTGCTGCGGGGATGGATCCACCCGTGGTACAGCGCAGCCAGACACCCAGGAACACCTCCCAGCCACAATAAGGCGGTAAACTGTTGGGAGGTTTATAAGCCTATAAAAAAAGAATTAAAAGAATTTGCTTATTGCTTCAAAAATGTTTGCATTTTTTCTTTTCTTTAATATCACTCTGATTCTAAACTTTTTTAAAAGTTAAAGTTTTGGTAAATTGACAAAGAAGCTTAAATTTTCGAAATTTTTAATGCAACCGCGGCAATATCAAGCATTAAGGTCGCATCTCGAACACCATTACGCCTGTTTGGACCCAAACCTGCTTATTCGAAAGAAAAGGCTGTTCGAAACAAGAGCTCCACGATGAATATCGAAAATATTTGCGGAATTTAGATAATCAGAACTCCAATGTGGAGGAACAAGAAAGCTCGCATCTTACTGCACATATTATCCTAACAGATTTTCATTCCAACCTAGGAACTCGAAAGAAATGAACTGTCAAATTCGTATGGAGCTGGGAAGGTCAATTCTTTTCACCCATGTGTGATTTATGAGTTATATGGTCCAAAGTGTGTTATGAAGCAGAATTCCTGAATCGCTATATTACCTACAGTTCCACTTAAGCGTTACCCTCGTCAGCATCAACGCCATGCTGTTTCTATTAGCAATATTAAGGCTTTATCAGAAACAAATCAAACTTTTAAGAAGCTGTCATGATGCTGTGGTTGTGTGTTTACATCTTTTCACACTGTGAAGATATGATTATTTTGACCATACCTACGAAAGCATCTTCATCGTTGGAAAAGGATACGGTAGCCGCCAATTCAGCAAGAGTTCGAGCATTCGAATTTGTCGAACCACTGGGATCTCCGAATGACCGTCTGAATGGCAGCGGCTCCAAATTTGGATTATTCATGAACTTCGCAAACTGGAATGACCACGAGCTAACATAAAGACGAACTGACCAGACTCACGGAACCAAGATCAATTTACTAATAAGGATAAGAAAGTAGGGGAAACCAGTTTGCTTTAAGTCAAAAAAGGACGAATTTATTGTGAACGCTGTTTATGTAGGGATGAAATATTGAACCGTCGTTCCGAATGTTTATGAATTCCTTACAATTACTTTTCAGTACTTTTTGTGGATAGAAATAAAAAGAAAATAGTTCCCAGGATCGACTTTCTATTAACCTCGGCATTGGATTGTAAATCTGTTGTTCTCTTTTTTACAGCAATCACGAGGTTGTTAATCAGCACATCTTTACTTCCTTACAAATAAACACATACAACGCAAGGTTGCTGACGGTTCGGCAGTGTCTCCATCTTCAGAGCCTGGAAATGTCCACTAATATGTAATTTACTAGATCAAACTCTTCAAAAGCACGGACAGAAAAATGAAAATCTGAACAATAATTACACGATCACCGGCTTAATAATTATAATGATAATTACACCCACCGTTTTTTACCTGCCTTCCAACGAGGAAGAACAGCCGCTTAGGGTCGAATATTTCCAATGGCTATGAAACAGTAACCTCACAAGATAAGTTTAGAAGGAGGGCGAACCCCCAAAACGAAGGGTTTGGCCGAAACAAAAACCCGTTCATCTTGCCCTTCATTAGCGATGAAATAAGTATACCGAGGAAGAACAGCCGCTTAGGGTCGAATATTTCCAATGGCTATGAAACAGTAACCTCACAAGATAAGTTTAGAAGGAGGGCGAACCCCCAAAACGAAGGGTTTGGCCGAAACAAAACCCCGTTCATCTTGCCCTTCATTAGCGATGAAATAAGTATAGCGATGCTTAAGGTCAGATCTAGAAGAATCGGTGGCGATGATTGACATACCACCGGATACTCTACGTCATCAGTTAGTTCGTAACCGTCTGTATAACCGTCTATGTGAAACACCAAATTGCGTACTTTCCCCTTACGGCAGTGACGACTACTGCATGAGTTCAGGTACAATATACCTGATTTCTTGTAGTACTTACGAAGACGAATGTATCGGCGAACTTTTATGTATCCGTATAAAAGAACACCTAAATGGCAAACAAAAACAAGGAACCCCACTAGGGACGCATAGGATACAAAAGCACAGCGGAGACGATTTTGATATGAAAGTCGCTATCGTGGCACGGGATACTAAAACACCAACGCCCAAATTTCTCGAGGCTTTTTGGATAAATTCCGAGAATGAATAGCAGGGAAGTAGCAGGGAAGAATGCCCTGAGATAACAAATGATCTAGCCCCATATCTCAGAATTGATTTTTGATGCAGGGTGGTGCAGTCATCAACCATATGCGACTCTGAACTGCTGTTCTTCCTCGGTGGGAAGGCAGGTTAAAAAACGGTGTGTTTTTCGAGAAGCCGGTGATGGTGTAATTATTGTTCAGATTTTCATCTTTCTGTTCGTGCTTTTGAAGCGTTTGACCTAGTAAATTACGCATTAGTATACCTTTTCAGGCTCTAAAGAAGGCGATACTGCCGAAACGTCAGCTACCGTTGTGTTGTATGTGTCGCATTTGTGAGGATGTAAAGGTGTGCTGAAATAACAACCTCGCGGTGGCTATAAAAAAAAGAACAGAAGACAACACTTAAAAACAGAAGCCCACTCTGCAAAGTGGAGACTGGTAGCTTATTATATTCTGTGTGTCTATGGAAAATACATAAAGAATAAAGCTCGTTGCATTGATCTATCCCTAAAGATGCGCCATGCATTCGACTTAATTAAACGTCGCTGGAGGTGACTGAACTCCCACCCCTTTAAGGGCCCGTGTAGCGCAGTAGTTGCGGGTGCTCTGCAATACATACGAGATCCATCCCCGAGCTCCAGGTCCACCAAGCCTTCCATCTCTCCGGAGTCGGCAAATTGGTACCAGACTTGTCTGCTAGGATTGCAGCAATGACACGATGCGGTAGTCACTGTAAATATCCATATATGCATTACATCACCTTCAGCGATGTTTAATGAAGTCTATTGCATAGAGCATGCCTCAAAGATTGATAAACGCCGAAAGCGTCATCATAGAGAATATATTTTCGATTACATCAGTATTACAGAATATAACTGAGAAAACGTTGCAAAATGCTGCATAGGAGAACCAGGCAAGATGTGAACAACACCTCGAAAATGAACAACATTTCCAAAACCATGCATCGATTTTTTATTAACTTATAAAAATGTACAAATTTATACAAGTATCTGACTTCACGATAGATTACAAATTTATAGGGTATTGTAGGATCTTGGACTATATACACTAATAGGTAGCGCGATGGCGGATGAAGGACTCGCACTCGGTCCAATTCTCGGAATAGAGTTTGCTGACGAACCCTACAAAAAATATAACCTCACGATCTGGTCACACAATTTTCAACTCGACATTTTCCTCTCAGGTAGCAAGATTTTCATTAAACTACTACCTTGCTTCCATCACCGTCACTGTCAAGCGATGAGCGTCATACCTGCTCTTGATCCTTATCCATTGTTTCCACTTGTTTAAGCATAAGTTTTTCTCGCAGTTTATTGTATTCGTTAATAAAGTACTCCATGTCATTATGATTAGCACGTGTGAAAAACTGTAATCTACTTGCTAAAGAATACATCTTTGCAAACATCTTGGGCCAAGAAAGCTGTCTTACAATAGTAATAGAAGGCATGCAATTGAAGACCTTACCTCATCTAAACTTTTCATGAGTCGTAAGCAAAGAGCATGTCCCCAAATATGGCCAATTTGACCGATCAATTTCAGCAACTGATACTTAATAGATCGATCTCCCTATAATGAAATACAAGCGGCTTTCTGAAGAACTACAAGGTACTGTTGGTACAAACCGTAAGTACAATACAAGAAGAAGAACCAACCATCAAATTTTTCACTAGTACTTGCTCAACGATAACCGTGTAAAGTGGGAAATCCAAGAGAACTGTCTCAAACTGATTTGAATGAATTAGACGGTGAAAGAGCAAGTGACACCAAACTCCTGACGACGCCACCTACAGAAATACTTTCGGTTTTTAACCTTCATCGCAAATTAATTGAATCATTTAGTCAAATTCACTTGTACAGTTTCTATGACGGAAACAGCACCAACTCCACACTAAGTGCTTTTAGACGACCGAATTCATTTCAACCTCTAACGAAGAAAAGGCGGTGTATGATGATATTTTAAAGCCTAGCAATGCACGTATCGTAAAGGTAACATAACCGAGTACCCTTAAAACCACCGCTCTTGAGCTCATTTTCGATCGAGGAAAAGGTTTATCTGTAGAGGAAGTTCCTGTTCAGTAGGATACCGGTAATTTAGAGGACTTCATTACGGACACTTGCCACATTCATTGCTTTTCCATTTCTTCAAGCGGCCCGTCTTCCACATCTATTGTGAAGATTCCAGCACTTATTGAATACTATTCGTCTCCTCGCATCCGTCCTGTGCACTATGGTCCTGTACCCTTTTGAGTGTGACTTCGGCTACTGCTTGAGGATTTTCCTTTTGTCATAAATGTCTTTGAATGTTGATCGAGTGGATTCTCCATAGAAACCTGAGTGAGTTAGGCTGCAGAGTTACCACATAGAGCTCAGAGAATGAATCATTTCCAGACAGGTCTGATTTTTTCGAATTTCCCAACCTCGGAGGGATGCAAGGCTTGGTGAGCCTAGGGCTGGGTGAGACCAGAGTTGTCATTGTGACGTTCGGCATCGTTACAACTGCGCTATCCGCCACTTCCTAGATATGACATAAATACTAAATATTATGTCCATAGTTCCCAGGATCGACTTTCCATTAACCTCGGCACTGGAGTATGAATACGTTGTTTTCTTGTTCAGGAATCGCGAGGTTGTTATACAGCATACATTTACTTCCATAGAGCACACACAATACAATAAAACAGTAGCTAACGTTTGCCGATTTGTGCTCCCCAGATCAATCCCGCTGTTGGGTGATTGCTGATGGCAAAAGATCGATAGAACTAGCTGAGAAACAGGCGATACGAAGGACCCGCATGGTGTGGTGGTGAGCGCGTTACTCCCCAGAAAGGACAATAGCGCGTTCGTTCCCCACCATAGACACCTGCGGTCCAGAGTTTTGCAAATATCTCAGCTTCATTAAAACTCACCGCTTTTTACATATTTTTTTTCGTCTTCTGGTAAGTGTTACTGAAGTGTTTGGCGTAATAAATTGTATATCAGTATACCCTTCCAGACTCTGAAAAAGGCGATGCTGCCGAAACGTCAGCTACTGTTGTATTGTATTGTGTGTGTTCTATGGAAGTAAATGTATGCTGTATAACAACCTCACGATTGCTGAACAAGAAAACAACGTATTATGTCCATAATTTTAGTGGACCACTGACGTATAGTTTGAAGCTACCCGCAACATAATTACGTGATTCTCCTCTCTTGGACCATAATTGGTTAAACAAAAACGAAACAAACGAAACAATAAGCTTCACACTACAACTTTTACGAACTATACGAAGTATATTAGATCATAAACGGGAAGAAAAGAAACTTACGTTATCTCTCAGTACTGGTAGGGCTTCCACGTATCGTGAGAGACCACGTATATCACCTAATCTTTTTTTACTAGGTAACATATCTAAGCAGCAATGGTACCACAGAAGAGAAGCTAGTCGGCTAGCCTAAAAGTTAGTAATACCTCCGCAATGACCAACAGCCTGGTTTTAAAACACATAGTGAAGCCAATAATTTGCTGTTTCCATGAGTTTACACGAAATTGTTTCATTCGGTTTTCGTCTCCATTGAGGTTCGATACGATTACACAGACCCTGATCGCTAGAAACAACTGCTTTGGACAGTTGTTTCCAATCACTGTGGTTATGAAGAAGACGAAGGCCCGAAATGTATGCAATGATAAGGTGCTTTTGGTTACAACCTCATGTAAAAGAATAAAGGATAGAGGTCTCGGCGTTGAGCAATCCCTGTGGGATTCGCCACGCATTCGACCCCATTACGCATCGTTGGAGGTGACTGAATGCATATATGGTATTTACAACGATTCGCGGTGGCCTACCGATGTATTGAGCCAGTGCTCTTACTCTCCCAGACAAGTATGGTACCAATTTGCCAAGCCCGGAGAGATAGAGGTCCTGGTGAGCCCTGGGAGCGCTGATCGGTCTCATGTGTGCTGTAGGGCGCATCCGACCACTGCGCAACACTCGTACCTCATGTGTAACCTCAACCTCATGTACGGTAATGAAAAGAACAAATTATTGACCAATCGTATGAATGTTAAATGGAATCCAATTTTGAAAGAAATAAGATGGAATTTATGCAACCACAGTTCTCACCTTTAAAAATGTTTTTAATCTTTCTGATGGTTTGGTTAGAAAATTCGATGCAGTGAAATCGTCGCCAAGGTCACCTGATACATATACACCTCTAGAAACGATTGCCACTAAATCAGTTACAACATACATAAATGAAAATTGAAGACGGTAAAAAATCCTTACTATTGACTTTCATCAATTCTGCTCTAATGGAATCTTCAACTATTAATAATGTTAGCTCAGGTAAGAACTTCGTTACGAAAATAGGATCCAGCACTTCAGAGTGAAGCAACTTCTTGCAGCTTAATTCCTAAAAAGACGTATTATACTTGAGTTGAACTAAACCGCCTATATCCAGATCAATATAAATCGAAACTACTGAAAATTTTCGAGAAGAAGAAAACAGAAAGTGCAAAATGAGGACCACATACATTTGCAGAACATCCTAACGACAATACTCGAACCAAAACAAGAACTGATGGTATATCACGGGGTAGATGTGCACCACCCTAGGAGAATATTAGTAATATTTATGTTTTAGCATAGAGCTCGATAAAAAAAAAGCAAGGATTATAACAACATGAACTTGGAATGCTATACTTAAAAGGAACTAAAGTGTTCAAAGCAGTCGTATCACCTGTAGTCTTCTTGATCGTCAAGTGACTGGAGTGGGCGCCAGTAAATCTTCCGTTTGACACATTCACGTGCAAGAGCAGCCCAGCGGATTCTGCTCGCTATAGGGACCCGTTGGGCATCATATCTTTCTCCTAGGCTCATCGTGAAGAACTCTGACCATCGGGTCGGCGGTCTTGCTGCTGTGCGTTTCACATCTAGAAGAATCCAGTCACTAACGGCTCTTGTCCATCGGTTGTCATTCCTACTCATTACGTGTCCGGCCCACCTCACTTTCCCCTGCTTGGGTGACACGGGATACTCCTAGCACCGTCCTTTCGACTGCGCGCTCAATAACGCTGAGTCACTTTTCATCCTGCTAACGCATTTACCAAGTTTCTGACGCATACGTTAACGCAGGAACTACCGTTGAATCGAAAAGGTGGGCACGAACTCGGGAGTTCTTTGTTCTCTTCGCTATATCCTCGATGCTCTTGAAAGCTTCATAAGCCGCTCGTTGCGTTCTGCTCAACTCTGCAACTAAGTCGTCCATCAAGTTGATTTTCCGACCTAGATAGACATAACTGGAGCATTCGGAGATATTCGTTCCGTTGAGCGTGAATGGTGCAAACGAAACCAATCCGTTTCTCATGAACATCGTTTTTGTGAGATTCAGTCGAAGACCAGAGGCTTTATTAAAGTCGGTAAGCATTCATTCCCCTTGGCTAATGTTTGGTGTTATGAGGACTATGTCATTAGCAAAGCGAAGAAGATGTAACTGCCGGCCATCAACTTTCACTCCCATGTTGTCCCATTCTAATCGCATGACGTTCTCGAGGGTGGCGGTGAATAATTCTGGCGAGATGGTATCGCCTTGGCCTACCTCTTTTAACGTCGATGTTAAAATCGTTGTGCCATGGTGACATCTTGCTTGTGAAATTTTTGTACAGCTCATGAAGAATCTTTATGTACTGAGTAAGGACTTCCTGACTATCAAGGACTTTCATGACTACTTCTATCTCTATTGAGTCAAAGGCCTCTTGTACGTCGATGAAAGTGAGACAGAGCGGCCTTTTGTACTCTCGCGATAGTTCAATGAGCCTTGTTATCGTGTGAATGTGGTCCACTGTACTGAATGCTTTTCGAACCCCTGCTTGCTCACATGGCTGTCCGTCGTCCAGTGTTCTGTCAATCCTGTTTAGGATGACTCGAGTGAAAAGTTTATAGACAACAGACACCAAGCAGATTGGGCGACAGCTGCCGATATCGTGCAATTCACCCTTCTTGAACAATAGCATGGTCTTGCTGGTCTTCTATTGAGTAGGAACCTTGAATTCAGACAGGTAACAGGTCTACAAAATTCTACTAGTAATATGAATGTGAAGAATCACTCACTAAAAGTTCCTATGATTCTTGTTTTCTAAATTTTTCTGTAGTTTTAAATTTACAGTGAACTCTGAAGAGTGCTTCTTTCCCAACCGCATTTGTGAGCTTAAGATTGACAGTGTTTGGCTTGACAGTGACACACTGATCCCACATTTTACGGTTTGTTCTTCCAATTTATTTTTTTTAAATTTCGCTTTGCATTACTTATCTGCATTCTCATTGTTTCTTCCAACTTTTTAACTTAACTTTTCGAGATTCGGTTAAGAACATCGCAAGATATTTTTTAAGGCACTGATTACATCGTCCTTGCGTGTGCTGGAGCTGAGAAACTTCACCGTGGCAAACCTTGGTATAAATCTGTTTGACAGAATGAAGAATTTAGGACTGGTATTGGATGACCTTCACGTCGGTCTAAGTCCTTGTTCTGTTCAGTGGGTTCGGTAATTTCTATGTGTTTTCTCGTATTTCGATACACTTTCAATTTACGTGAAGTGTTGTTTCAAGATCATGTTCTTGTATT
>MQTX01000138.1:903196-1030188 GCA_009735665.1 Angiostrongylus cantonensis | reverse complement strand
AATTTTTCTGTAGTTTTAAATTTACAGTGAACTCTGAAGAGTGCTTCTTTCCCAACCGCATTTGTGAGCTTAAGATTGACAGTGTTTGGCTTGACGGTGACACACTGATCCCACATTTTACGGTTTGTTCTTCCAATTTATTTTTTTTTAATTTCGCTTTGCATTACTTATCTGCATTCTCATTGTTTCTTCCAACTTTTTAACTTAACTTTTCGAGATTCGGTTAAGAACATCGCAAGATATTTTTTAAGGCACTGATTACATCGTCCTTGCGTGTGCTGGAGCTGAGAAACTTCACCGTGGCAAACCTTGGTATAAATCTGTTTGACAGAATGAAGAATTTAGGACTGGTATTGGATGACCTTCACGTCGGTCTAAGTCCTTGTTCTGTTCAGTGGGTTCGGTAATTTCTATGTGTTTTCTCGTATTTCGATACACTTTCAATTTACGTGAAGTGTTGTTTCAAGATCATGTTCTTGTATTTTCTAATAATAATCAGTTGTAGCGCCTGTGGCGCAGGTGTTGGAGGCGCCACTGCAACACACACGTGGAATCGATACCCGCGCCCATGGCCCACCAAGCCTTCAATCCCTCTCGGGTCGGCAAATTGGTACGAGACTTGTCTGGGAGGATAACAGCACTGGCTCGACACATTGGTAGGCCATTGCGAGTCATTATAGTCATCCATCTGCGTCTCAAGGAAACATACGGTCGCTTTCGGTCCGTGATTAACCCCCTGTCCGAGGAAGCGCGATGCCTCGTGACTAACCGGCTCGAGATCCCTCATATGAGAGACCTCCGTGGCAAACTAGCCGCATGGTGGTAAATCTCCCCCTGATCCACGAGGGGGCGAGTGCCTGTGGTGGCACTAGGGGGAAGAGTTCGGCCTAGCTGACGTCGGGATTCCAAGGATCCACAATAGCTAAACCAGAAGAACTCCGACAATATGGAAATCATGCTGGAGACCGCACAGCTAGAGGGGACGGGCGATCCAGGTATCTATGTAATTGAAGGGTTCAAAACAATATAACATTGGAAAAATGTGGTACTACGAAATCCAAGGTAAAATTTTTAGAATGTTTAACAGGTAAACTTAAGTTTTTGGTAAAAAGAACTTCGTCAAACGAAGAGAAGCCAGAAGACTGTCATCACTAAACGAGCTCTGAAAATAGGAAAACACATACCGAATCTCGCAGTTTCTTCAGAGTCATGGAACACAGGAAATGAATCACATGGACGTCTCCAGCTATCATGGCCAGATCTACGATACTCTGAAAAAGTCTCTATAATCAACATAAAAATGAGAGTTAAAGTTACTTGTCAGGAACATAACTCATATGATGTTTTAGGGAAGCTGTCTAGGATGTGACGTAGCCTGTTCGTTTGGTGACTCTCCAGATGCTTATCACGCATGCATGCTTCCAGGCACCAGGCAAAGTCGTGACATGGATCTGAACGAACGTTAAAATAATATTCGTAAGAGAAGATTCACAAGATATTCGTTTTCACAGTGAATTGACTTTACGAACCAGATTTAATAACATTTTCGATACAACCGTCATGAGCCGCCATGATTAGTTCATTTCTGAATAGAAAAAACAGACCGAAGTCCATTGTAAAGGTGCTCATAAACATATTAACATTATGAACCTTAAGACAGACCTTAACGAACACAGCATTACATCACCTGTTGCAGAAAATATTTCCCTAATGTAAGCCGTCACATCAAGGAATAATTCCTCGTAAGTTCCAATAAACGTGATCAAATCTGCAAATGTGGAAATTAGGATAATAATAATAGATAAAGCTCTTGGCGTTGATCAATCCCTTAGAGATGCACTATGCACCGGAGAAATGGAGGGTTTGGTGGGCCAGAGAGCTGAAATCGATCCCATGTGTGTTGCAGAGTGCCTCCGACCACTGCGCCACACGCGCTCATACGGAAATCAGATACTGTGAAAATATCTGGTTTTCAAAATGGAAGCACACAATAGCTACAGTATGGTTTATTTTTTTTTTACGTTCGAAATTCATTTATAGCATTCGGTTATTGGATACCTGAGTAGCATAAAATTACCGCTGGAAAAGATAAAGTACCTTTTACTTCCTTCCATTGACGACGTGCCTTGGTGGTCTCAAATGTAAAGAAATTTGTTTTAGACGGTTCAGCGGATGTCAGCAGGTCTTCTTTGCGTCTGAAATAATTCGGTAATGGACAGAAATGCATGACACATAATAGTCAAGCAAAAATACAACACGATCTTTGTGACGAGCCAGTTCAACGACCAGCGTAGCCAGAAAGAGAGCGAAACGTGAACATCATATTGCTGTGAACAGCTCTGTATGCTCCGTGTTCTCGATATGCACTACGTGTTGAAAAGACCTTAACAACATCCTTATTTGCCGCTGCCGCGTTGTAGAGTTCCCAAATTATCGTCGTACCGATGGTAGTTCCTATTTATTTTCTTCCTTGAAGTTTGTTGAGATATGAACCACTTTCACGAATGTTTACGCGAACCCATGCATTAAAATCAAAGCATGTCGTTAAAAATGTGTTAAAATAACTTCTCGAGCATCGGCTTGTACCCTTTAGACGTCTACCAGTTGTTATAACAAAAACTTTCGGTTGGACTCCACATGCAGATCTTCCATGTAACGGGTTTTACCTGTATCATCTGTAGTCAAGTAACTCCATAGGGGCGAAAGTAAATCTTCCCGTTCTCCCTGTCGCGTGCAAGAGCAACTCAATGGGTTCTGCTCGCTTTAGGGAGTAAATGAGTCAACATGGTATATGGACCTAGTCACTCATTAGTTATACGAAAGGACTCTAGAATAGCTTAATTATAGAATACATGGGATACAGCCATACTCGCATGGAGCACATCGACTATAATCGTCGCTTAACCAAATATCAAGCATTCATAAGTGTGTAACAGTATGGGAAACAGCTAAAACTTGTGAGGGAAAGGATTAGGATTTTGAAACTATTAGATTTCGAAACTATCTAGTTCGGAATTTAGAAAAGCGACATACTTCAGATAGGAATCGATTAAAGGTCGGAACGCTTCTCTGAACAAGTCCTTGTCTTTCAACCAAATTTGTTGCTGTACGGAGAGTGGGCAGGCATCGTAGAAGTTTCGATCACGCATGATAGTATCGAGGTAACTGAAAAAGAAACTCAGACTGAGAGGTGTTCTCAGAAAAGGACTTACAAATCTTAATTAACAACCAGAACAATGCTGAGATATTCGCAAAACTCGGACCGCAAGCCAAATCGAACCACGATTACACTTTCTGGGGGTTCGCGTATCACACACTGCATCATGGAGGCCCTTGCTTTGCGTTTCTCTCTTTCTTTCTTACCAAATAAACTATTTCAACCAACCGTTCTTCGAGTTTAGGCAATTGTTTGAGATTCTCCAGAACAATTTGGCGAAAATGTGGGAGACTAAACAGATCGAAACATCTTCGAAGCTGCTCCTCAAGTTTCCCAAACGACTCAGGAGTCCCATGTTCACCAAGAGCACGTATACGAGCCACGACTTGTTCAGATATGTCAGTTGCTGCCTGTCAAAAACTTGAAAAGATACAAGTAGATAAATTAATGGCCAAATAACCTTTCACAGCTAGCGATAATATCGTAGTCGATTCAACAACTATTTCAATCTTTGGTGTTGTTAAAGATTTGGACAATTACTGATCGCCAGAATATCGTAGGATACTGGGTATCTATATGTCGGGCTCATCCAAACTAGACAAGAACTTCTCTTCGCTGGGGCCTCAGAATCACCTTCCTTTAATTTCTCGGTTGCAGGCCTTTGCCAGAAACAAAGTGCAGGCTACCATGGAACAGTTAGACCTACGAACATATAGATGTGACTACGTGAATACTTATTACTTGGATACTCGGATCCGCCATTTTCACTTGTCGTGCGGACCCCGGCATAATCTCCATTTTGCTGGAGTTTTTCTGGTTTAGCCACTGTGGTTGCCTGAATTCCCGAGGTCAGCCTGTCCGACCCAAGTCGTCACCATCACAGACAGTCGCATCCTTTGTGGATCAGAGGGAGATCTGCCATCATGTGACTAATTTGATACCAAAATGGTTGTGGATCCTGGTATTGGTTTGCTCTTATCTGGGCTTCCTGATGAAAACGCCGAACTTCTTCCCAACTTGGGAGCTCACAGCCCAACATCCAGGAACACCTCCCAATCATGATGAGTCGTTGGGAGGGACTACATGAATATGAAATGTAAAGTCAAATTCGATAAAGTAGAAAAAAGATTGAAAAATACGAGCGTCGCATGGCAAACACACGGTCGCTTTGGGTCAGCGTTTAGTACCAGTAGTACAAGTAGGGAAAGCGCTATTCAAATCCCTGCAGAATCGACTAGGGATTCATCACACGGGAGATCTTAACAGAATAATAGATCGTACTTAAGTCATCTATTCATCTACGAATACGAAAGCAGCACATAGATATTTTACTGTAGTGAAATACCTGATCATAGAAGTCATGTCGCTTTATTTTGTGCAGATCCAAGAGCTGAAGTGCAGGAGGAAGGGTGTCCAGCTGAAGCAGCAAAATTCCAATAAATATCAGAATACCAAAACATCAAGATAAAAACGAGCAGTACAAGAACTTCCATTTTCACCTTGATGCTATTTTCGTCCTGAAAGCGCTTCACTGCATTAATGAGGGTGTTCACCTTCCTGGTTTTCGCCAGTGTTTGCCGCAACCTTGTCCTTCCAAGAAGTGGGTGATTTTCGAGCGATTTTGAAGGATTCTCAGTCATTATCACATCCAGAGATAGAAGCAGTCTCCGCCGAGATTGAAATCAATGGTCTTCAAGCATACCAAATAATCCCTTGAACATGTCCACCAAAAAATTTTAAGACGACAAGTTGTGATGTCACTTCGAAACTATTACTTGCAGAGATCATTGTTCTTTGGTGTGATAAAACCAACGGCCTCATAGTAGTGGCCCTCTACGGGATCCAGTCATCACTTAACCGATTATTCACGGGGGAATTTCCCAACCAACACACTCCTAACCATACACACTAGCTTCAGAGCAAACGTGAAAACATTTCGCGCGATACGAATTGAATTGAAAGCATTCACGAGACGTCAAGTTAAGCGTGGAGGCCGCACCGGATGACGCCTGATTCCTCGCTACGTGCAGAGCGCATCGCCCTAGGTGCGTGGAGAAACTAGGATCCAAGTACCTTTCTGATTAGCCGTGGTATCTGTGTTATTCATCGGTATAAATTCAAGATGTCGCCAATGGAATTGTCTATTTTTATTTGTGTGTAAAAGACGCCTAACCAGCTTTCCTTTTTCGAGCTATGGCTATGCCAAGTGTTCGTACTATTATTTCCATACGTAACTATCGTTAGAGGAGCGTGTAGACAAGGTAAGTGGCACCTTACAATACACATGAAATTATTCCCTGGTTCAGTTCCGCACCTCGAGTCATCCAAACCCTCCATCTCTCCGGAGTCGGTGGAATGGTGACAGATTTATCTGAAGGAACAGAGCACTTGGTACATCGGTTGGCCACCGCAAGTGGTGATATGGGCAAAATTAGTATTCAGTCACCTCCTCAATGCTGGACCAAGTCAACTGCATGGCCCATCCCTCAGGGATGGGTCGACGCGGAACAGTTTATCCTCCTCCTCCCTTTTACCAATGCTCACACAGATACACATAAAGGATGAAGGATAAAGCTTTCGACGTTCATAAATCCCTGAGGGATGCGCCATGTGTTCGACTTCATTAGGCATCGTTGGAGGTGACTGAATGCATCTCTGGCCTATGCAGTGACTCGCGGTAGCCTACCGATGTGTCAAGCTAGCGCTGCTATCCTCCCAGACAAGTCTGGTATCAATTTGCCAACCCCGGAAGGATGGAAAGCTTGTTGACCCTGGGACTCGGGGATCGATCCCATGTGTGTTGCAGGACGCCTCCGACCACTGCGTTACACTCGTCCTTTAGAAGCACATAGCTGTCCGAATTTGAAAGTGCTCTGCAATTTGTGATGTGTATTTCAATATTTGTTAGCCGTACATGTTTCGTTGCAAGCGATAACCATGACTTATCATGACGACTGGCAATGATAAAGCAGTGAATTACTTATTAGTACTTGAACCTTATGTGTCTTTGATGGACTATGCTGGTTTCCTGATAACTAGTGGATTGGAGTAGCTGAGAACTCAACGGCATCGTAGAAGAGGGTTTGTTTTAACACTCCGGAGTGTACATTTTCCTAATCACTATGCGTTACTATGTTTCATTTTAGGTTAATTTTATTGGTCAAAAATTTGATTTCTTACCTTCATATCAAGTCCGAAGGTGAACAGATGAACAGACGTTGATGAGATCAAAAGATCCATCGTCTGTTGCTGGGGTCTATTCGACTGTCACGATATAGAGATTACTGGAGCACTAATCTTGCCTTTGCTTGCCATATTGTTGCAGTCCACGTTATGATGATAGATAACTTTGAGAGCTTGTTGTCAAAACTCTGTTTTGCCGATGATGAGGTGGATTACCGGTGGAATTTTTGACACCTGTATCAAGAAAAGAAGAAGCTTCTTCCCAAGCGGATCATCAATGGAGAAGGGAACAGTGAAATGAAGTAGGAGACAAGAAGAACATTACTATGACGTTTATGGTTTACGACGCTCCTGTTGTCCGCTTCCTAAACATCAGTGTTTTCTACAACGATTTGATTTTGCATTAACGATATGCGATTCCCTGGTGTCGCGTTATAACACCCGAAACACTCTCAATCCTCCCGACCACTGCTACCTCTTTCTTGAACGGGATTAGAAGTCATTGATTTGGAAGCACCACGTTTCAAATTTAACGGAAGTCAAGTTCAATAGCGAACTCATTCAACTGAGGTTCTGTAAGGAATTAATTCAGCTAGGTTTTCTGTGTGTGCTCAGCATTGGCTTTCCATGAGTTTGAGCCACCATTTAGACAAATTAGTTTTGCATTCCTTATACCAATTGTACAATTTTTCTATCTTGCGTGAATGATGTAGGCATCACATAAAGAGCTTTCTTTATCTACTTAGAGAAATCACAGTTAAACGCTCCGTACATCAACACAGGAGTGTTTTTATCTCATATGTATGGTGTAAACATTCACTGATCTGAAACATTCACTAGTTTGTCCGGTAAATATGAAGGTTCAATTACCTAAATTTAGTATTTTCGCTGTGAAGGCAACAGCCAGCAAGATGCACGTGGCAAGCAGCTCACTATCGTGTTGCACATAATTGAACAGAGCAAACCGACCTCCGACATCCTCATTCGAGACCCATCGTCGTGTTTTCATTTGGCAGCTACAGTAGACAGATCAATTGTAGTACCATGGAACTACGATCACCATTTCTCGACGATCATTCAAATCCACCTTCGAGAATCAAGGAGAGACACAGCAGTGGCTAATCAACTTTTTAGTTCCCATACTATCTGGTATTCAACCATTATTCCACTACTTAACTACTACCAATAGTGCTCACCACAACATTGGTGCATCGATCGCAGCCATCACTACAGCTGGAGTTGCGGACGACATTCTGTAATCCTTGACCATCAGAACTAATATAAAACGACATAGGCAGAAATGAGCGAGAAATGCCAAAAAGAAACGAAAAGAAGAGATCAGATGTTGTTCAGGGATCAATCATATGCACTTGAGGGCTTCCGACAAGCATATCTCAGCTCATATTGAACTTTATCAATTGAAATAAAATTGTCAGAATGCAGAGATCATCACCTGCAAGAAGCAAGTTTGATCATGAACCCAAAACAGAGTTCCAGCCACGTGCACATTACATGCTAAATCTCAAGTGCACTTGATTTCCAGGCATGAAACAGCTCCAGCTTCGAGGAAACTGGTAAACAAAGGAGGACCTCTTGCCAATGATGACATCATTGGTGAAAGCAAAACTGCAATGAATCGTATGACCGATTGTCGAGGAGAGTGCTCCCATGGTATTCCGATGAACAGCTCAACATTGCCTTCTCACTCGTATGTCTTTCGAAGCACTCTGCCTCTGGTGGAACATCTGGAAACGTTGACGACAATGTCATCACTCGAATTCGCTGAAAATCCGCGAATTGAATGACTCAAAACTTTTCGTGATATCAAAAAATATCAACGATTGAATCCCAGAACTGATAACAAGCCACAATATTCTGGACCACAGATAAATGTCGCAACGTTCTCTTCTACGCTCCTTGTAACTTTGTTCTCACCGTTCCCCACTCCACCTCAAATATTAGCTTTAAGTGACGAGCAGCTAGGAAAACCGCTGAAAACACGCAACTCAACTAAGGATTTGCAATAAATTAATGAAAATGACAAATTCTAATATTCTTATATACACATTCAACACATTGTTTACACGGTTAACTTCACATACGGTTCGCCATCCCTCAATGACGTGGCGAGCTGCGATCGGGGCCAGCACTAGCACATCACAACTGACCTAGGCCAATCAAGTCTATATGCCGTCCTGGGGAACGTTGCCAAGGCCTGGTTGTTCATCGAATAATTTCCTAACTTACTACACATCGATGTGCAAACCTTCCTCATTGGACCTCACGAAAAAAGCGGCTCTGAAGAAGGCGATGCTGCCGAGAGGTCAGCTACTGTTGTATTGTATTGTGTGTTTTTCTATGCAAGTTGTAGTGTTCTTCCACGACGAAAAAAGCACGTGCGTGTAGCACAGTGATTAGAGGTGCCTTGCAGTACTAATGGGCTCGATCCCGCGCCCTAGGCTAACCAAACTTCGATCACTCCAAGGTGGGCAGATTGGTACAATACCAGTCTGAGAGGTTAGCAGCACTGGCGCGATACATCGGTAGGCCACCATGGCCACCATTGGTCAGATGTGGATGTGCTTGTGCTTTCAATCACCTCAGAACGATGCTTAATGAAGTCGAATGTATGACTCATCTCTCAGGGATTGATCAGCCACAACGAAAATAGGATTTTTCGAGCTTTGAATTTGGAGTCGACTAAAAATGAAGTTCACCGAAACAATCCTTAACTTTTAGAAAGCCAGCACCGTTCCTTATTAAGAGCGTACAAAGTTGAATTTCTCGACTAGGAATCCACTATGTCTTATTTCCAGCTGTTGTGATAGGTCGTGGTTGTGGTATCGGGCCGTTGGTTGCAAGATATACCGAGGTAGACTCATTATAAGTTCTAAAATACTTTCGTGTGGTACCAGCAATGGGTTTTGTAGATGGACTGTAGTAAAGCGTAGATTGCAGTATTATTCTCCACGATGGGTAAAGTAAACCTCTTCCCTAACTCTGTGGTCTTCTGACCCGAAAAGTTCCCTAGTTGTCAGAATTTATCATGTATTATGTAAATAACTAGCATTGCCGTGTTTAAATCGCGGTCGAGTTCCACTGTTCTTGCGGCTTCTATGGAATCAATGATGCTCGCTTGTTTGTTAACTTGTTCGACTAGCATTCATTTAAGGCGCCACGTAGTTTTACCTGCTCATGTCAATGTCTTACGACTTGGCAAATCCAGAGCTAGAGCTGACTGATCCATGCCCCGACATCCACGCCCTCTTCCTGAATTTTAACGACCTCTTCTTCGAAGGGATACTGGCTGGTTGTGAAGTGAAGTGGAGTCCACGAATGTTCTCGTGAGTTTTTTCGTGAATTCTGTTGGGAATGAAAGCAAACAGATACGAAGAGAAGCTTTGCAGATGTGCAGGTGTCTGTTCGTACGAAGGAAGGAGCGGCATGTGCTCAATTCGACTCAGTGTTCCGCTGTTGAAGTTGCGTCCACGCAAAGATCTCATAGAAACGCTACTGGTACGTCTTAATGACAGCTTATCCCTGGTCGTTTCTGTCAGTTAACTATGGCGGAGATTCGTACACTGATTAAGTCGAGATTCAGGCATGGATCTCTCCGCCTCCGCAGAGGTTTGGGAATTCCGTTTTGAATATCAAATGTACGAAAAAAATGTGATTGTTCTAAAGGCATTGTTTTCCTTGATGAGCAAAAACGACCTGATGTTTGCTCATCAGGAGAAAAAGTAGATTGTTGATCAATGCCATGAGCGTGTGTAACGCAGTGGTCGGAGACACCCTGCAATACACACGGCATCGGTTCCTACGCCGGTGGCCCACCAAGCCTTCCATCCCTCCAGGGTTGGCAAATTGATACCAGAGTTGTCTGGGATAGCAGGGCAGGCTTGACACATCGGTAAGCCACCGCGAGTCATTTTAGAGGCCAGATGTCCATTCAGTCACCTCCAAACGATGCTTAATTAAGTCGAATCCATGGCGCTTCCCTCATGGAGTGATCATCACTGAGAGCATTATTCTGTATCCTTGTGTTAATCATTGCCGAGGCTAAGCGAATGTGCCTTGGCTTGTGCTATGAATGAATATATATATATATATGCATATGTATGCAAAAATATGCATATATATATATATATATACATAAAGTTCGTATTTAGCATGAAATGATTCATGCCTTTTTGTTTCTTACGCGGAGGAATCGCGATCGGGACGGTCATGGGCCCGATTTCCAATACCATATGTGGAGGTCAGTATCTTCGCTTTTGTGGTTTGAACTTTTCACTTTGGTTTTACTAGTGACTTTCTAAGCAAGTCTATTGTTTTCGAAGTCAAATAGGGAAGGATTCTCTTGGAATGTTCAGAATTAACCACATGGCTAACACCAAGATAACCATCTACCACTCATTTCATGACGAAGTTGCTGCTTACAAGCAGCACATATGGAGGTTTGTACATGTTTTGTTTTGAGAACGAAGTTATTTTGTGGTCGTCACGGACGTTAGATATCTTTTTTGTAAATTCATATTCCAGGTTATCTAGGAATTTTGAATAGGCCAATTTCAAGCCCAGATTGCCCTAAACTGTGTCAATGTAGAAATAAACATTACCTTGTTGAGTAGTACTATAGCTCGTTGTGAACAGGGATTTTGCACTTTTACCCATCCAAGAACTACTACTGAAATTTTCTCTATGATACACGATGGTCGCGGGGCGACGTATTTTCTTTGGTCAGTTATTGTCGTTCTTAGATTGTTCATGAAAGCCTATTTTATTGGTTCCGAATGATTTTCGAATACATCGTTCTTCATCCATAGCAACTATGAAGCTATTTTTTTTCTTTTCAACCTTGGGTTTCTAGATGTAATGGTCCGTGTCGTGGAAGAAGTCCATACTTTGGCTACGTGAAGCGGTCATCGAACCGTGCCCCCGGTCCGAATGATCTGTGGTGGAGCGCTCATAAATCAAGTTGCAATGGTTAGCAATTAACATCAATGTACCATTTATCGGCGTTTCAGCTTTTTTTACTTATAGGGATATTTGAGAAGATTAAGGAGCCTAAAGGATATGGACAGCGAAAGAGGAAAAGGGTTGAGGAGGTTAGCTACCCACATATTGTGTATACTGCGTTTGGATTCCATATTTCTTAGAGTAGACCAATTAAATTTACAAGCGTCACTATGTTCCGCTCTCAGATCAATCTGTTTAAATAATTATAACGAAGGTTTCACGGTTGTTGTAGACGACATATCTATTAAGTAGTAACAAATGAAATCTTTGATTTTAAACGTAAACTTCGAATAACCATAACTTTTCCATATTAAAACCTATTGTTCGAAATAATTACAATTAGAATCAGCACACTTTTTCCAACGAGAAACAAATTTATTTATTCCAGTTGCCTAAAATTCTAGAGTTCTTAGAGTTCCAGAAGCGATGAATTCGTTGAAAGCTTTTTTCGCGTCATCGTGGTTGGTCAAGCATTTCTTGCACAGGAAGTTGTCAAGGTGCTTGAAGAAGTGATACCCAATAGGGGAGAGGTCTGGCGACTATGGCGGGCGAGGCAAAGTTTCGTTCCCAACTCCAACTTCAGCAGCGCTAGTTTCGCGACGTGAGGCCGGGCGCTATCATAGAGAAGAATTTGTTGCTTTCTGTTGACTAATGCCGGTCGTTGTTGTTGGAGTTTACGGTGCGTTTCGTCCATTTGTTGACAATACTTCTCTGCCGTAATTGCTTCGCCTGGATTCTAAATCTGCGATGAATAAGCTTAGCTGCAGACCACCAAACAGCCACCATAACCATTTTTGGTGCAATATTAGCTTTGGGACGTGCTGTGGAGCCCGATCGCAAACAAGCCATTGAGCTGAACGTCGCCGATTGTCGTACAGAATCCATTTCTCTTCGCACGTCACAATTCGATAAAGAAAAGTGTTGTGCAGAATAGGTGAAGACAACACTTCAAAACGGCGTTTTTTTTAATGTTTAACTCGTGCTGCACCCATTCGTCGAGTTTCTTTGATTTTCCTATGGGATTCGAGTGGAAATTGCTTCTGTGCTTGCACCAAGCTGTTCTGCAAGTTCTCGAACAGTTATTTGCGTGTTTGCTTCTATTAGTGGCTTCATTTTGTTGTCGTCAAGTTCGTTGGGACGTCCGCGACCTTCGTAATCTTCGATGTCGAAATTACCAGATCGGAATTTGCGGAACCATGTTAGCACTGTTGACTCCCTAACACTACCTTCATCCCAAACTTTGTATTCCAAGCTTCTGCCGCGGCGTTATGTCCACTATTCCACTCGTTCAAAAACAGGAGACAAATATCACGTTGATTCATACTAGAATTAAAGCTTATAAAGATGTTGAAGTAAGAAATTTTGAGGAAAACCAATACTACGTGTAGAAAGAGCAGACGTTGTGTTTTAAAAATAGATATATGGCATACATAAAGAACAAAATTTTTATCTAGGAAATTACAAGGAAAATTAAAACATTGAAATCGAGCGTTTTATATGTACCAACTTAATACTAATGCTAGACGCTGCTAAGTACGAATTAGTTTTTCGAAAAATGGTTATTCATTGGCATCTACTTTCGATGGTTCAGCGAGACGCAGTAGAACTGGCTAGCTATTTTCGTGTTACGGTATTACTGCCGTTCATTCCACATGGAAGCACATGTTACCAAGAGCATAGTAGTCAAAAGTGTTGTGGAGCTCAAACAACATGTGAGCGCTAATTTTCTAAGTGTTTAAATAGCTAAAAGCGAAAGTGTATGTGTGTCTCGTTGCTTTAGACAACATCATCGACTGTAGGACGACAATTACGATCTTGAACAAGGTGCTACATTGCACAAGCACTTCCTTAACAGAGTCGTTACAGAACCTCTTTCGAGATTGCCACTAGTAATTTTGCAGGCAGACGAAAACCACATCGGGCGGAAAGCATGGAGATCTGTTATTTGCGTTATTAAGGGCAGATTTATTTTGGATTGGTTGCAATTTAATGCATTTATTTGTGAATGGAGGGCGATTGTGGCGCAGTGGTCGGAGGTGCCTTGCAACACACGTGGGATCGATCCCTGCAACCCTGGCCCACTAAGCCTTCCATCGTTCCAGCTTCGGTAAATGGGTACCAGATTTCTCAGGAATGCTGGCAGCACTTGCTCGATACACCGGTAGGCCACCTCGAGTCATTGCAAAGGCCAGATATGCGTCCAATCACCACCAAACGATGCTCAATGAAGTCGAACGCATTGCGCATCCTTAAGGGATCCATCAACGCCGAGAGCTCTATAGCTTATTTGTGAACGGAATAGCAGCGACTCGTGTGTTTATTCTATAGTTAATTCTTTCCAAATAACTTTGATGGACGATGTCACCATGTTAGAGCTTTGTTTCAGTTCTCTTTGTTTTTGTTATGATTTTTCGTGCTAATTTTTTTTATCACTCAGCAGTCGTTTAAGAATACTGTGTACTGTGAACTATAGGAATCCCACATTGAAGGGTTGGCGACCGTAATATCATAGGAGTTCAAAGTCATTAAAGAAGAATGAAGTGTGTTTGTCTGTTTGTTTTAGAACGTGGTACCTGGCAAAAGAAGTACTGCAAACAATACTCTCGAACGTTATTTTTCGAACCCTGCAATTGGACATGGTCAGAGTTGTGGAAGTGCTAGCAGGCCTACGAATTCCTCTGATTTGTCAGAAAAAGGTGGTCCTACTGCAATATTCGTCTCTAAGACCGATAAAATACAGGGTACGTTTCTTTCTCTGTAATTCTTGTGCGTATACGATTTGAAATCTGCAGCGCTGCTTCTTTCTTTCCTTACTAATATTGGATTTGAGGCCCGTCACGTCTAGATAGCATGACCGAAAGTAGTTCATCGCGAAAATCGGATGTTGAAGTAATTGAGATTGAACTTGATCTTAAACTCGAGGAAATGAATCAAACTCGACGACACCTTTCCTTAAACGAAGATTCTGAATGTCCAGTTGACATTGGCAATGACAAGGATTCTCGTTTGTCACGTATTCACGCCGATTTCTCCAAAGCAACCGCGACTGATGTCACTCTTAGTCGTTTTGTTTATTGTCCATCATGTGGTGAGAGAATTGTTGAGTATTTTATCAATGACCACTTAGATACATGTGTATCCTTATAGTAGTACTTCTAATTTCCTTGTTTCGTGTGCTTTACATCTTTCTAACTATGGTCCAAGAGTTCCCGTTGTAGCCTAGGTATGCGGAAAATTCACAAACTTAACGCACTGTGGCTTTGTGTTATTTTTAGTTATCCTACGTCCAATACGAGGTGTCAGTTTTTTTGAAAATTTGACCCGATTTCCATTTCTCTTTCGAAACAGTAGTGCCTTATATTGTATAATCATAAGGACTTTCTGTGTTCTTTGCTCCTAAATTCTGTACAATTTATTATATCAGCTGGAATTATTATGAACTTATGAGCTTTAAACAATGAGGTGAGAAGCTTGCTCTATCGAGGAAGAGGTCGCTTGTAGACGAAGCAGATTACGTTGTCTTTTTGTGCTTCGCAATGTTCTGTCGTCGATACCAAGTAAGTGAATCCTGTAAGTGCAATTAATGATAATCGAAGGAAAGAAAGAATAGCGGTAAAAGTTTTGAACGACATGGTATTAATGGGATTTTCAGGAAGTACTAGCATAGTGGGAGTTCTTTCTATATAGGAGCTTGGAAGGAGCTTCCAATGATCTTGGGTCCATTGGTTGCATCACCATTTTCTTTCCTACGCAGTGCTTGGGAAGATTGAGAGATCGCAGCGGTAAAAGTTTTGAACGACATGGTATTAATGGGATTTTCAGGAAGTACTAGCATAGTGGGAGTTCTTTCTATATAGGAGCTTGGAAGGAGCTTCCAATGATCTTGGGTCCATTGGTTGCATCACCTACGCGGTGCTTGGGAAGATTGAGAGATCGCATTTTTTTTTTGTATTGGATCTTCTTAAGTGTAATACAAGCAGGTTATTTAGAGCGTTTTTTTCTCATTGGGTGTTCAAAATCTTTGTGAAGTAGATCCTGCGATTCTCTTCAATTTGTTCGGGTGGCATGATTAACCTTTTCACGATCTTGCGCATTGGTTCCGATGTGTGCACTGCTGTAAGTCTTGGGCGTACATCTTGGTTTCAAAGCCCACGCTTTTTTCTGGATTATTTAGCCGCATGGAAGCTTTTTGCCATAGTAGTAGTCAGTCGATAACTTGTCGAACACGGTTTTCACATCATGGCTTGTCCAGCAATAGGTGTTGTGAGTGCGCCACATATGCGCTACACCGTTTGCGTTAGGTTGAATGGGATTTTTGGGTTGAAAAAAAACATGAAAGAAAAACATAAATACACTTCAACTATCAGGCATAACCTTACGGAAACCTAGTAGCACCATGGTTAAGTAATAGACCTTTTCTTATTACACACAAGAGATGTGGAGGAATATGAGAACATAACATTGTGTATAAGTAAAAGTTAGAGAGACAGTGGAAATATATGAGGGGACCGAGTAATAGGGCGATAAGCTCAAGAAACCGGTTCTGCGGGCTGCATGCAAGCGCTCATGGACCGTACATCTCAATTTCAATGCATATTTCGATTACTCTCCAATAACAAGGAAACCGATGGCTCTGCTAAGCGAAATTGGCAGCAGTCATGAAAGGATTAATTTTAGGTTGGCTGAATGCTATTTCCATAAAGTAGTAATAGCCATACCAAAATGTGTGGATCGGTTGCGACAAATGAAAGAATCTGATGCAAAAGCTTGTGCATATCCGGTCTATATTTAGTCCACATACCTGTCCCAGAACAAATAACGTCTACGCTGGAGTCGGAGAATACCTTGATTGACGTTTCATGAATGGCTCTCTTCGAAGCCAATGCATCATCCCTTATGATATTCTGAAATTCACTCATCCGTTAGCTTCAAAATGAATGCCTATCGTTGGGATTAGTACTTCGAAGTGTCATGTAGGTAACTGGTGTGCGAAGAAAACTCATTTTATGGCTGCAAGAAATTATTGAGGTGAAATATACACATCTAGGTTCAGCGGATTTATGAATATACCGCCACTACCGTAGTAGTTCTGCCAAAAGTCTCAAATCCCTGTTTGGAATGTACTAGACTGCAGTTTGAAATCCCAACGCTAAGGTTTGTGCCCTAGAGTTGGGATTTCGCCTAGGCTAAAGAGCGTTGAATACGCCAAAAACCATCCATTTATTTCACATTAATGACAAAAATGCAACTTTCTGTGTAGATCAGAGTCGATATATTCCCGATCCGATTTTCGTCACAAATTGAGGTTTTTGTAAACGTCAAAACACAATGGTCACCATGGTAGACTGATAGCGCTGATGTCATTCGCCCACCCCATCGATTATTAGAGTAAATAAAAAAGTTCAAGGAATGACACTCCTTACTTCTATAATAAGATTCCTAAGCGGTTTGCTGTTACACTTGGCATCTGAGAACGTTGAAGTACCTCGAGCTCTTGTTTCTGGAATTATTTTTCCGTAGATAATTCTTCATACTATTTGTACTACAATGCACGCATCTATAAATGGGACAGCACATAATAGTTGTAAACCACTTTTGCGAGCTTAATGTATATAACCATAATGATGCTAAGATATTTGTAAAACTTCGAGCCGCCAATGTGTGGGGTGGAGAACGACCACGCTACCTACCTTTTCCGCGAGCTAACGCGTCCACCACCACACCATGCGGGTCTTTCATTCCGCCTTTCTCTCGGCCATTTTACTGACCTACAGATGCTATCTGCAATCACCAGTAAACCGGAGTGATCGGATCGCAGACACCACCGGTCCGGAGTTTTGTAAATATCTCAACATCGTTTTGGTTAAATTTCACCTAATACCCAGCCGTGAAAAAAGAATGGGCAGTTAATAAAAAAGGGTTTACTTTGCGTTTATATTCAGAAATTCCGGCCAATTCTAATAAAGATGTGCTGGGTACGCTCGCGTGTCGTTGGTTTTTCAATGCTTCGGAATATATCGGGTTACTATTATCATAATGAACCATATCATTTAAAATGCGAAAGGTTCCAAGTGGAATTACGTTTAGTTAATCACAACCCTAAATGGGTATAGAGAATATTAGGAGTGTGGAAAATTGACATTCTTCTTTGTAGTTTACTGAAAACATTAACTATCTGCTGTTCAAACGTGATAAACCATCATGAAGAGTTAAAGGATAAAAACGACAATGCTCTTCTACGTTGATCAATCCCTGAGGGAAGCACAAAGCACTCCATTTCATTAAGAATTGTTAGAGGAATTGAAATCAATATGCTTATCTGGCTTTTACAATGACTCGCGGTGGCCTACCGATATACCGAACCAGTGCTACTATCCTCCCAGACAAGGCTGGTACCAATTTGCCGACCCCAGAGGGATGGAGGGCAGGTCTGGTGCACGGGTATCGATCCCACGTGTGTCGCAGGGCTCCTCCGACCACTGCGCCACTGCGTCCTTTCATAAGGAGTTAGACGCGCTAATATGCGAACTCATGTTGATTTCGATTATGGCATAGGATTTGTACGAAGACATTGTTCACTCTTCACGAAATCGCAGGCACTGGAATTGGGCTCGAAATCTTGGCCCTTTGAGAAGCACCTTGGACCCCGATAGTTCATCGCTAACTGCTTAGCAAGCCATAGTGTTCAACTCTCACCGACGTAGTATGGGAGAGGCAGGTTTAGCACTTGTCAACATTATTCGGCCTTGTAGTAACATTTTTTCAATGGGAAAACAAGTACATGAATGTCTCAGTAGATAGTGATTTTATCGCTTCTTTTAAAGCAGAGTTGTTTAGCACGTACGCATAAATATCTATGTAAAAAGAAAGGCGCTTACTAGTAACATTGCACCTTGAATTGAGCGTGAGCTTTATCTGAATCTATGTTGCGTTAATTTACGGGACGATTAACGATCACTTGTCATTCTTCCCGTATAGGTGCAAATCAGTTTTGTTATTCGGAGAACCGACTTTCTATTTTACTCGATAGTGATCAATAGTCCACTGTTTTCTTGATGAGCTGACAGATCGCCATATCTAACTTACGGTGGCCAACACATGGGGTGTGGAAGAGGGTGTTCGTGTTCTTTAGATCTTGTAGAGGGGGACACTAATGCGCAAGCCAAATGCTTTCACGGCCTTGATATAAAAACTCAAAAACTAAATTTCCGTCCCATAAAAAAACTTTAAATAGTCACGTCTTCCATTTATTGAAGGAGACCAGCGGGATAGAATTCACATGTATTGTTTGACCGTTTTCAAGCCAAGAAAATCATCCGGAGGTGGGGCTCGCGCGTGACCACAAAGACGCTCCTCCTTGCTATCCATACGTGGATTTTTGGTATTTTGTCGAAAACGCTTCAGGAGTTTTATATGCCGATGTTTTGGATTCCAGTGCGAGAACAGCGATCTTTATTTGAAAACCTTCTCCGTTATTTCTGTGTTCCACACGGCCCTTGTGGAATATTATGTTTAACTCTACGTTCACCGTCTAGGTGTTCTTTCATGCATACACATCTGTTTTGCCAGCGTATTCGACCCCACACGCTTTACAAGTTTTAGCTGCATGACATGCTGCAACGGTGGAGACGATGATGAGTTCGACTACAGTGCACCTAATGTCAACCGTATGGCGACAAATGACCCTCGTCAGCCTTTGAGGAAAGAGAAATCTGCCGAAACGTTTGCGATTGTGAAATAAAGGATAGACTACTCTGTGCCCGTATAGAAGAAGGCCTGGTCGGTAAACCTAATGTTAAACCAAATCCTTCGCTAGGTGCTCATAGGACACAGAAACATAGCGAGGAAGACTTTGAAATAGAAGTTGCCACTCTCGCATGGATCGAAAACTTCAGCGCGCAAAACTCTTGAAGCATTTTGGATGTGTTCCAAGAATACAATTAACTTTACAGAGGCACATTAACCATTCTTGTGGACTATATGTGGTTGCACACCAAAAATAAGTGGGAAGTTTATAACAAACGGTGAGAATCTGAAGAAACCGTTTCCAATAAGATTGAAATATAGATGTCAGGTTTTTCTGTTGAGAATCTAGAAGTATTTGGGTGTATTGATTGCAATGAACTTGGACCACACCAGGCTTTGAAAAAGACGAAATCCACCAAGAGGTCAGTTGTCGTAGATAAATAAATAGTACTTGGATGGCCCGTCTTCGTTGATATGTACGTTGCAGTAAAATTTTCAATTTTTCGGAGTTTTGCTGGTCCAGCCATTGTGTATCCCTTGGGTCCCAGGATCAGCCTGGCCAAAGTCTGCCCAATGTCGTCGCAACCACAGGCAGTCGCCGCCTTTATAAATAGATTAGAGTGAGATTTACCACCATACGATTAACTTAGCTTGATAGATTTAGCTTATTATTATATTATTTAGTTTATACTAGGACGGTAGTGGATTTTTGTATTGGTTTACTCTTAGCTTCCTAATGGAAACGCCGCACTCGTTCTTAGCTAGGGAGACACTGCCGATGGGATGAATCCCCACACTTTGCATCGCAGCCCGACACCCTGGAAGACCTCCCTACCACGATGAGGCGATGAACCGTTGAGAGGTTAAGTAAATAGTACAGTTACAAGCTGGTGTTTCCTCATCAAGAGAACTGTGAAATAAATATTACAACAACGTATTGTTGCCTGTTAATCAAAAAAGAAATTAATCTTCTCGGTTTCTAAAGTTAGTAACTTTTCGCCGGTAAAATTTCACCATTTATTTCTACCGAGGAAGTTGATGTATGGGTTTTCCAGTTAAAATACTTACGACTATCATCTTCCGTGCCATCTCTCTTCTCTTCTTTGCTATTGATCTCGTCGATTATTTGGTGTGCCTTCAACGGCGATGCTGTCGCTTCCACTGGTGGCGGGTGGTTCACCTATTGAATGATGTTCGTAGAAGATCTAATCACGTAATCAATGATCCTGCTATTATCGCTTGCGAATGTTAGTGACCTTGTGCGAGTCAACGTAGCAACAACAATGTAATTGATGCTTGCCAATTTCTGATTAACCAGTGGTATCATTTGATTTCCATAACTACTTTCAATACATCGGATCCAGGGGATGGACTCCCCGTTTCTGCTACGCCGATTTGGCACATACTTTCTGTATTTGCTAGGCGTATTCATGCATGCGTGTGTGGGTGCGTTCTCGCTTTATGCGGATTGTATTCTACGAGTCAATTCGGCCAAAAGCCTGCAATCAAGAATTTTACATGGGATCAGACCACCGTCTCCTTCGTACAAGATTTTGATTCTCGCAGAAAGGAGAAAAAGCCTATAAATTCAAAAACCGAAGTCCCAGAAGCTTCGCCAATTGCAAGACCGAGATGATTGCACTCCGACGCCCAGACCGAACAACAACAGCGTCCAGAAAAGCAGTAGAGAAAATCATCCACGATTACTACTCAGATCTCTTCGATAGCCACGTCCACCTCCCGTTTTATGAAGTAAAAGAGGATGGATATATTGTTCCACCGGTTCTTACACGATATAGGCAACTATCGCCCAATCTGCTTGCTGTCTGTCGTCTACAAACTTTTCATTCGAGTCATCCTAAACAGGATAGACAGAACATTGGACGAAGGATAGCCATATGAGCAAGATGAAGAAAGATATGATGCTCGACGAGTCCCTAGAGCGAGCAGAACCCACTGGGCTGCTCTTGCACGCGACAGGGAAAAATGGAGGATTTACTGGCGCCCGCTCGAGTCACTCGACGATCAACGGGACCGGTGATACAGGTGATACTTTCAAAGTATTCACCTGCTGTGATCAGTAAATGAAGGTAGTAAATGACGTTCCAATGTCGACCTACCTCTTCAGCCTCCTCCATCACATCCTCAATGCCTGATCCCGGCTCTTTTTTAATCCTCAGCACCACATACTTCACTTTTGGCTGTTCGCAGTTATTCTGCAATATAGTTTATATGCCGATGATCTTGATAACAATATACGCTATAGCATTCAGTCTACTTTTCTTCAAATCGTTGACCTCTTTCCCAATAGTTGTTTGTGCATATTGAATACCGAAAGAAAATTTTACACAAGGGAGTTCCCGTTGTACCGTTATACAACCGAAGCTGCAGTTTTAATAGATCACGAAAATGTCGCTATTTACAAGCGGTGGAATATCCCACCATGACAAATCAACTTCGCCAAACTCTTACATGTGACTTACTTGAGGTGATCGCAGTTTGTTCAGAGGTGACGCATAATTGCTTGCTGAAGTGGCGCCAGCAGGTATCTCTTCACTTTCATAACCTGAAGCACACGTAGTGTTTTGTTTTGATGTCTCACAAATTATATCTGCCTCACAGTAGTTAACTGCATTATGAAATAGCTCTCGCTCTACGTTTTGCAATCTGACTACTCTATAAATTACTTGGTGCAACAGGTTCCAGCGAAATTCCAAGGTTTTCTCCACCTATAGGTGGACCAGTATATCCAGGGCTGTACGGTAGCCCGTTATTTCCTCCATTGGGTCCAGCATCTGGATAAAATGAAATCAACAGAGTATTATTGAACTGAATGATTTGTCGTGTCATGTCAGAGAGCAAATCATGGGATGATTTGAATTTTCTTTCTCTAGAAAAGACTGTACTAAACAGAAGGTTACTGTGAATCAAAACTAATGAAGACGGGCTGAATTGAGACATTCAAATGATCAACTTCTAAATACTAGTTTCCTAAATTATTCAGTTACCACGAACATGATCTGAGAGTTCTCTAGCTAGAAAATACCACAGCACACTGCAAGGCCTGGTTAGAACAACCTTCTGCACACATTGGTGGAGTCATTTTCGAAACCATTAAGCTCGTTTCATCCACTTTTGTATATTGTTTATGATTGTCTAAGTTAGCAAGCTAGAATATTTCGTCCCTGGTGATCCATATGATTTCATATTGATATCATAAACCAAAAACGGCGAAAGTGCTCCACGTTCCATAGCGTTTACGTTGATCTGTCACACAAGTTGTTCGAAAATCACTTACCAGGTGGAAAAGCGTCCGAAAATGGTAAACGTGGAGCTGGATAACTCTCCCCACTCACAGGCAAATGTGGAGCTGGGTAACTATGATCTCTAGCTACAGTTTTAGCAGCGCCACTCACTGCATATCCGCCTCCTCCTGAAAAAGTTCGACAGATTTCAGGGTATAATGCATTTTTTTAGCGACTGAACCTATGATCTGTAAACGAGCTTTATCAAACTCCGCTTTTAACGATAACTCTGTTTACGTGAAAACGCTAATACATAATAACATGAGTTAGGGGAAAAGTCATTACTACCTAAATAGCAGTTTTCATTTAAATTACTCTACCTGCTTTAATCCATAATAGCCTCACCAGGATATGCTGCAGGGCATCCTACACTTCCAGTATTGCATCCCGGATAATATACCGGTTGGACTTGGGGGCAGTAGGCCACTGGTGGAGGAGGACAGTAATTTTGTGGACAAGCTGGACACGGAGCTGGAGCAGGACACTGTAAGTGGTATTTACACATTTACAGATAACGATTTTGATGGTAAATGTGGGAGATTGCTTAAAAGACTGAAATCACTCCCTTCTGTTCACTGTATGTTATTTTTCTCATGGCAGGCTGAAATATAACCACAATAATGCTAAGACATTTGCAAAACTTAGACCTCAAACCAGATTCGAAGCCGCAATTACCTTTTCGGTGTGCTCGTATAACCCAATCCACTATTGAAACTCTTGCTTTCCCTTTCTCTCAACCCGTTATTTTTACACTAATGGTTCCATCAGCATGCACCCGTCAACGGGAATGATGTGTAAAGCACAAATCGGCGTTAAACCCGGCTACGTTGAGGCTGTAGTTGAAATCATTATGCATAGTTTTGTATACGTTTCTCCAGATAAAACAGACAAAGACAAAGCGAGGGCCTCAGTGGTGCAGCAAGCAACACGTGCTCTTCAGCAAAGCGTAGTTGTAGGTTCGATTCTGGCCTGTGGTCTCAGTTTTGCAAATATTTCAGCATAGTTGGTGGGCTATTTGATAAATTTGCTGCACTGTTTTTCAAAGGCATAATCCACTGTAGGAATGGGATTATTTTTTCACTATATTTGTTCTATCTTCTTTGTGAAACAGCAATTAATGGGAACCAGAAAAAATCGTTATTTAGAGATAAATAAATAATGGCCCAGAAGTCACCTGACATCCACAGCTTGCTGGTTGGGGTGTTCCGCATCCACAGCAACAATCACCTCCACCGCCACCACCGAAGAAAATACCACCAGCAACTGTTAGGAGCACTGGAATCACTGCCACTAACATTTCCTATAATTGGTCAGAGTTTTGTTCCTTCCAAACATTAATCACCAGTCATTTGATGTGGTAGTACTAATGCCGATAATATGTAAATCGATCGAAATTGTGCCCTTAACTGGGTGCTGAACAGCTCCTGTTCGCTTATCATGTTGACACACTTGAGCTAACCGCTGCTTTAAAAATTTACTTTTAAAATTACCCGTTTTAATGTCTACTGTGCAGATCCCAAGACTTCTTACAATCGATTCATTTCCTCGCGTTCTTTATCGACGAACATCTTCGAGCTTTCTGCACTGTGCGTTTGCCTATTCCTCGAGGATTTCTGGTCTTTTCATAAATGTTGAATACTGGTCGACTAGATTCTCCTTCGAGTCCTACGATAGCCGTGCTCAAACGTTCCAACGTGGGTTAGAGGGTGTTGGTTCAGCTCAGGCAAGTCTGGTACCATGTTCCCGACCCCGTAGATGTGAGAGGCTTGGTGAGCCCTGAGTGGAATCGAACACTGCCGTGCTGGTGATGAGCGGCATAACTGCCACTGCGCTACCTGTTCCTTCTTTAAGAATTATGTTCTGTTCTCAGTTGCTGAATCGGTTAAGATTATTCTATAGTTCTATGATTTTTCACTTTATAGTTGTAATATTACCATATGGTAATAACTCATCCACCATCAATGGATAGTGAAGGCTCATAAGGGAGTTGCAAATAATGGTAATTAGATTTTTACGTTATTGCGATCGATTTGTTCTGAGATAACACAAAGACTAGTACGTAGTTCCGCGGAAACTTTACAAGAGTGCTACTACGGATATGAGTATGAGTATCGGATAAAAGTGAGATTTGGAGAGCGGGGTACTCTTCACATTAAGTGTCTTCTTAAGCGGCCCGATGGATGGAGGACAACCCATAACCTCCCTGCATACAAAGAGGTGATTTTCATTCAAAAACATCTCTATGAGAACCTTTTATATACCTGTTAGGCCCAAGAATTCTGTTAATCGCAAGACAGCTGATTTCTTATGAAATCTGTGCGGCTGCTATCCACCAACTAACTTTACAAGAAATAAACGGCTCTGAAGAAGGCGAAATCCGCCGAAACGTCAGCTTGTACGTAAATAAAGAAATAAAATAACACCTCGTGTTTGCTAAACAGAAGTAAAAAGAATTATTTCATCAATGCCGAGGTTAATAATTGAACTAGTTTTAAATTTTTAAAAAAAAATTGTTCCAAAGAATTCTAAGTGGAAGTGCTTGGGTTGCTTCGCAGACGATGTCTACATTGTCATGTAGCTGCATAAGCATGTTGAGAAGAGGTGAACTTTCCAAACATTTGCCCAGATAGTAATAAGTTTTTCAATAAAATAGGTGCTCGGTTCTTATCCTTCGTTAAACGTTGAGGAACATAAAAATGCTTGAAACGAGATGAAAAAAAGGAACGGAGGAGCTTAATAAGATCCGTTAAAGGTAACAACCAGATAGCGTTTCGACTTTACACTTATAAGTAATTGGTGTTTGTATTTGACCCAGTTATCGCTCTCGTTTTCACTCGATCAGGTGCGGCTACTACCGGTATCGCGTCCGAAGAAACCGATCATCTTGATGCGTGCGGACATCGTTCGGTGGCGACGCAATGCGACTGACCTGAACACGTGGCCCTCATTTTTTTATAATGCATTTGAGGCATTTTTACGGTTAATACAGATTAATTCTCAGTTAGACAAGCAAATGTCCCTCAAAATGGTTCTATATGCACCCTAGTTAGCGTAGTGGCTAAGTATCTTGAACTCTGAAAATAAATCGAATATGCAGAAGTGCAATGATTAGCGGTACCATGGAATGCACACATGGTTGTTGGTTCGATTTGGTGCCCATGTTCACTTTGTTTTTCCAAGGTCGGCAAATTGGCACCAGACTTGTCTGGAAGGGTAAATGAAGTGACTTGATACGTAGTTAGACACCCACAAGTCATTGTATGGGCTAAATATGCATTAGACCACCTCTTTCGATGCTTAATAAAGTCGGGCGCATCACGTATCCCCCAAGAATTGATATGTGGGAAAAGGAAGCGTCTACTGCTTCTTTTTCTCCTTTTATGTCAAGTTTTTCCCTTTTCTCTGGCAAGGTGTCTTCTGATTATTCTAGAGGCGTTTTCTACTAGTATGATTTCAAATGTTTTATGTTCCCAATACAAGCAGAAGATTTGTGAAAAAATTACACTGATTTGTAAGTAAGAGAACAAGCGTCGTTTTCTATCTCAGCAATCACGAGTAGGTTATACAGCATACGTTTACTTCCGCACAAGAACATATACAGCAACATAGTAGCAGTACAACCCCAGCTCAGACTTAGTCGTAAAACTAGGAAGCTCGACGTGAGATGACGAAAACAACAGAGTTGCTGCATCCAGAACGGAAATGGAGAATATCACTCGCGACTCCTACTCTAATTTCTGCGATAGTCGCATCCATCTTGTTCCATTCAGACCGGAAAGGATGGATATCTTACCGGCTCTCCTGTTCGAAGTAGAACATGCTATCATATGGAAGAAGAGCACTACAGCATTCAACTTACAGACAGTTAGAGGTGACCATCTAAAGAAACTACTGGCAGTCCTCATACTCACATTGGTTCGGCTCTTCATATGCTGTCTCCCAGAATGCAAAGTCTGATGGAATACGACGATGTAACAATGGACGTAAAGGATCGGTTTTGAAAAAGCGGTGCCATCTCTCAAAAAACTAATTACAACCGTTATTGTGAATGTCGTGTAAAATGTAAATAGAATATTATGAGAGGAAATAAAACCTATTTTGGCAACAATTTAACCAGTGATAGTTCTTTGTGCTCGGACGTGCATAGGTTTATAAACAATTGGATTTATGAATGAAAATTTTCACCTGGACAGCATGCTCTGAGGTGGAATCCTACCGTGCATCACAATTTGAGAGTGAACAGCCAAGATAAGGCAAGCAGGAACGCACTAATTCCGATTCCCATCAACGCGAAAATAAGGAACAACGAACGAAAAATATGATTGTCACAACGTAGTGGTGGTGGCAGATCACACTGGATCTGCCTGGCTTGGTAGTTTAAATTCTACTAGCGCGCACTATCACCTGTGTTACCAGTCGCCCGGTCGAGTGACTCGGTAAGTAAGTAAGTCCTCCATTTCCTCGCAAGAGTTCTGCTCTCTCCAAGAAGTCGTTGAGCATCGTACCTTTCTTCTAGGCTTTTCGTGAAGAACTCTGACCATCGCGTTGGTGGTCTTCCTGCAGTAAGTTTGACATCCCGAGGAATCCAGTCACTGACTTCTCTTGTCCGTCAGTTGCCGTTCATACACATTGCTTGTCTGGTCCACCTTTTCATCGACAGTTTGGCGTAGAGAACGGCATCTTTCCTTTTTGATCGTTGGCTTCAGATCCCTTCCCCACTTGTGTGATACGGGATACTTCTCTGCTAGTTGGCCAGTGGATTAGGGAGTTGGACAGATTTGTCTTTTGTCCGTCAACTGTACGTGGAATGCTCGATTTTGTATGAATTCGCCACGCGGGACTTTTTTCCGTAACTGCCGTGAACCTCGAGTTTGGGTTATAACGGTTTATAGCAATAACAACAGTACAATAACAATATGTAATATGTAACGATATGTGGTTAACTGGATATATACGATCGAGATTGAAATGAGAACAAGTGATGCCACTGAAGGAAGCTAGGTGGACACTGGAGTTGGAGCACTGAGGAATTGAGGGACTGGAAGATAAGCAATGGGGGTTGGAGCCCAGGCACTGGTAGATCGGAAGACCGACACTGCCGGATTGGAGGACAGGCACTGCTCGTGGTGACTAATGGTGCTTCTTATATTGTGTCTGTAATGGGTGGGGTTTTACAGAGGGGAGATAGTGCTCAAAGAGAGGTTGTGTACTTTTTCAGCTAATACAATTTGATGGAGCTACATGTGAGAGGACGCAGGTGCTTGTTCGGAAACTTCTCTGGGTCGGCAGATGCTGGAAAGTACATTCCGCTGACTGGTGCTTATTCCCTTTTCAGCCACCTGCGAGGCAACTGCATGGAATGGTTGTTAAGAGACAATTTACAGAATGTGCAGGAATAGATGTATAGCGATTACATGTAAAACAGTTATTGTAGAAGACGTGAGGTGACATAGAAATCGGAACTATTCAAGGAATAGTTACTATAACTTCTAGCATCGTTCTTCCGATTGCGTGTTCAATAGCGCGTACTATAGTTAGATAAAATAGCACCATCCCACCTTATCTTATGTCTTTAACCAATTCAATCCTCAGAATATCTTGCTGTTAAGCACGTCAACAGTAACAAAATCATATCATTTACTACCAGAGCGAATTAATATTTTTAATCAAATGTGAGCTCTTCAAATTTAAAAATATTTAATGGAATAGTTGACTATACAAGAAGAAAGCATATCACAGATGGAAGCACAACATTCGGCTCATTAACCACAGCTCGTTGACCCGTTAGACGCGACTAAATTTCTTCTTGATTCACTTGCTTATTAAATTTTGGCAAGGAGATTCACGAAAGAGCTCGCTCACAAATCCTGAGTAGATGAAAGAACACGAAAATAAATGTGCTACGCCTACAGCAGGAAATTTTTTTAAGAGCCTGCAGAACACAGTAGAGCCCTGCACATCGATATGCACTTTCCTGCTTTTGTTTTGGAAAACGAATTGGTTTCACATATGACAGCGCCAGCATAAAGATTGCAACTGCGTAGTTGCTGCAAGTGTTCAATCTGGTAAAAAAAAAATGCGACGAATTCGTGCAAAGTGACTCCTTGAAGTAGAGTTATGCCCTTGAGGACTTCCAGATCTTCCTTAAGGCTTTTCTTGGGGGACGATTCGTTCTGTATAACAGAATGTCGAAAAGACGAATCTCATCCGGCGAGAGATGATGGAAACTGATAAAGTCACTCGCAAAAGCATGATAACCCTGAAATAAATCACTGAATTCATTCTTGCTACATTTATACACTATTATGACATTGGAGAGAACGCTAATTGCTTTAAATGCTCAATGATTACGATTTTCGAATATCAGCGAAGTACACCTCAGCCACCGTTAGAGTATATCCCAACAAAGCACTAGTTCTACTCAACTACCAAAATGAAGTTCTATTTCTCTCGAGCCCCAAAACGTAGTTGTTAGAATACTCTACTTGTGAAACGCATTCCTATTTCTACTCGTGTTTCGAATGCCAAAGTCTGAGAATGCCCCATCAGTGTGCGCCACTATATCGTTCGTGTTAAAATTTGAAAACTTTGAATTCTGTTTCCAATATTTTTTGGGAACTTTAAGTCTGGAGAAGCGTGAAGATAAAACAACGTAAGATAACGCGCTAAAAAATTGCGTGTACGGTTAGAAGGAGACGTGAGGTTTCTTCAATAGGAGCGCTGTGCTGAGAATGTTCGCACAATCCCATGCAAAGGATTCAACCTCGTTAACTGCGTGTGCAGCGTAAACCTAGCAGAAGAAAAATTTCACTGAAATTCATTGACTTAAGGTGTGCAGGATATTTACTGAACCTGCCAAGTTCATGTGGAAAGCTGGATAACTATTCTTTGAGACATCATAACTTCAGTACTTTTAATTTGTTCAACAGAATACAGAGATGGAGTAGAAGTCATGTGTATAATTAGGACGTCTACTGTCGGCAAATCTACTGAGAAAAAATATTCTTACCAATGGGACGAAAAAGACAAGAATCAAACGAGTGAGTTCAACGTTTGTGCCTCTATAACATAGCTGATGTGAACTATTTAAATAGTAAACACACCTTCTTTTCGTCGAAAAACGTCCACTTCGGATCGTTTTTTGACGCATGGTAAGCCTCACTTGGTGCGTAGGTATTGAAGCGATTTTGTCCATGATTGTTGCGAGTGTCATGAGGAAAAATACCAATGCTCGCCAAACACCTGTGATGGTAATCGTTCTCCACTAATTAACATAACGACAAAAACTCAAACCATGCCATTTAGTATGGAAACAAAGAATAGAACTGAAATACATAGATGATTACACATCACGCTCTGCGCGCTTTCCCGCACTCTCCTCGCTGGTTAGAGATTCTTACAACTACTACCCACAAAGGTAAGTTGGACCTCCGTATGGGAGTGACTTAACCTTGACGTAACATCCACGACCAACTTTCTATTAACCTCGGCATTGATCAAGTAATTCTTCGTATTCTTGTTGAGCAAACGCGAGGTGTTATTATTATTATTCTTTATTCACAAATGAGCTAACGTTTCGGCGGACTTCGCCATCCTCAGGGCCGCTTTCTATGAGAAAGGCGAAGTCTGCCGAAACGTCAGGTTATTTGTGAATAAAGAATAATAATAATAACACCTCGCGTTTGCTCAACAAGAATACGAAGAATTAACCTTGACGATCCAAAAATTGATTCCACCTATTAATAAAACTGGCCTCTTCATTTATTCAACCTACACACAGGCACACGTGTTTGGCGGTGTTATTCCATATTGTTTTTGTTCTCCAATGGTCCACTCCAATGTTCTTTGCTTCCACCTGGCTTATCTCTCTTCTCATTATGTGGTCGATTCATCGTTGTTTATTTCCTAAGACGCATTCTATTGGGCTTCCAAGACGGGATGATTCTTAAAGATTTAACCAATGAAAACCGGTTCACTGTTGTTTGCGCCGACTCATCTGCGGAAGACATGGCTCGAAAACTTTGTGTACTAAACGTAACTACAGCCGACATGGATGAAGTTTTAGCCCTATGTTACTCCCAGAGAGCACACAGCACAAAAATGGACGAGATGTTGCGTTAGAAAAATTAGCAGGTGAGTCAGGAGAAGGGAGCTGGAGAAACCAGAGGACGGCTGAAGATGTTCATTGTTTCTTACCGAGTTTTCCTTTCCATTATTATCAAAATTTACAGAACATTGAAATAATATATGTGTAGTCTCCCTAACATCAAGGAACGACATCACCTCCACAGGATTCATACGCAAGAGGCACTGAAGTGGAGCACACTACTTTCTTGAAGTTATCGTCCTATTGCTCGTTTCTCTCATATCTTCTTCCACGTCTCTCTAATTTCTACTTATTCACCATGTTCTTCTGTGTATGCTCTCTCATCAACCTGGACATCCCTTGAGTGGAATATAGTCCTTGTGTGTGATGAAAAAAAAGAAGATTCCCACATTCTCAGCCTTTTTATTTACTGCCTATTCTTTTTAACGGCAGGTCATGCTGCGAAATATTACTTTTATTGTTGAGACATTTGCAAAACTCCGGACTGCAGGCAGGTGTCTGCGGTGGGGAATGAACGCCTTATTGCACTTCCCGGGGAGTAACACGTTCACCACCACACCATGTCCTTGAGTTCACCTTTCTCTCAGTTAGTTCTATCGATCTTTTGTCGTCAGCAATCACCCGTCAGCGGAACTGATCTGGGAAGCCCAAATTGGCAATGAACCCAGTCAGGCTGAGGCTTTAGTTATAATCACAATTTTAACCGTTTGGAGTTTTGCAAATATTCAGTATTATAGAAATTATATTTCGCAGCATGCCCTGCCGTTAAAAAAATAAGCAGAAAAAAAAGATTGTGATTATAACTAAAAGCCTCAGCTTATGTTGGTTCATTGCCGATTTGCGCTACCGGATCAATCCCGCTGGCGGGTGATTGCTGATGGCAGAGATCGATAGAACAGGCTGATAAAGCTAAAGGATAAAGCTCTCAGCGTTGATCAATCCCTGAGGGATGCGCAATGCATTCATTTCATTAAGTATAGTTGGAGGTGATTGAATGCATATCTGGCCTTTACAATGAGTCGCGGTGGCCTACTGATTTATCGAGCCAGTGCCGCTATCCTCCCAGGCAAGTCTCGTACCAGTTTGCCGACCCCGGAGGAATGGAAGGCTTGGTGGGCCATGGGCGCATTCCACGTGTGTGTCGCAGTGGCGACTCCAACCACTGAGCCAAACGGGCAAACTGGGTGATATGCAGGCGAAACGGAGGATCCGTATGGTGTGGTGGTGAACGCGTTACTCGCCAGAAGGGACAATTGTGCGTTTGTTCCCCACCGCAGACACTTGCGGTCAGGAGTTTTGCACCAATCTCAGCATTATAGATCTCATACTCTTACATTATCTAACCACCGTGTTATCAACCTCTCTCGTGGTCTTGTACGATTTTGAGGTGTATTTTTCTACCTCCCTCATGTTTTTTATACTGACCAATTCCATCGCAATGTCCGAAAAAAGGCTTCTTCCAAGCATAACGCATTGAGAACACCTATCCATGGATTGGTCTCAGTATAAAGTAATTCTTAGTATTTCTCGCCAATGTATTCGTCTCCGCACGCCTTACATGAGATCAGATAAACTGTACCTGAGCTCATGCAATCACCGTCTCTTCCATTAGGGCAAATTATGCGATTTTGGGCTGCACATAGACGGTCATATAGGCGGTTACGAGCCAGCTGGCGCCTCAGATTACTCGGTGGCATTTCAACAACATTTACCGAGTTCTCTAGACCTGTCCTTCTTAAACAGCGTTTTATAGCTGCGCTTACATCATTTGTGATGAAGGGTAAGAAAAACGGGACCTTTTTATCACTAGAGTTGTCGTTTGGAGGCCTAGCGTTTCCCCTGTACTTATCCCGAGCTACAGTTTCATAACCATTAAAAATGACTATTTTCCGTGCCACGTTCTGCGACTCCTCTCTCTGTTCTTTTCCCGTGCACACGTTGGTTGCTGTTCGAAACATGTTTCTTATAAGCGCCCTTTTCGTGTGAGAGGGGTGAGAGGAGAGGTAACGAACCAAGATGTTTTTGCTACTTGGCTTTCGGTACCATTTCGTAATGTAGCCATTTTCGGACAGATTAATTTGCACGTTCAAGAATGGAAACCAGCTTTCTTTCGGCTTTTCTCGGGTGAATTTGATATACTCTGACTGTTCATTTAACAACTCGAAACATTTGTCCATTTCCTCTTGTGTTGAGCAAAGGACAAAACAGAGGGGAAGGGCACATTACGATTCCATGTGAATTCTGTGCGGTTGGCCTTCACTCGAAATACTCAGTGGAAGCCTCACAGAAAGCGGTGAGTGTGCAAAGCTGTGTTCATTGTGATTGAAGTCTTGGTTTAGCGTTTTCTCTGTTTGGTTATGGAGGTATTTTGCCGAGTAGATTGCTGTCAACTTGACCTTTCCAGGCTCTGAAGAAGGCGAAATCCGCCGAAACGTCAGCTTATTTGTGAATAAAGAATAATAATAACACCTCGCGTTTGCTCAACAAGAATACGAAGAATTACTTGATCAATGCCGAGGTTAATAGAAAGTCGGTCGTGGAAGTTACTTCAGTATAAAGTCTACCTTCGAATTCTTGCAAAAAAAGCCCTGTGCGACGAAATTGACCGGACAAAAGCATGCGCATTGAAATTAAATTGTACGTTCCAAAACATACATCAGCGAATATATCAAAATCTATGCACATGGTCGGTGCAAAGATGGCAGCACTAGCTCGATACATCGGCCGGCCACCGCGACTCATTATAAAGGCCAGATATGCATTCAATCACCTCCAACGATACTTAATGAAATCGAATGCGTAGCGCATCCGCCAGCGACTGATCAACGCCGAGAGGTCTATCCTTTTATGCAAATTACGTAAGAAAAAGAATACAAAAGTTCAATCGAAAAAAATTGGCGCCATATGAAAAGCGAAGCAAATGGTCGGAACACAACTCCTCGAATGATGATTTTGTTTCTGTTTAGGAACTAACCTTCCAATTCCGACGTCTTCGTAGATATCATCAGGACACAGCGTTTCATTTCCGTAAAGAATTTCGTTGAATATCTTCACAGCCGCTCGGGAGAGGACATATCCAGCACCACCAGCATTATAGCCATGTTCCTGAAGTACAACGTTTCGAAGTGTATCAGAAGTCGTTGTTCAAGGAAAAGTAGATAATACCAAGTAAGGTTTTAAGATGTAGCCGAGGTAATAGGGTTTGTTAGGATCGAGCGTAGATAAATAATCCTTCAGGTGTTCCACAACCACGTACGTATCATCGTCAGCCTATCAATGCAAACTCGTTTCTCATTGTTCACCGTAAGAAGATTTTTCTAGCACAATATAAAGGCGATAACGAATTAGACGATACCTATACAATGTGGACATTTGGGGAAGCTAAAACACAGTTAAAAGGCCTTGTTAAGCAAAAAATTGGAAGGAAATCAATGTTTGAAGAAACTCTAAACGGAGTGAAGTGTTATATAAAGACCATGAGGTAGATCTCACCATCCAATTGCCATTTTTTTTCTTTCTTATAGTTTAACCTGAATTTAGGCAGCTATTGATAATCTAGTTGTAATGCCGATTTATCACGTAGAGTTAACAAACCTTCATGTACCAGTCGAAGTGCTTAGAAATATATTGATAAGTGTAGAAGAAGGCATAACGACTCTTATAAAAGAGATTATAATAGGAATCGGGAATGCCTGCGAATACTGTCGAATAAGGAATATCGTCGGTAGAGAAGAAACCATCAGTGAACAACTGCCCATGATCGCATCTGGATAGCCACGTTTCATTGATGGCCAACGCCTGAACGACTCAGAAATAAAAGGTTGGAAAAACTGTGGATTTTTCATTTTCCCAACTTACAATGCTTACATTTGCATTTTTTAAAATCTTATAACCACTTAAAGGTGATTAATGTTTTAGCATATTTCTGAATCGTCTTCAAGCTTCGTGTGGGGCGTGTGTGGCGCAGTGGTTGGAGGCGCCGCTGCGACACGCACGTGGAGTTGATCCCTACGCACATGGCCCACCAAGCCTTCCATCCCTCCGGGGTCGCCAAATCGGTACCAGACTTGTCTAGGAGAATAGCAGCACTGGCTCGATACATCGGCAGGCCACTGCGAGCCATTGTAAAGGCCAGATATGCATTCAATCATCTCCAACGATATTTAATGAAGTCGAATGCATGGCGCATCCCTCAAGGATTTATCAACGCCGAGAGCTTTATCCTTTATCCTTTTATCCTTCAAGCTTCATACAAAATCGCTCTATTGGTTCAGGAATGATTCATTCTGTGGCACTGTCCTCAACCAAACTTTGCATCGGATACTACTTTTCTTGCGAATTCTGCAATGATACTCAAAAAAAAATTATAAATGATAACGAATAAAGTCCTCGGCGTTGATCAATCCCTGAGGAACTCTCCATGCATTCGACTTCATTAAACATTAGCGGTGTTTGCATGCATATCTGGCCGGTACAATGACTTGCGACGGCCAAAAAATGATGTATCAAATAAGTGGTCGACATCTTACCGGAGGAAATTGGTACTAATTTCCCGGTGCCAGCGAGCTGGGTCGAACCAGCGACCAAGTGTGTACCGAAGGCCGCCTCTAAGCACTGCGTTATATGCACCCCTCATAAGGAAACTAAAGTCAGGATGAATAGAGTTTTTTACAATGTAGTCAGCAGCCAAACCATCTTGATATTAGTCAGGTAAATTTCAATTTTGAAATTGTTCTAGACGAGGGACATCACCCGAATTTGATAATAACGTCCCTAGACGTTATCTTGTGGTAGACATAAGCAAGATTAGCAAGAAGGTGCGCGTTGGATCTGAAGTAACCAACCGAATAACCTTCACTAGAATTATCAGGTTAACCTCTGCAGCTGTTTTTGTCCAGTAGAAACTTCAAAGAAGAAATAAACTGTGGTCGAGATGTCCTCTTGGATTTGTTCTTAGAATGTTGCCAAAAGGTAATCGATAAAATGGCTTGAAAATGATCAGCGTTCATTGAAAGCAACAGATAGTATGTCGCTAACGGCTAACAGAACACTAGGTTAACACTGTAGTTGCGGCAACTTCTAGGCCTGCACTACCACCTGCATCACCTGTATCACCTGTAGCCCCGTTGATCGTCGAGTAACTCGAGCGGGCGCCAGTAAATCCTCCATTTTTCCCTGTCGCGTGAAAGAGAAGCCCAGTGGGTTCTGCTCGTTTTAAGGACTCGTCGAGTATCATCTTTCTTCTAGGCTTTTCGTGAAGAACTCTGACCACTTTCATCCTGCTTACGTAGCGATCAGGTTTCTGACGAATACGTTAGGGCAGGAAGAATCGTTGAGTCGAAATCCGTTTTTCATGAACATCGTTTTCTTCGGATTTAGTCGAACACCAATCTTTCCACACGCTTTATCAAAAGCCGCAAGCATACTTTCCGCTTGGCTAATGTCTGGTGTTGTAAGAAAGATATCATCAGCAAAGCGAAGGTGATGTCGCTGCCGACCATCGATTTTCACTCCCATATTATCCCATTCCAATGTTCGCATGACGTTCTAGAGGGTGGCTGTAAATAATTTTGGCGAGATTGTATCGCCTTGCCTAACTCCTCTTTTGACGTCAACGTTAACATCGTTGTAGAATGGTAAAATTTTGGTTGTGAAATTTTTGTACAGCTCACGAAGAATCTTTACGTACTGAGTAGGAACTCCTTGACTACCAAGGGCGTCCATGACTGCTTCTACCTCAACTGAATCAAAGGCCCTCTGTAAGACGATGAAAGTGAGACAGAGCGGTCTTTTGTACTCTCACGATAGTTCAGTGAGCCTTGTTATCGTGTGAATGTGGTCCACTGTGCTGAATGCTTTTCGAAACCCTGCTTGCTCACATGGCTGCCCTTCGTCCAGTGTTCTGTCAATCCTGTTTAGCATGACTCGAGTGAAAAGTTTGTAGACGACAGACAACAAACAGATTGGGCGATAGTTGCCTATATCGTGTAGGTCGCCCTTCTTGAACAACACGGTCTTGCTGAGCTTCCACTGAGTAGGGACCTTGCATTCAGACAGGTAACGTGTTAAGAGCCGAGCCAGTGTGTTTAGGAGGACTGGTGGAAGGTTCTTCAGATGTTCTTATGTTATCCTGTCCGGACCTGTTGCTGTTTGATTTTTCGCCGACGAAATGGCATGTCGGATTTCGGAAGGGAGAACCGGAGATAACCGGTCGAACAACATATTCATCCTCTTTTATTTCATGGCCTGCACTATACAATCGTATATTCTGATTCACACATGGACATGATGCTCTTTCCAGCTATTCTACCCGATTTCTGCTTACTATTGCCACTACTGCAACTAGACTACAATTACTATAGAATACCCATAAAGAGCGTCTGCAAATGGATTTCGCCTTTTCAGTCTTCTGTGTGCAATCGCAGCTACGTGTAGCGCATTGGTTAGAAGCGTCCTAACATACACACTAAATCAGTGGTACCTCACATAATGGACTACAGTTGTTCTATCCCTCACACCTTCAAGGGGTTCGTTGTGATATTACAAATCTCGTCCCTACGCTGTGTTGCTTCCAGCATTTCCTTTCTTAAACTGCCTTACAACGTCAATCGTAGTGCACTAAGAAGAAACATAGCAACCGCTGGGCATTGTTTCTGTATGGCAAACTATCTTACTTGGACACAGTGAACTGGCGAAAGCAACTTCAGGTGAAGCTTAGTATCAAATTAGATCTTCGTTTAATGTTACAGGGAATTACAGATAGTAGTTAATTCCTCCCTCATAGGCCACAAATCTCCCTCATAGCCACAGATCTCCTTCACAGCCACCCACGGATCTCCGCCAATCAGTAGCGAAGCAACATGGCTCGTCCTCATGGGGCGGATAGTAGATTGGTGGCGGACCAGAAGCGACCTTTGCTTCCCTTCTTCCTGTCTCTGCTGCAAAATTTAGCCCTTGACCCCAAAAGAGATTGTGTAACGGCATAATGGCAGCTTTGACTAAGCCGAATGAGGAGGGTGTGCTAAAATTTCATGGGCATTCTAGGCTGCCTGAATCGCAAAGGACTATGGTGATAATCTCTACCTACATTGCGCTCACACTTCCACCTGAGTCCTCGGCAAAAGACTTGATCATGCATGCGAGAAGGATAAAGCATGACACGATCGGACTCACCGAGATGAGAATGCACCAGAGATAGAATGCCGTTTATGACAGCGAAGAAGAACTGTTCTTCGGAACATGCACGAATAGAGGAGTTGGCGCTGGTAGCATCGGCGTTCATATCAACACGATTTTGGCGATGGAAATCGATTCATTCAAACAACTAACACCCGAATAGGATGTTTGAAGAGATGTGGATCAATACCGGCTTTGACAATCTTCGTCATTTGCACACCAACGTCGAGTTATGGCGGAGATGAAGCCAAAGCGTTCTATAATATATGGACTTAGAGAAGTTCTACAGAGAAGACCATGCATTCTTCAAGGTCATCACTGGAGATTTTAACGCTAAAATTGCACCCAGGCGAACGTTTGAAGAATGTCACAATGGGATACACTGATTAGGAAGGGACGAACAGGATGAGCGGCCGTCCGAGTTCTCATGACGAGCAAGACCATTCACGGTAATTCGCAATTCCAGAAGCCATAACGAAGTAGGACACATCATAGTAAATTGCAAGTCTAGCCTAACCCACGCCGCTGTTGTCGCAGAATTCTATCTAGAATGTCTGCCCTAGATCAGACATTCTCTCCTTCGTGCAGCACTTCACTTCTAGCGGATGGGAAACAAGTCTCTAAATTCAAAAACGAATCCCCAAATTCACCATAAACTGAGGTTGATTACATTCAATTGTCGGCTTTTGAGAATATGCCGTTCTTGATAACAGGAATCATAACGAAGAATAGGATCGGCTTATTCAACATTTACACGTTAGCGCAATGAAAGATGCGAGTGCCAGAGTCACCAAGAGACGTCTGGCTCCAGAAACACTCGAGCTGACAGGCCAGCATGGTATTGTATGGGGTACAGATAACGGCCAAATCACATACGAACTTGCAGTACTCCATAAAGGCGACAAAGACCTTACCTAGAGAAGGGCAGCAATTATGGCCGAAGCTGCAGGCAATGGGAAGAGCATTCGTAAAGGTCTTTGAAACTGCCCTACGTGTAAGACCAAGATGATTGCACTCCGACACCCAGAAAGTACTGTACCAGCGCCTAGAAAGGAAATAGAGGAAATCATTTATTACTACTTGGATATGTTCAACAGCCATTTCTCCTGCTCTCACATGAAATGTAGGATGATGGACACATCATCTTACCGATTCTCTTCCAAAATCCGCTATGCTATTTCGTCGGTGAAGAATCAAACAAAACAAGGTGCGAACACGATAAAGGATCAAGGATAGAGCTCTCGGCGTTGATCAACCGCTGTGAGATGCGCCATGCATTCGACTTCATTGGGCATCGTTGGAGGTGATTGAATGCAAATTTGGCCTTTACAATGACTCGCGGTGGCTTGTCGATGTATACTGGTACTATCTTCCAAGACAAGTCTGTTACCAATTTGCAAACCCCTGAAGGATAGAAGGCTTGGTGAGCCACGGGAGCGGAAATCGATCCTATGTGTACTGCAGGGCGCTTCCGACCACTGCGCCACACGCGCCGCTTCGGACAAGATGAAGTCTTAAAACTTGAAGAAACTTCCGTCAGTACTCAGAAGCATACTGGCTGGCCTCTTCACGTGTTACCTGTCCAAATGTAAGGTTCCTATTCTATAGAAGACCAGCAAGAACGTGCAAAGTTCAAGAAGGGTGATTTACTCGATATCGGAAAATATTGCCCAATCTGCTCACAGTCCGTCGTCTACAAACTCTTCACCCGAATTATCCTAAGCAAGATTGACAGAACACTGGAGAAACGACAGCCATGTGAACAAGCAGGGTTTCGAGAAAGATTACTACCATGGACCACGTCCACACGATAACAAGACTCACTGAAGTATTGGCAGAGCATAAAAGGCCGCTCTATCTCACTGTCAACCATTTAAAAAACGTCATTGACTCATTTGAGATAGAAGAAGCCATGGAAGCCGGAATACTCAAGGCGTTCCTACTCAATGTATGGAAATTCTTCGTGAGCTATAAAAAAATTCACAGCGACATTATCAGCATTCTATAGCGACATTAACATCGACGTAAAACGAATGCTAAGGCAAGGCCATAGCATTTTGCCAAAAGTATTTGGGGCTACACACCAGAATACCATGCGAGAACTGGATTAGCATATTATGAGAGAGAAAGTCGATGGTCGTGAAATTAGATCTTTGCTTAGCTGATGACATCGTTCGTATAATACCAAGCACTAACTGGGCGGAACGAATGCTTGCCGACTCTGATAAAGCCTGTGTGAGCGCCATTCTTCGAATAAATCTCATCGAAACGATGTTTATGAGTAGCGAATTGGTTACGTTCGCCCCATTCACGCTTAAGGTAATGAATATTTCCCAATGTTCCAGTTCCACTTGTCTAGGTCGGAAAATCAAAACGATGAACGACTTGGCTCTATAGTAGTTAAGCAAGAGATAGTGAGCAGCTTGGGTAGCTTAGAAGAGTGTCGATGATGTAGTGAAGAGAACAAAGAACATCCGAATACGTGTTCACCTTTTCGACTCCAAGATTCTTCCAGCCTTAACGTTTGGTTTCAGAAACCTGGTCGCTTCTTAAATAGGATGAAAGATCACTCAGCGTTATTGAACGCGCAGTTCAAAGAATCATGGTGGAAGCACCCCGTCCCACACAAGTGAGAAAAGGGATCCGAAGCTCCGAACTATATCGAAAATGTTGCTCTGTAAGCCAAACAGTCGAAGATAAGGTGTGCCGGACACGTAATGCGCGTGAACGGCAACCAATGGACTAGGGCCGTTGGTGACTGGGTTCCTCGGGATGTCAAACGCACTATAGGAAGACCACCGACTCGATGGCCAGAGCTGTTTACGAAAAGCCTAGAAAAAAGATATGATGCTCAACGTGTCCGTAGAGTCCCAGAGCGACAAGCACTCGCTGGGTTACTCTTGCATGCGGCAAGGAGAAGTGGCGGGTTTACGATAGTTGGTTTCTGGTTTTGAGCAGAGCTATGTCATTGTTGTTAGCATTTGCAGAAAATAACTGACGTATTTATCCATCGAGTTCTATTTAACTTTGGCATAAATAATAAATGCTTTTTTCCACTCATGATCTTTTACAAGGTGGAGATGAGATGTTTACGGTGGTTAACGTTCTGGCGCATTGGTGGTCTCCAGAGCTGCAATGATTCCAGTCCCACATCCACAGTGCTTCTTTTTGCCTATGTAAACTAATGAACTGAAAAAGATAATAAGTAATAGTCATTTTAAAACTCCTTTACACATTGTTTATGGGATCTCATTAAAAACGGCTCCGTCAATGATGCCTGTGAATTCCGTGCTCTGACAACGGTAGGTGACATGCATTTAAGGTCTTGAGATACTCGTTTATCATCATGATATTGTCAACGGCTTAATGCAAGAGTGCAAGTATAGAATTGAAAACTGAAATGGAATTGAAGAACTCAACCGAGTCCTCGATGAACTCTGGCTTGTTACTGATGGTGATGCCACTGAATACGTTGCTAAGGAGGAGGCATGTCCTGAGTTGGGCGAAGAATTTCCTGATTTTGCAGGAAATACTGTGTGTTACTTCACTGTCTGATCTTTTGACTTATTTGCTTCTCCTTTATTATCAATGTTCGTTTCTCATCATACTCTTTCGGTTCAATGGTTGAAGTCTCTTGGGGTGATAATTGCCTTCAATCAACTGGCACTCCAGAATAGTCATGAAGAAGGTGACCACAGGGAGGACAATGTTGTTATTGTCGAAGAAACTTGCAAATATTTAAATCTTTTCAATCAGTAGCTCTTCTGCATTCTTCCACATAGTTTCAATATATGCACTATCGCAGTCACCTCATGTTTTATAGGTGCATGGCGGATCTATTGCGACTACTTGCACCTTATCTCGGTAGACGACTTTAAGAGACAAGTATCATGAGGTTAGTGTTATTTTCTGATTGATTATTGTCCAATGTTGGTTGCGTAAAAGAAGGGATTATGTTTGTACGTTGTAGTTTACGAAATAAATGTTCTTATACTCCTCTAATTGCATTCAGCCTTCACTCATTCTTCTATCAAGTTCATACGAATAAGGTAATGAATACAGTGGGAAGTGCGTTAAACCCCTCTCTCTAGTGGTTTAGGAAGAGTAACCGATCCAAAAAAGCCGACAACTATCTGCGATAATCATCGCTTCACTGTTTCAGGAGAAGACACGCTCGGTAAGAAATTATTTCATTGCGTTACTGAGTGGAGAACTCCTATGCTCAAAGCCAACTTTATGCATCAGATGAACTACTTCTGGGTTACGAGATAATGAAACAAATGAGGAAAGATCAACAGATCCCTGAGATCCCTTTAGGACGAGTTACTAGGGCGAATTAGAGAATATCTTAATGTTATACGCTCATCTGACAGATGAAATGGGCGACCGAACAGTGAGGTGAGATTATGGGTATGAGGAGTGAGAATTGGTTTCAAACATGCAACGCGATAAATCAAATCGGTGGCTAACTACTTCGTTGATTCCCAGCGCTTCCAAGACGCTACCTTGTGATTCCTTGTATGCAGTGTATTTTTCGATGTATCGTATTTTAGGACGTATCGCGACAAGTTGAACACCTCCTATAGGATGTTTTTTGTAAATTATTGAGTGCAGAGAATGGCTTTTCTGGTCTCGATTCCGGGTAAGAGAAAGCTATGCAACCAATAGGACTTAATATGGATATTACAGTATCCGTGCCGAGCTGGAGCCGAATGCATGACTCTTTCGGCGAATGATCAAAGTCAACCTCTTCATCCATTTTTATCCCTTCCATGTGTAGTCGTAATTACCTAGTAAATCAAGAACTACGTAGTATCAAAAAAGAAACCTTTCCTGGACATTTTAAATGAAAAAAGAAGAGTATTTGAAGCGACCTCCTTCAACAGTGCGAAATATCCCTCAGTTCAACGTTAAGAAGCATCGAAAGTTTACGAGTGAAGAACATTCAGTGCAATTCCACGTATTTAGAAATCATTATGAATTTAGAACGTACGTTCTCCCTATCATTATCATCTCTGTCTTGAAGAAAGAGACGAAAATGAAACGACTCTTCAAAAGCAAATGGAATTCTTTATAAGAAATTTCATTAAACCCCGAAAATTTCACATTCTGCTTAATGAGTTATAATTTAGGCAAGACAATATTGCTCAGTCTTACCCGAGTATTATGATAGATTTTCGCTGTCTGCACCCAACAGAAAAGGTGACCAGAAAATGGAAGTCGTTGGACGGCTGGTGAAGTGTAAATGAATTCAAGCAGAAGTGGATCACTTGTCCTGAAAGAATTAGTCCTTAAAAATCTAGATAAAAGTATAATTACATTTCCCAAGAAAAAAGCGCCATTTTCACATTCCCACAATCAAAAAGAGGAAGAGGAAGAACTCAGGAGCTATTATGGTGCAAACGTGTAACTACGGCAACTCGTAAGCATTTGTAAACAAAAATATGACAATCTTTTAACTTTTGTTTATTACCTATTCTTTCTTTCATGGCAGGATACGATGTGAAATACAGTCATAGGGGTGCTGAGATATGGGCAAAACTTGGAACTACAGGAGGACTTCGACCCTGCGGTTACTTTTACGAGGTCTCACGTGTTATCCACCACATAGACTGAGAGCTCTGGTTTGCCTTTCTCTCAGATAGTTTTCACTCTACTGATGCTATCAGCGACCACCCGCCAGTGGGAATCATTTAAGGAACACAAATCGGCATTGAACCCTGCTAACCACCAGCAAGGATAGACGGGGACTCAAATCCCTCCCGAGGTTTCGAGTTTCGCTCACATCTTAGCACCCTATCATTGTGCTTCATATCGTACGCTGCCATGAAAAAAGATTAGGCGGTAAATGTTAAAACAATGTGATTTCGACCACAGCTTAAACTTAACTAGATTCAGTGCCAATTCGTGCTCTTAAACTATGGCTAAGAAAAACAATATGACATTTACACTCAGAAAAGTTAGTCGTGAAATAAAAAACGTAAAAAACCCTACTCGAAGGTACTTTAGCTATCTAATTTTCTTGTTTCTCAATGAAACGAAATTGCGACAAGGAATTAAGGAAGGTATAAAATTTGGTTAGCATATTTAGAATTCAGTAAGGAGAGAAATCAGTTTATATCAAATCTATCAAATCTCGTTAAACGTTACATTTAGGGTAAAATAAATCTGAAAAAAACAAAACAAGAAAAAATTGTGCAGCACCTATCGTAATGAGTAATGGGCCTATTATATATTAAAATTTTGAGTAGACAAGAGAAAATCGTGACGGCGATGAGCATTCCGCACACTTGCCATCTCGTCACCGGTGGAGATCTCGATTCTGCCTGGAGAAAAGCAAACAGTTTAGGAATAAGGTGCTTAGAACTTCATCTGTCAATCTGTCAATCAACAGAATTCTCATATTCATTTAATGCTTGTGAAGACGTCATCAACATCACCTGTCATCTGCATCACCTGTAGTCCCATTGATCGTCGACCGACTCGAGCGGACGCCAGTAAATCTTCCATTTCTCTTTGTCGCGCGCAAGACTAGCCCAGTGGGTTATGTTGGGGTCGTCGAGCGTCATATCTTTCTTCTAGGCTTTTGGTGAAAAACTCTGATCATCAGATAGATGGTCTTCCTGCAGTGCGTTTGACATCCCGAGGAATCCAGTCACTAACGGCTTTTGTCCATCGGTTGTCATTCATACGCATTACTTGTCCGGCCCACCTTATCTTCAACTATTTGGCGTATAGAACGGCATCTTTGATTTTTGATCGTTGACGCAGGTCGGAGCTTCGGCTCCCATCCCTTAATTGTTTGAAACGGGATATTCCTAGCATCGTCCTTTCGACTACGCGTTCGATAACGCTGAGTGATCCTTCATCCTGCTTACGGAGCGACCAGGTTTCTGACGTATATGTTAGGGCGAAAAGAACCGTTGAGTCGAAAGGGTGGGCACGCAGTCTGGTGTTCTTTGTTCTCTTCACTACATCCTGGATGCTCCATTGCCTTTCTAGACGCTGTAATTGTTCCATCTGGGCGTCGGTGTGCAACCATCTTGGTCTTGTAACCGGTGAACTTTCGGTGGGCTTTGCGAATGCTTTTGCCAGCCTCTGCAGCTGCGAGCGTTACTGCTGCTCTTTTCTCTTTAAAATCTTTTTTTATCGCCTGTCTGCATTGTTTCCCAAGGTCGGACGTTAGTTCACGGTTACCTGCAGCTATTGCGATTCCACGCTGGAGTATCAGCTCGAATGTTTCTGGAGACAGAGGTCTCTTGGTGACGTTCGAACTCAGCTTTCACAGCGCTAACGTGAAGATGTTGAATGAGTCGATCGTATTCCTCGTCGATGTTATCGACAACGGCATCTTCCTAACAGCCGACTAATGTATTGAATAAGTTCCAATTTGTGTTGGTTCTGGGACTTCGGTTTTTTTTTAATTTAGCGGACTTTTCTGCTTTCTACGAGAAATAGAATCTAGCACGAAGGAGACGGTGGTCTGATCCTGTGTAGAATTTTGGCACAACAGCGACATCGGTTAGGCAAAACCTTCTATTTACTACGATGTGGTCTATTCCGTTATGGTACTCTCCATTGGTAGACTACCACGTCCAGTGTTAAGGGTGGGGCTTCTGGAATTGCGAGTTACCATGGATGGTCTTGGTCGCCATGATAAACTCAGAGAGCCGCTCACCCTGTTCGTTCCATTCTAATCCGTGGGTCCCAATGTGACGTTCCTCAGACGATTTTCTTGGTCCGATCTTGGCATTGAAATCTCCAGTGATGACCTGGAAGAATGTATGGTCTTCTCTGCAGAACCTCTCCAAGTCCATGTAGAACGCTTCGACTTCTTCTTGATCATCATAGTTTGATGTTGGCGCGTAAACGACGAAGATTGTCAAAGCCGGTGTTGATCCACATCTTCTTAATCGTAAACGTCCGATTCGGGTTGTAAGCTGTTCGAATGAATCGATGTTCATGGACAAACCCGTGTTGACGAGAACGCCGACACCGCCTACGCCTCTACTGTCGCATGTTCCGATGAACAGTTCTTCTCCAGTGTCATAGACAGCGTTGAATGGGTGGCGTCGTCTCGTCTCGGCCAGGCCGATGACGTCGTACCTTCTCATTCTTGCTTGCATGAGCAACTCTTCTATCGGGGACTCGGATGCAAGTGTACGTGCATTGTAAGTACAGATCGTCACCATAGTTCTTGATCCAGGCAGCTTCCATTGGCCATGAGATTTCAGCGGCCTCTCCGTACTCTCCTACCCAACGCTGCGAAATTGAGGGCTCTTTCGGGGTCAAAGGAATGAGGCCCGTTTTTTTTTTACAGTGTTCAGCATTTTGATACACACGTATAGCTTGCTGGGCTCCGCACGTGGGACTAGGTATGCTCGCTAGTAGCTTGCCAAGCTCACCCGGAGTGCATCTGGAGCTTATTTGTTGGAAGCGACTCCTAACCGTTTCCCATATACTCCCTGTCACTTGATTGCAGACTTTTGGCCGAATTGACTCGTAGAATACAATCCGCATAAAGCGAGAACGCACCCGCACACGCATGCATGAATACGCCTAGCAAATACAGAAAGTATGTGCCAAATTGGCGCAGTAGAAAGATGGAGTCCATCCCCTGGATCCACCTGCGTCTCAGGGATGCAAAGGTCGCTTTTGGTCCGCGATCAACCCCCTATCCGCCACCTTGGGACGAGCCACGTAGCTTCGCGACTAATCGGATCGAGATCCCTCATATGAGGGAGGTCCGTGGGTCATTAACATACTGTTGTAATTTCTATTAAGCAAAAGAAATCCGATTTTCTCGACAGTGTCTCATAGCAGAGGGCTGTTTGGAATAATTTAATGGTAGTTATTTCTAGATTTCAAAAAGGGATTCCAGCAACTACAAATTTTATTGGATGTGGTTAGAGCAAACATTTCCACCTTGGAAACAAAATATTCTTCGTACTTGGTTGTGTCAGCTGTGGTTGGAAGCAATGATATCGAACTGAGCAAAGGAGGCATGCCTAAAAACACGCATGTAGTGATGGGCGTGAGGTAAAAGAGATGAGCCAAATGAGATAATGCAACAAACAGAATGATTAGAGAATGAATTCAGTGTAGGACGAGCTAATGTAAGGAGAAAAGGAGATGAAACTACTAGTATTGCTAAGTCAATCACTGAATTTTCAAATAAAAGGACTACTGTCACTCTATTTCATGTTTATAATGGTATTAAAATCGATAACCTGTTGTTGTATTTATGGTGAATAGAAGTTTTATAACACCTTCGTGTCGTCATATCACTGAAACAGTTCAATTATTATTCATGCTGAGGTTGAATCAAATCGGGTTTGCAAAAGCATTACAACATTAACTACTATTTGCAGCATACCAGAAGCAGAAGTTCGATGACAACTGTCGAGAGCCCATCGCATTTCTTTTCTTTAATCGAAAGCAAGTGAAACCGAAACACGCGAAAACAATTTGCCCAACGCCTTGTGCAACGACTCTAGTCGCACGCAATTTGTTTACCGTCAAGGATAAAACAACAAAAAAAAACCACGTGTCAAGCTTCTAGTTATTTCTCTTAAAAAGTGACATATCAAAACTACAGTTCCGCCCCCTTTCACCATATAAAACAGCCGCTGAATGACACCATGAAAGACTATGACAATGTTCTGGAAAGGCTCGATATGCTGTAAACCACAGATCGACATCCATATACGTTTTGTCGGCACTAATCGATGATAATCCATTGAAAGGGAAAGCCGTATTCCCCAAAAGAATCTGCATTCAGTTTTAAAATAAAATGCCACAAGTAACAAGCCTTACTAAAGAAAGCATGATTAGATTAGTCTGGATCACAAACTAATATCTGTTAAATATACTTTTTCAGAGCAAATTTATATGACCGCGAAAAGTTTTCGTGTTGATTAGCTTATTTGGTAATTACTTATCATCTTTCAGCTTTTACTCTAAACTTTCGTAGGTGCTGCAGCTTATAATCTCAAATTTAGGCAATTAAACTGTTTGCAATAGCAGTAATACAACAACAACAATATGACATCAACAGACATAAGCAGTATAAACGCAAAAGCGACAACGGCGATTAACTAGCAAAGACAAATCAATAAGCAAAAATCTACTCTGAAAACAAACACCAGATTCTGCGATAGAGTGGTGAGCTAATGAAGGAAGATGTTTCATAGAGAATACAACTTGACCAAGAAAAGTAAGGAGCAAGTGTTAGCTCGAGAACCTTGTGTAATAGACTGGAGCACTAATATGAAAAACAACTGCAGCAAGGAACGCAGAATAACTGAGACATCGGTGATTGGGGCGGAAAAGCACGACGTAGAACTGCGTCTAAGTTTGCTTGCATTAACGAAGAGCTCAGCGTACGAATTTTAGTATGAAAGAAAGAAAAAGATGGAGACCCTAAGAGCATTACTTGTACGAACTGAAGGGTGACAAATGAAGTCGCTTATATTTCGAAAGCGATACAATAGCTTGTACAGGAAGTTCATTTGAACCTAGACCGAGAAGTGATGGCTAACATTTGTAACATTTTCAAGAACGTTGCCTGTGCAAGCTGGTGCAAGCAGTGTGAGCAGAATCCCAGCGAATGGCAGGGCATCACCCCTGTTCGATTGCAGTCGGAAAGGTTCATAAGTCGAACTGTCAGACGAACCTACCGTGACTGGTCTTATTGTGAGGAATGGATGTGGGGCAAACGCGTAGGTTTTACTACAATTTGAAGAATAATAGATTACATGGCAGTACTGAATAGTGAAAAAAGAAGCATATACTGTATTTTATACAACACTAAAAGATCTACAGTGGAAAGTCTTCATGCAAATTCGTTGTGGAAAGCCTTAAAGGCAAAACAGAAAACGGCTATGAAAGCCGGTTCGAAAAAGTTGAAGAGAGCGAGTTAGAAATGAGAAAAGCCAGTTTTTCTAAAATAAGAATAAAGAAGACTGCTACTGGACGTGGTGTTGGAATCACCACTCTAGCACACTATTCATGCGAAAGTGCACCACGCGCCCACATATTGAAGATAGTGTTTCCATCACATCCGTACGAAGCATCTTTCTGTAGTACATCAAATTGGTCTCTTCGTGAAAAGTCCCTTTCTGACACAAACTGAAAAAAACTCTCCCGCTTTCATTTTTAAAAAAAGGATAAAGCTCTCGGCGTTGATCAATCCCTGAGGGATGCGCCATGCATTCGACTTCTTTAAGTATCGTTGGAGGTGATTGAATGCATATCTGGCCTTTACAATGACACGCGGTGGCCTGCCGATGTATCGAGCCAGGGCTGCTAAACTTCCAGACAAGGCTGGTACTAATTTGCTGACCCCGGAGGGATGGAAGGCTTGGTGGGCCACGAGCGCGGGTATCGATTCCACGTGCATGTCGCAGTGGCGTCTCCAACCACTGCGCCACACGAGCCCTTCCAGTTGGGGGTTGTGGGTTATCGTACATTGTTCCCGCTTTCATTAGAGAAGAAAAAGTCAAGTTGTTAACAAGGGCAGTCTATATGAAATATCTCCAATATAATTGATGTTATCAACAACCATCCAACTATCTGGAAGACACAAATCGGCATTGAACCTAGCTAAGCTGAAGCTGTAGTACAAACCATAATGTGGTCAGTTTTTACATACTGCCTATTCCCTTTTCATAGCAGAAGAGAAAGACGAAACGATGGACTCGACTGGTGTGGTGGTGAACGCGTTAGCCTCCAGAAAGGGTTCGATCTTCACACAGACACTTGCAGTCCGGAGTTTTTCAAATATCTCTTCATAATTATGGAGATAAGTTCTTGTCGATTTTCTATATCGGTACTCATAAAACGAAACGACACGGGATTTTTGCTTAGAAGAATCACTACCGCCAACCTGAAAACATTGTAAAGGTGTTAAAAAGGTATAACACAAAATGTAGAAGAGCAGCAGAGCTCCATGAGTAGGCGACATCACAGCAGATTGCCCTCGAACTGGAAGCTACGCTGCACGCACTCGTATTTCGTAGGTCAAAATATCTTCAAAAGAAAAAGTTCCTGGAGAAGGTGATTTGAAGGACCTTCACAAAAGGTATCCTTTTCCTGTTGTAGTGTTCTACAAGCTCTTTCTTCAACCTATAGCACCTAAGAAGAACCTCCAATAAAGTCAAGTGGATGAACAAGCAACATTCCAAGAGAATTCTGCTGGATTTCTCCGTAACGTTCACTTGAAATAAGACGTGTTTGCGGTTTACGTGAAACACCTGTATTCACAGTTGGATAGTAACTATGGAGCAGGACCCGATAATCGAAACGTCACCATGAATGAACAACATCGGAATATATGGCCATAAGTGGCCCATTATACTATCGTGGATAAAAATACTAATGAGAAGACCACATTATTTTGATCATCCAGTTTTTAGTAGACCTCTCATAAAACCCAAAAAATTAACTTACTTAGAAAACTATCACGAAAGTGGTTGCAACCAGGAAATCTCCAGAAATGGTTGACAAACATTCGAAAGAAATTTCGCCCAAGAGCTTTAAACTCAACATGGGAAAAATCTCTATCAATTCGATTAGAGGTGCGGGCACAGATAAGAAAAGTCGAATGGTAGATGAGCCAGTAGTTCAATTAGGAAAGCGTTTTATAAATGAAGTGAAAAAGTTTCGGTCATAAAAGCACAACGACATAGCAGAAATTGCGAAATACGTAAAAAGGAAGACGAATGTGGCAGAGCTGTGAAGTCACTTGCAAAGAGAACGAGTTTGGTTGATACGCGCTCTAATTTCAGATTCCTCATCTAGATTAGGTCCACAAAATTCCAGTTCAATGTGCTTTCCGCTTCAAAACACGTGAGTGGTGTGCGGGTGGTCCCGTAGCGCAGAAGACATAGCAATCTACAGCGCGGCGACAGGTGGACGCATGGGCGTTGGCCTGAAGTTTTTAAGATGTTCAAGGATGATGAGAGAACGTTTGTTGAAATAGGCAATCAGCACTCGACATTGGTGGTGGGAGGGGCAGTGGGAAACGCAAACTGTGGAGAAAATGGAAGTCCAACCACATGTCATTGGCATGTCGACAGACATTTCTCAAAAGGCTCAATGCTATTGATCAAGTACAGTAGGCGGAAAAGTTGAAAGAACTATGATGAATATAGCCAAGATCTGCTTATAATCAGTGGATAATAGTTAAAAGATAGTAAAAAGATCGTGAAGCTGCTCTAGAGTTACCAAAAGCTTTAAGACACTAGAAGAAGTCCTGAGGACTATAAGCCGTTAAACTGCACTACTAATACACAAATCAATTTAAGTTCTCTGAATAAAGAATACCAAGGACAGTTGGGAAGAAACAATTAGGATTTCAGTGAAAGCTGCTACATTGTAAATTTCCAGTCTTGAATCCTTTTTTCTTGCCTTGTGGATTAGTAAGGTACACGACTAAGACAATAATGTAAAGAACTTATCCTAAAATATTTGGTGCAAACAAGGAAATCGAGGTCAAGAAATCAATGTCAGTAAAGGACAGGACCACAGACTACACCAATGAGGAAATGGCTACACTTCCTGCCTATGACTCATACTGCAGCTGTGGCCCGTGGGAGTAAAGTGCTTCTCATCACCCGGATGTTTACATGAAGAACGAATGAGGAGTTTTCAATCCACATTCGGGCTCATTCGAGAGAGTGTAAAAAAGTGTTCTCATGTAATACAACACTCAACCTGATGGATGTGGACTCTGGATTCATCACGAGAAGCCACCATTCGAGGTTTAACAGCGGACTCCAAAATGTCTAGAAAGTTGTACATCTTCCGAGTTTTGAGAAATATCTCTAATGTAACAAGAATGATGGTGGAGCATTTGCTAAATTCGAAACCCAGTCCAGCTTCGAACCCGCGATTACCGAGGACTCACGTGTTAACTACAGCACATAATACCTTGCCATCAAAAAACAAGAATACGACAATATTTAGAGTAGAGCAACAATAAAAAAATAAACATTTGGATGCTTAATGTCCAATGAATATGTTCCGGGTGGAATTACCACGATAGAGACTGACACCAAAGATAGATATGTTCCTACTAACTTAATGAGATTATTCTTCAAGTATCGAAGCTTTTTGGAAATGTGTGGTGGAAAAAGGTAGTAAAATCAGAAAACCGACCATTGGTTTGCTTAGCCGGCCAGGCTGAGGGAGAGCAAACAACATGGCGATGATTCATGCTTCAGCAGCCAAAAACGAACAATCGATCATTGGTTAGTAGACGGAGGTGGGAAAGTTCAGTAATCGCTCTCAAATCTGAAACAGAGAAACAAGGGAACTTGTCCAGTCCTGTAGGAAATGCTGTAGCGAATGACTAAATGTGATGGACATAAATCAATTGCATGGAGTTGTTCCACTAACGAGAAGCACAGTCATTTCCAAAACAAAAAAAAAACGGAAAGAAGAATAAAAAAAAATCCTGCAAAAAATGAAGCGACTTGTTATCAATGAATAGATAACTGCTCAATGATTGTTATCACCTCAAAACGCATTTAACAAACGGAATTTTAGGAAAAAAGTCGCTCTAGGAGCTATGATGACACGGCTAAGAAACGACCGCAACAGCTGATGCGATTTAATAGTGACACGAGTCGACTGAATGGACGAATACATAGACGACTTTCCTACTTCCGGAAGTGTTTTTGTGATGTCAAGTGTTAGCAAGGCAACTAAAATAACACCCACAACTGCTTTATTTTTTAGTTAATATGCAATCCTTCAGGGATGCATGTAACGCAGTGGTTAGAGGCACCCTACAATACACATGAGATCGATCCCGCACCCCAGGCTCACCTGGTTTTCCATCTCTCCAGGTTCAGCAAATTGGTACTTGTCTGGAATGATAGCAGCACGGGCTGGACACATCGGTAACCATCTTCGTAAAAAAGACATGGGTGGAGCAATAGTAAAAAAAAATGTGAAAGGATATAGGGTTGCAGAGAACTTCTTGGTAAAATGGAATGAGTTCCTAAGCAGTGTTAGAGTATCACTTTCTCTAAGTCGAAGCCTTTCATAGAGGATTTCATAGCTTTCTACAAGCAGCCTAACTGCAATGGATCGACATCGAAATCCCAGCAGTGCAATTCGTAATTTTTTCCAATCGCTTTTCTATCTACCTAAGTCTATCTAAGTCACAGAATCTCATAGACGCCACACTTTGAAAAGTCGCATTAGAAACAACTTTCTTCTAGAAGGATTCAGAAAAATAAATTGAATCTTTCCCACTCACCAAAATTCCTCCAATACTCAAAAATTCTGCCGCTCCAACATAATTATTTGAATAATATTACGCTACGATACTTTCAGTTCCGAACTTCCCTTCGCCTCGACATGGGTAGTCAATGTGGCTTGGTCTTCTGATAAACTTACACGTCTATTGGAGTGAACACCGAGCAAAATTCTAGTGTATTAACACCACTCATGCTACCTTAAACACTTTTATAGGAATTGCCCTTCATAGCCAGGATTATCCCTCATAGCTAGTTAGAAGATCAGTTTGAGATAATGCGCTAAGTCACACGTGATAGCCCTGCATTCATGCTTTCGAATCATTCTTGATTTTCTGAAAATGCTCTGAAATGCTTCAAGGGTTTTATGCGCTGTCCTGATTCTTTCGCTAGGATCGCAATTATCACTTCAGAATCACCATTGCCATGGCTTATATCGTGTGGGTGCCCTGTGTAGTGTTTCGTGGGAGTATCAGCTTCTCAATTAGGTGCTCTTCTATGTAGGAACAAAATGGTCTATCCGTTTCCATAGTATGTTCATTGCCGACAAAATCCTCGCGTGAGAATCAAAAACATCAATGAGTAACACGTGAAGTATTTTAGACTAAATTCGAAAATCTAAAAATGAATGGAAAGAACGAATGCCTCATTATCATACGGTGGCTCACCTCAGATTAATGTTCTGGTTTGTTTCAGCTATGAATCTACGTGAACAACATACCTGTGTTCTCATTCTTCAGAAAACGAAAATGCTAAGTGCTTTTTTAAGGTTTCCGCGACGAAGCTGGTCCTTCGAAAATCCACGATATCCACTACCATTAATAGGGAAGTTGATATCACTACGGCAATTATCGCAACAAATTCTGCCAATTCTAGATTTACTTAGAATTAAAATTCTCAAAAAAAAACTGAGGACGAAATTTGAATTTTAAAAAGTTCCTAAACTAAAATAACCAAATTACTAATGCCGAAATTAATTAGCTGCTTATTAGTATTAGTTCTTACCTATCAGTATAGTTAGTATTTAATAGTATCGTTATTAGCATTTGGCAAATCTCCCTCTGATCCAAAAGGGCTGCGACTGCCTGTTGTGGTGAAGACTTGGGGCAGACTGGCCAGGCTGACCTCGGGATTCCAGAAAACAACAATGGTTGAGCCAATAAATCGCCGAAAACTGGTGATTATGCTAGGGCCCGTACAAGCAATGAGGGCGGGATAATCAATTATCAATTAAGTATTAGCATTAGTTAAAGCCCATCTTTAGAATCATCAAAAGTAAGGATTCTTCTCAAGGAAAAGCGGATGAAGAAACGAAGTTCACTTAACACCTGGTACCTGAGGTGAGCAGCGTGCATGGATGGGAGGCAGGTGAACGAAGTGCATTGCGCGACAATATTTCCAAAAGCGACCTTCATTCTACTTCGATATCAAATCAACTAGTATTATTCTATTGACAAATTAACACGAGGTTGATAAAAAAGACTTTATTCCACTAACGTTTCGGCGCCGTCGCATTCTTTAGAGCTAGACTGGTCCGAGTCCATTGTCTACTCCGTTCGTTTTTCTCCGGAAATTTCTTTCAAAACTTTTCTCTACCTTTTTTTTACGAAAAATCAGTAACAACAATCGTCCTGTAAAAAAAGAGCATTGCCGAGTGAAGTCAATTCCTCCAGGCTGTGCTCTCCATTGGATTCAAATCGATGCGATCAAGCTTACCCACATCCGGAAGAAGGAAAACTGTGGACGATAGACTCGGATCAATCCCGCTCTGTTGAAGGTGGAAACGCGGAAACGTTAGCACTAGCGCCGAAGAAAGTCCTTTTTTCATCCAGAAGGATCAGAAATCAGCTTCGTGTTATCTGCTTCTTCTCTTTGGACGCATGTAATGAGAAAAAAAAACAAAACATGGAGTCAACGGATTTCGTTTGTTGGAGGAGAACAGTGACAGTAAGAACACAAAATAACAGAAGGATCAGAAATCAGCTTCGTGTTATCTGCTTCTTCTCTTTGGACGCATGTAATGAGAAAAAAAAACAAAACATGGATTCAACGGATTTCGTTTGTTGGAGGAGAACAGTGACACTTCTTTCTCATGTAAACTCTTTGTAGCTCTTCTCTTTGGAGAAATACACGCAAATGGGTCTCATGAAGGAAAAATCTGCTGAAACCTTAGACACCGCGTAGAAAAAAATATCGTGTTTAACGTTCCCATGTATGCTCATAAACGATCACGCTCATTAATCAATGCTAAGTTCGACAGGAAGTCCGATCTTACAACTGAACTCAGAGTTTCTTCTCGAATAGAGAAGAATAAGGAGCTTCATTTTGAATAAAGAAGAATAATTATTAGCTGTTTGGGGTATGCACTGAGCTCAGCCTATAAGACCCATTGCGCCCGTCTAGGAATTAAGCACCTTCATCAATAAAGCAAGGAAACACTCCAGAGGCTGCATATGTATAGATGTGCAGCAGCGATATCTTAATAGCTTCGTAAACGATAACGTTAACATGCATGCCGGTAGAAAAACCGAAAAATCGCCACGATGTTCAAGGAGAGGAACAAACTCGTGCCGGTGACTAGTTTTTGTCGACTATGACTCCAATCCCTGAAAGAAATCGTTTACAACCACCTGATTAAAAGTTTTAGCTAAAACGACGCTCATGGTTCTTTTTGCTCAAGAACATTCACTAATGTATGCATGAATACAGTCACCTCTATACAAGAGCTACATGCCAATACCTCTAAGCAGAGAACGATACCCATTTCTTGGATCCACCTTCGCCAGCTATTATCATTTACTGGCAGCATTGTAAAACGCCACGTTGCCTAACGAGTAACGTACTCGAGATTCTCCTGACCGGTATCCACGGAAATAAAACGGTGCTTATGATACCAAATAAGACAAATCAGCAAAAAATAATTAACTAAGCAAAATCCAAGCTTCTTTAGACTTTCCAATTCTTTAAAACTCTGTTTAAACATAGTGATAGTGTGACTTCCAACTCATGTTGATGTTCACCGCTTAGAACATGCACGACTTTATTTCATCGAAAGATGCCACATAGGTGTTCCGTCGACACGCAAGAAAACTACTCCATAAAGTAACCAAATATCATATTCATACTTGGACCCAAATATACAACATCCCTTAAACGGATGCCAACCAATCACTTGCCTTTCTCGAAATTCTTCTGTATTGATCACCGTTTAATTCTCTTGCAACATGAGAATCTGTTTTACAAATCTATAGGAAGAAAGTATACGACATTAATAACTTGCACTGTAATATGAATAAAAGGAAGTAATGCCATCATAGAAGCCGATTGAATCCGAATTCGCTAGTGGAGCAACTCTTCTGCTTCGCAGAAATTATCTACGTGGCTTGAGCCTCGGTTGTTTCCCATTGACGACTACGCCTTCGCTTGATGTGCGCCATCACATTTTCTCGATTAAATGCAAGCACTCGATTAAGGCAGGCCTGCCATTTAAGTCTTCAATTATATTAGTTGCTACAGTTAGCCGCATTCAGGGATAAGCAAACGTCGTTGCATGATTGTCGACAAAGGAGATTTTCTGGACACACGACTCTGTTCTTGTGAACTGATTCACCGACACAGAACTTTGTTAATGAAATGTATTGTAATGTACAATGTATAATGAAATTAAATGCAAAGTGAAGCAAATTTATTTAAAAGCCCACGAATCACAGATACAAGTGATAAAATGCATTAATCGATAATCACTACGGCAGCTTAGCTTACAATTTTCATAACTTTTCATTTGCTGCCTGTTACTTCTTCATGGCAGAGTATTATGCGAAATACAACCACAGTGATGCTGGGATATTTGCAAAACTCGAAGCCCAGGCCAGATTCGAACCCACAACTGCCTCCTTCGGGAGCTCACGTATTTTTATGTTTTATTCACGTCCTAATTTCAATACGCATCCGTTAAGAAAACAACACTGACGTGACAGAACACCATACAAGAAGGTGAAGACTATTAAAAAAAGATTGACGACTTCTTTTGTCGAAGTTCACCAATATCGTCTGTGATCCCGTTAATAACGAGGTGTTATCCGAGCAGGCATCTGTAAATTCTCCAGTGGTACCCACTGTGTATCAAGAGTGGTGTGACTTGCTGTAACGAAGTACACCAGGTGATATCGGACCTTTGCTATGAATACCTCATCAGGTTTTGCTGTGGCTTAGGTTTACACATAGCACCATATGAATTCTGGGTAACTCATAAGCTTTGGAGACCCTAAATAAAAATAAGCAGACTGCAGTACTTCATAATTTGACCTGGTGACTACAATTAGATGGCAAACCAGTGAAAGCGAAGGGACACTGACCTCAAAACTCATCATTTCCAGCCCATTTGGCACTCTAACTTTTGAATAGGAATGCTTCATTATTTCACAAAAATGATTCTGAAAAATAAAACTATTACAACAATTGTCGATATCTTACCGGTGTAATTTTTATGTGCTCGATTTGCTTCAATCACCGAAACACAGCCCTAGTATTTGTTGCAGTCCTACACTCGTGAAGCAGTTAATGTATTAATATAAATTAATATTCTACCCTCGTTTCTTTACTAAAGATTAAGTTACGCAGTTACGTTAGCTCAGGACCAATTATTTACCGGAATGTTGCACTGTCCAATCAATAAGTTCCACTATTTACTAAAGTACTATTGCCTCAAAAGAAACTAGCAGCCAACGACATATTATGTAAAGACGACATCCCACTCGTCATCCTATGTGAACAACGCACAGGTGTTCCCACTCCCAACACCACAGCTCTGCGGAAGGCGAAATCGCAGAAAGGTCAGCCATCGAACAGCAACAACAACAACGACAGACAACAACAACAACAACTTATATCAACCTCGCATCAGCTCAACAAGGGCAGTTGGTAAGAACATTATATATATATATATATATTTTTGGATATTAGTCCAGTCTATCAAAATCACTATTTACCTCACTACTTCTGTATAAACGAAATACCTAGATCCCAGAACAAAGATAGAAGAGCTGTAGTTCATTCAAAAACGATGTCCTTGTCTTTTTTATGCTCTCACCTACGAGTTCAATAGCAAATAAAATAGTAAACGAGCCTTTTGGACCACGAATGTTGCTCGTGGAGTGGACTCTACTCTCAACAAGACAAAGGAGAAGTAATATTATTTCTTCATATGTGTTGCTTCTTTTGGCATGTCTATGCCATTTGGAATTTCATCCAAGTTGGACATATAATGGAAAATTAATGAAGAAGCTGTTTTTCATGAAGACAGTTGCCAGACAATACCAGAATGGAATAAACAAAGTCAGCTCAAAACTTGAAGAAATCAAAGTTCTCGCAAAAACATTAAAAATACATCAGACAATCCCGGTCGAAACAACATAAAAACCTTATGTGCACCGGGATTTTCCATGAAATCCTAATCAGGAAGCAAGAAAAACAAACACAGAAACAACGAATGAGTGTTGGATGGGCGCTATCTTCGATACTTTGCCTCTAAATCTACACTGATCCATTGGCGCCTACCCAACGAACGAACACTCCTCTCTCAGTAATTGTAAGTGCTTCTCCATCTTATCTAACACACAAGCGAAAACTCAGATTTTTCGACAACTGCTCTGACAGAAAGTCTTTGGTACCTACAGCATTTGAGGACTCGTTGCAGTTGATGTATATACGTAACAGCCACTGACTCATCGGTCCAAGAGCCTGCGTAATTATTCTGAAATGCTATTTTCATCTTATATTAAGCTTTCTCCTGCAAGAGCTGCAGATTCGAACTCCTTTTTAAAACTAACAAAGTTGATAAGATTTGATATTCGTGCTCGATTTCTAAGAGCTATGTATGAGAAGTTGTCCCTAAAAATGTGCTAGCGAAAACATATTTAAGTTAAAGACTACGTTTCCAACATACCAGAAATGAATTATTAAAAAGAACATTTTATTAGCAGTGGTGTAGGTGGAGAATTGCTGACAAGCTAATGATCGTTCGGAAAATTATATGGTGACGGAAATGTGATCAATCACGAAGGAACTGCAAATTGTGGTCGTTGTGATCAGACGAGGACACGACACTTTCTACAAGTCTATCGAGGTTCAAACGAGAAGAAATCAGCAGTCGTTTAGAATGTGTTGAAAAATTAGGAGACTGACGGCCGTGTATCTTCAGCTGCGTATAAATTAAGAGAAAAACACGCTTGATTTAGTACTACACTTGTCAAATGTCTCAAAAAATAGCCAATCAGATCCAAAATACCCCTATAGCGACTCGTCAACAACACTGTCAATGTACGGGAAGTACGCTCCGATAAGCTTACACTAGCCGGGAACAATGTGAAGGAACTTCATGTTAGCGTTCAAACCCAGCTCATAAACTGTCCACCAAGTAACCCTTGTCATTTCTCTGAATCAGAAAAAAGAAGCAGAAAAAAAGAAGAAGCTTTGAATGATTGTTGTGAACTTCATACTTAAGACATAGCGCCGTTTTTGAAGGCAACATAGACACTGCGCCATGCCGATATTCTCGTTGAATTTTGAAAACCAAAAGCCAATTATTCAAAGAGAAACTCTATGCTATGAAGTGTTGGTCACGAAAACAATGGACTTTTTCTTTATTTGTAGTTACACATTTAACATCACTGAATGCTTCGAAGCACATAAAGAATTAAAAAGCCAATGTGTGCTTAGAAATGCACAGAATTCATTCGCCGTTGTTCCATCGGCAAGACAAGAAAACAGCTCCAAGCATTCGAATGCAAAAAAACAATAACATGTGTAGTCTCGAGAAACGAGAACGGAGCGGTGGTGTTGGACAGAACAATGGGAGAGCAATGACGGACAACCGGCGGGCTTGCCGCTCGGTTAGTCGGAGGGGCAATCGCGTGGATGGAATTGTCCCAGTCCATCAGCATCGTTAAACCCACCGTGGCGCACCCATCGGCCAAACATTCAGCTCCCGCTTATCCATAAATAAATTGCAATTGTAATCTCTCTTGTAAAAGGTAAAACTCTCATCCATCGGATAAGCGAGTTACAATCAGAACGAAGCCGTAGATGTGTATCGATGACGAAACCAACAGTGGAAACGCTGCGATTTGTTATCCTGCACAATGTCACCATCAATATTTTCCATTTAAACATATTGACGCAAAACACAGCAGTTCTACTGTATTAAGCTGGAGCTGTTCCACAAATAGATTTATGTTACACAATTTTATACCCGCAGTGAGAAAGCGTTTCGAAGGGACGAAGTGTTGCTTTCAAAGCATCTTCGGGCGAGGACCAATATTTTGTGGAGATAACTGCCAACCACGAAAATTTCTGTGCACTTTTGCAGCAGAATAAGCCAAATCAATTCATGGCCCGAGGGAAAAGAAAGAAAGACTCTTGGAATTTCGGAACGACGAAATCGAATGAGCGCATTGGTCGCTTTCATACACGCCATCGGTTCCTTTCAATTGCCTGTAATAGAAAGTAAACTTGCCGAATAGCAAATACAAATGAGCAAAAATACCAGGAAATACGATGAGTTTCCTTCCACAACGCCGAAAAGATAGACTGGATGTGATAAATTGATAGAGGCTTAAGAAATATTATATCTGCGAGTTTAATGAAGGGCAGAAGAACTGCCGAATAATACCTTCTAGGAATACTAAACTAATGCGAGGTTGATAAAAAAGCTGGAGAAAGATAAAAGACGAATAAAATGCAAAGCACACTTTCGATGTTTTGTAGCCTCACCTTGAAGGCCGCGATTCCAGGCTATCGATGTGTTCAGCTAAATTGTCTCCAGCAAGGTCATCTAAGCAGACAGTGCATCGATATTTCTTTCTATGAACTCATCTCACAGTGAACCAATTCATCGGATCAGCTTAAAGCATGAAGATAATCACCAGATGACAATCCTCCCATTAAGCCACAATAGCAAATCCCTTGATGAAGACTTGCTGAACACATCTAACAAAAGCACCATAATATCAGCCATATGGATATTCTGCTCAAGCACACGCGATCTGGGTCCCATTGAAACGGAATAAAATTTGATTAAGAACCAGATGTAGTGGCTCATATGGGCCAAAGACAACTGAAGAACGCATTTGGGGCTTGGTAAAGAAAGCGGTGTGAAAGGAGATTCGTTTTTATCACTGAAACTCACCTAGGTTTTAAGAGCAAGCCTCATCGAATTAACCACTAATAAAAAAATTTCTTCGGCAATAATCGGTCAAATCCCTTTGTGTGAATGAATCAGTAAAACTAGGGCTAGTTAGCATGTTATTATACAGGAATTTTTCATATACGGTTTACGTTCCGTTGACACTTGACACATGACAGTACATCATTAATTCCAAAAGACTTCTACATCTGGGTTCAAACACAGTGTTTAGCTCTATAAATTTCCCTAAAACGCGCACCTCCACATCTAGGGAACAATAGTGACTCCAAGTTGAGCTTCAATAGCACCACGCACCAAAAACAACAAAGTAAAGGTGCCAAAACAGTAAATCATAAATATGTTGGCAAAAGTAGCCTGCGACGTGGATGAGAGAAATAACATTCGTGGATACTCGGATGACAGATTTCAGAAACTGTTCGAGCGCAAACACAATCTCTACTACACCGGTATCTCGATGGATGCGAAAGTCCGCTCCTTAGAATTTTGAGGTAACCACTTATGAAAGAGATATTCAGGTCGGAGACAGATGCAAGCATTTTTAATTAGGAAAGGACATTTGTCGGTTACGTTTCTTTAAGGAGAGCGGCCTCCCTGACCTTAGCTTACTCATCGTTGTAGCCGGGAATGAAAACGTCAAATATTATGCGCCATGTTTAGATGATGACCTTCGTATTCATTGCCGTTAAAATAGAATATTGCAAAGAAAACCCTTAAAAAAGGAAGAGTGAATGTCAAAGTTTTCTAAAAGAAAAAATTGCCCAAAAAAAGCAAGGGAGGATAGTTAAATTTCATGTGCTGAGCTTTGGATGCACATAATGAAGTGGAGCAAACCAAAGCGGACAACTATGTTTTGTAACTTCCACGACCGACTTTCTATTAACCGTGGCATTGATTGAACGGTTCTTTATATTTCTGTTTAGCAAACACGAGGTGTTATTTAATAATATGTTTTGTGCGATTTTGACAGCTTCAAGGCAACGAAATGAAGGTAGGGTGTTTGAATCAACTTGAGAAGACCGGTCATGTAACAATTTAAGCAAGAGAATCCTCCTTTGCTTTTCTATTGTAAGCAAACTCACAAACCTGACCTCAGAAATCACATCAGAGTGGTTAGGCTCATCACGGAGCCACTCAGTGCATTCGCTTTATGTGCATATGTGTACAGCATAGACATATTCAGTCGTATTTATTCCCGCAACAATCTTTGACCCACAGTTTTCATTATCCTCTTTAGTAGCTTTTCTCGTTAATGAGAACCAAAAATTAGGAAATGTTACGAAACTTCAACTAACTCGTTTTAAGCATCGTTTTTTCCTTTGTTTCAACTCAACGCTCACTTCATGCTCTCAGGTGGAAGGCCGACATGTGAGAATAAATAAAGGCTAATAATATCGTAAAATGGCTAATCTAGTATTAAAATGGACTGACAGAAAAACTTATAGATAACGGAAAATTGGTTCACAAGCAAAAAATTGAAAGTTCAAAGCTAAGTTGTTCCCTCTTGATTGGATGCATTCACAAATGAGAGAATCCGTTTACACACAAAAATTGCGTCAAAATTTTTGGCTTTTTATGAGTATGGAACCCAAGAAGAAAAGCGTCCAGAAGGTCTTGGAGTGAAAGCGAAGATGTCATTCCCCCAATTTCAATTAATTGTTTAGCAAATCGTGGCTCAAGAATCTCCCAAAACATGTATTAATCCATTGACAACCTAACACAAGATTAACAAAGAAAAGATAAAAAATCTAAGAAGGAAAAGAGAGAAAATTTGGGAGAAATAAATAGAAATCGCTGGTAGAACTATATGAAAGCAAATTCTTCACCTCCTTCTCAACCTAAGCGTATCTTTTCAAAAATTAACAAAGAGCCTACAGAAGATTCGTTTTTGAATCAAGTGGGACTCTTATGAACGCATTAGCAAGGAGAAGACAAAAAAGAAAAGCCTTCGGCGTTGGTTAACACCTAAGGGTGAGCCGGGCATTCGAATTCGTCAAGCATCGGTTGGGCTCACTAAATACACATCTGGCCCATACGATGACTTGCGGTAGCGATTTATCGTAACCAAAATATGTAAAAATAATCACGCACTCACTGCTGCGAAAGTTTGGTTGATTGACGGCCTCGATGGAAATTGGAGAAGCATGCGATGTTTTCAGTACTAAAACAGGAATATGTCCAAGATCTTAACCAATTTTCTGACAGCATTGACCGCAAAATTGCCAAACTGTCAAGAAGCGTCGAGAAAATTGGAATCTTATCATACAGCTGGCTGCACCCAACATGACCGGTGCGATCACTTTTATTGCGATCTTTGGTTTATTTCTCTTGGTGGCTGACTTTGTCACAGACACAATAGGGTAGCAATTTGCGAAGAGACAACTTCATGTTGTCAAAGCAGTTCATTATTTAAAGGTTCATGAAATCACACCTAATAGTTAATAGTAGCCGGAACCTTAGAGAAGACTGATTCATAAGAAATTCGAAGTAAAGACTTTCGAATAGATAGCAAGCAAATATAGACGTGACGAGCTCGGCGAATACAAGGTTCGAACAAGACATTGTATCCGTTACAATGAGAACAACAAAAGCATTTTCCAGTGAAATTTATGGTGCCGCATTCATTTGAGAAGGCACTCAGAAGTCGCACGTTAAATAAATCAAGTAGCGTTCAATCATCTGAAATCGTAAGACGTTCGAGTCTTCGGACAAACTGCCTGAGCATCAAATTAAAAAATTCCAAATGTGATCGCAGTTTCAAAAGGGTTATCGCACCATATCGCCGAGAGCTGCCAAATACGATCCTGTTAGCCAAGATTTTGCATAGAGCTACAGTTTCCACAGCAAGCACCATCTGAGCAACCTCTTACAGACGACAATCACTCAGAAGTCGCACGTTAAATAAATCAAGTAGCGTTCAATCATCTGAAATCGTAAGACGTTCGAGTCTTCGGACAAACTGCCTGAGCATCAAATTAAAAAAATCCAAATGTGATCGCAGTTTCAAAAGGGTTATCGCATCATATCGCCGAGAGCTGCCAAATACGATCCTGTTAGCCAAGATTTTGCATAGAGCTACAGTTTCCACAGCAAGCACCATCTGAGCAACCTCTTACAGACGACAATGAGATATGTGGACCATATAAAAGAATTCTCAGTTCGGAAATAATCACACCCACGCTTCTAAAAAATTTTGTAGCTTCTGTAAAACTATTCAGCTTTTCCTGAAACTTTTCATTTCACAAACTATTACGCTTAGAAACGCTCTCCATGGTAAAATATTATCAATAGTAAGAAGATAAAGGTCATTTTATACAGATAATTGACCTCTTCTTTAGAATATGGGAAGTAATTACATTCATTGATCGGACACAGAAGCAATTATGATTTCTCTATTTTTGGAAGTTATACTGAGTCATTCCTCTTGAATAAGTAATTCAGAAAAAGTGTACGTAATTCCCTACCAATGGTTTACCGCTTGGAGGTGTTCGTGCGTATCGCGATGCGATGTACCAGCGAGGGGATTCATCCCACCGGAAGAGAGTCCACGTTGAGAATGAGTTTGGCGTTTCAATTAGGAAGCCCAACTAAGAGTGAATCAATAGCAGGATCCATCACAGTCCTGGTGCATTGATGGAATAATTCTCTTTACTTCTGTTTAGCTAACACGAGGTGTTATTTTATTTCTTTATTTACGTACAAGCTGACGTTTCGGTGGATTTTGCCTTTTCAGAGCCTGGAAAGGTCACGTTGACTGCAATCTACATGGTCAAACACCTCCATAACCAAACAGAGAAAATGCTAAACCAAAATTTCAATCACATTGAACACAGAGTCTTTGCATACTCACCACTTTCCACGAGCCTTCCACTTAACGTGTTATGTGGAGACCAACCGCGCAGTGTTCACATGGAAACGTAATGTGCCTGTCCCATCAGAATAACAGTCTTATATACTGCCCAATATCACGCGTGATAATGAGGCATTCCTCCCTGCGGTTCATTTTCGGATTCTTGGAATTCATCCAGAATGCCTCGAGAATTTTACGCGCTTGTGTTCTCGATTCTTGCGCGAGGATCCTAACCTCTACTTCAAAATCTTCTCCGTTATGTCTCTGCGTCCTATGCGTGCCTAGTGGGGTATTTGGTTTACGTTTGCCAGCTAGGTGTTCTTTTATACGGATGCAGAGTGGTCTACCCGTTTCGCCAACGTATTCGTCTCCGCACACTTTACAAGCGATCAGATAGACTGTACCCGAACTCATGCAGTCACCGTCTCTACCATTGGGGCAAATTATGCAATTTTGCGTTGCACATAGACAGTCGTATAGACGGTCACGAACTAGCAGGCGTCTTATCTTTATTTAGTTATAGGCTGACAAAGGGTGCCATCAGCCCTTGTTGCAGCAAACATTTCAGCGTCACTAACTTTTTTAGAAGCACAACGAATCGAATCGGGTGGCCATTGGGTTATTTCTCGCTGTCTTGGTTATTTTAACTACATTATGTTACTTCAACTGCTACGAGGTAGAGCGTCATCATGAAAACAAGCAAATTTAAAAGGCTAATCCAAAATTTTGGATCGCAGGGGAACCGTCCTCTATTCTCGAGCACACTGCCAGATGAGGCCACTAGGTGCGGTGTTCCGCCCCACTCGATGCCAAGAGATAAGACACCAAAAATTTACATCGCAACAAATAACTGCTGTGAACACCCAAAGAGTCGCTGGAGTTCTGAAGAAGGCGATAGCGCCGACACATTAGCCATATCACTTGTATCACCTGTAGTCCCGTTGATCGTCCAGTGAGTTGAGCGGGCGCCAGTAAATCTTCCATTTCTCCTTGTCGCGCGCAAGACTAGCCCAGTGGGTTATGCTCGCTCTATGCACTCGTCGAGCATTATATCTTTCTTGTAGGCTTTTTGTGAAGAACTGTGACCATCAGGTAGATGGTCTTCCTGCAGTACGTTCGACTTCCCGAGAAATCCAGTCACTAACGGCTCTTGTCCATCGGTTGTCATTCGTACGCATTACATGTCCCGCTCACCTTATCTTCGAATGTTTGGCGTACAGAACAGCATTTTTGATTTTTGATCGTTGATACAGATCGGAGCTTCGGATTCCTTCCCTTACTTGCGTGAAACGGGATTCTCCCAGCATCGTCCTTTGGACTGCGTGTTCAATAACCCTGAGTGATCTTTCATCCTGCTTATTCGGCGACCAGGTTTCTGACCCATAGGTTAGGACAGAAAGTACCGTTGAGTCGAAAAGGTGGGCACGGAGTCGGGGGCTCTTTTTTCTGTTCACTACATCCTCGATGGTGTTGAAAGCTGCCCAAGCCGTTCGTTTCCTTCTGCTCAACTTTGGAGCTAATTCGTCCAACATGTTGATTTCTCGACCTAGACAGACATAACTGGAGCGTTCGGAGATATTCGTTCCGTTGAGCGTGAATGGGGCACATTAGCCATAATAAAGACTTAGTAAAGATTCGAACACTGTGAATGCTGGATGCAAGATGATTAACCCGTGAAATGAATACTAAAGTTCGCACAGCAGTAAGTAGTGAAAGAGAAGAAAAACAAAGAACAAACCTGTATGCATATGAATATACACGTGCAACCACTAATTAGTTTCACTAAAGGCTCACACGCCGACTGGATGCAACTTTAGATATGGTCAGTATACAGATATCAATTTGCCAAAGCTTTGCAAACATTTCGCAGTTCTGGACCGAAAATATCATTGATGTAGAGAAAAATGTTTGAGAAGGTGATACCATATCGCCAAATTTAGATCCAGTGCAGTGGCTAGAACACCATGTAAAAACTGCGAATGGGAAAATATAGAAGTGGAAGTCGATAGTCGGCAACTATAACACGTTCGCTTTGACGTTGTTATCGCACATAAAACATCTGTAATAAGCTAAGCTGAGGGAATGTTGGTCGAGTATGAGCTTATGGGAAGAGGACTTTGGTTTAATCTCATCTAGATGATGTTCGTGTGGAAGGCTTTCGTTCCTAATGATCTACTAACTCCCAGTGGTATTCTCAAGACCGACTTTCCATTCAGGTGGGCATTGATTGATGACATAGGACACAGAAACATAACGGACAAGATTTTGGAGTAGAAGTCACTATCCTTGCACACGAATCCAAGAAATCAGCGCGAAAAACTTGCAGCATTTTGGATCAATTCCAAAAAGTACAAAAACGAACAGGAAGGAGGAGCGTCTTGTTATCATGTGTGACGTCCCGCCCTACCTTAGGCTGATTCTATGACCCAACCCAGGCATATTCTTCGCCCATTTAGTACTCAGTGCGGCTTCTCTCCATCAAGTAATTTAGAGGATTTCAACGAAGAAAACAGTGGGTGTTTAAAAGAAGCTGTTTACTAGGTCAAGAAAATGTTTGGCTGAGAAGATATCACGCCAATTTGATCTTTCCAGGTTCCGAAGAAGGTGAAACCGCCGAAACATCAGCTATTGTGTGCTAATAAACTGTAATACCAACCTCCTATTGGCTCAATGAAGAAGAACAAAGATTTCGCAACGGAATATTTAGCGGTGTTCCAGCCCTGTCTATATTGAGAAGCCAACCTGATGATCGAATAAGTTTAGTTGAGCTTAGCAGGAGGAAACGAGCGGTTAGGGGAGCTTACAAGGGTACCAAGGATCTAGAGAAGAGGAAAAACAAAACCGACTCCACAGCCACCTTCTCGACTCTACTACTAGCCTTGCCTCAACACATTCATCAGAAACCTGGATTCTAGACAAGCAGAAAGGAAGACCACTCATTCTTATTAAGCACACCATCAACAGGGCTATGCTACGACCATTTCGAATCACCAAACCGAGAGCGAGAATCCATTGTTCGACTTACATCCGAGGTCAAACATCACAGGTGCTTTGAAATACGAAGATGTCGAAAACCAATCAGACCGGATACGAGATGAGGCTTGCCGAACAACTGGTGTACGAGAGTCTCCGACAGAATGTCAAGCACTAGCAGGATGGTCGGAATTCTTCATTAAAACTCTAGAACAAAAAGATAAAACTCAAGGAGTTTCTAGAACGGACAGAACCCAACGGACCAATGCCATAGCGACGGCACACTCGACCTCTTCTTATATAGTCAGAAAAGAAAGATTACAAAAGACTGACGTTGCATACTTGCTAAAGTGGGATGTTGTACTCTCACAAAAAATAAAACTCAATTCCTGCACCCCTGGCTCAGAAAGTCTATACCTCCAAGGTTGGTACCAGACCGGTACCAAACTGGTACCAGACTTGTCTGAGGGGATAGTAACACTAGCTCAATACATCGGTAGGCGGCCGCGAGTCACTGTAAGGGCCAGATAAACATTAAATCACCACCAAACGATAAATGATACTTATTCATTCAGTCACCTCCAAATGATGCTTAACGAAGTCGAGCATATGGTGCATCCCTAAGGGATATCAACGCCGAGGGCTTTTTTCGCTTTGAAACAACAAGCTGGTATCCTTGAAGAGACACGGATCACAAACTCAGGCTTCTAAACATTGTTCAAATAAACGAAATCTCGATGATGAAGTAGTGAAACGAAGTATCAGTTTTCATCGTGCATGCAGATTTCACATATTGGAAATGTCCTTTTACTAGCTATTGTTCTCCAGAACATGTCTTTTTTAGTAAAAACAACGCAATTAACCAGTAGTAATCAGCTGTATTAGAAAAGTACCTTCGGGATATGAGAAAAAAGAATAAAAATCCAAAAACGTCCTTGGAATCCCATGCCATTTTTAACGACATTCTAAAGACCACATAGCAATAGTTACCATGGAAATCAGACATTGTGCAGACCTCCTACGACCTTGTTAAATCGTATTTCTCTTGATACAACTTCATTAACTTCACATACAATACGCTATAAACATTAGATGGCTTCGTGGTAGTGATGTATTATTCTATTACACGCACAGTCCAAATTACCTAGGCGCTGGTACGATCCTGCTCCGGACCCACAGGGCCTCTTATCAAATAATGATAAAGGGTCATAACAAAAGTATTGGCAAAACAATAATTATGATAACAATAACAGTATTCGTAATAGCTACAATCATGCTGAGATGTCCGCAGAACTCCAGACCGCAGCTGTATGCGGCGGGGATCGAGCACGCTTTACCCTTTTCGTGGACTAATCCTTTCACTACCACACCATGCGGGGTCTTTCGTTTCGCCTTTCTCTCAACCAGTGTCATCAGCAATCATCCGTCAACGGAATTGATCTGGGAATCGGAATTGAGCAAAAATCAGTTCTGAACCGATCCAAGGGTGTAGACGAAATCACGACTTTAACTTCCAATTTACTGCCTATTACAATTTATCATAGTAGAGTATCATGTGGAATACAACTACATTGATGCTGGGATATTTACAAAACTCCGGAGCACAGGATTAACCGTTTTCAATGCCGATCTGTGTTCTCCTGATTGGTCTTGTTGACGGATCGCAGACTATAGCTTATAAAATGATCGAAATACAACCTTTGTGGCATCGAAATTTCTAAAAATCTCCAGTACGTCTATACAGAAACATAAACAGAGTCGAGACTGAGATAATTCAAAAACCGTTCCAACAACTGTTCAAAAGAAAAGGCAGAGAACCAGAAATAGAGATAATGCAAATGAAGAATGAAGAAATACACGAGAAAAGATCGAAGAAGAATATAAAATATAAAATTAATAATACACACAGTACATGTACCGTATATAAAGCGTAAAAAAGCACAAGTGCAAGCTGATGAACCGCATTGCTGTCCATTAAATCTGATGGTCAACGAAAACTACATTCATGTTTTTTAAACACGCTGATGAAAAGAACTCACTTCTTATATGAGAAGACTGCAGTACTCGTAAACGGATATCTTATAGAAATGAGTGTTAATAATCCAAACTAGATGGAGAGGAATGCAAATCATATCTCTACACAGAACATCAGTGAATTATTCTATGAAAATAAAGCTCCAAACTAGAATAAATTGTTTGTCGTGGGTATTAGTTCCACTTAAAACATAAAAGAATGGAGCTCAAGATGAGTGTGTAAGAGAGAGCAGAGATGTTGGAAGGCTACTAGACTATGACAGAATTTTATCCGATGTATCCTTGTGACAACCAAAGTGTGCCAAACATCCGTCGGTAGGATACCGAACAAAAGCGCTAAACAAGTAAATACAAAAACAAAAAAAGAAAGAATTCAATAATTGCACAATTCACCTGTTTCCAATACGCTTGCCACATTTGCAGCACTCACTTGCATTCCCAACCACTATTCGTTGGCTCAAGACATGACGAAGTCTCTCCTTATGGGATGCAATACCACAAGCACTAATAGATCGCTGGAGGGCAAACTAGAATAACAAGCATTAGTTGCTCAAGCAGAAGGGGATACTTCAACATATGAACCAATAAAAACATGTAGAAATGATGTAAATACCAAAATGAGAAAACGTTTCTTAGTAAAAGTAGGGGACGCCTTCACCCAATATGTATAGCAACTTTAAGGCCTGTAGTAAAGAATAAGTGAACAAGTGGGTGCAAATGGCCGACGAGAATTCCCAGAGTTACCTATCATCCAAACTGCAGCGAACAAAAACAGCACTGACGCGTGACTTCGTTAATGTTCTCATATTCTGGCGGTGCGGACCAAATGGACTAAGACCTCAACAAATTGGAGATTTAGGCACGAATGCAGGAATACAGCTCTATATCAAAAACTGAAACTAAATCCTCCAGTTTACATATTTCCAGCCACCTCATATTCTCAAATTTTGGAAATAATCGTTTTCAAATACTTCGCCAAGATAGAAATACGAAAAGGGGTACCACACAGCTGGATTCCCAGAGTCCATGAAGAATGGAACAGCAACTAGGTAAAAACTTCAACTTCACCTCACCCATAAAAATGTAAACTCACTGCACTTGCATTATCCTGAGTTGTTTGCAGAACAGTGTGTAATGCTTTGGACAATGTAGACAACAATGAATCCGTAGGTATCAGTTGAAGAGCATAAGCTAAACGTTGAAAAATTGGCCGCCTTCATGTAACACTGACATTTTGAATATTTTGGATCCGACTATAACTCTGTTTATGACTTATTTTAACTTACAGTTTGTATTTTACGCCCACATGTTTTGTATATTTTTATGGCTCAAGTTGGTCAGCCTACCGGTGTCAATTTTATCTGCATGTCTATTCAATACCCGAATGGCACTGAGGATATCCGGTTCAGGTGTAGGAAGGTCTTTTCCAAGTATACCGGCAATCACAGGATCTGACGGCTTGACAAAGGCACAGAAGAGATAAAGGTACACCTTAAAAAAGAAGGCTTCACTTCCACTGTAAAATAAATTTCTTGAACAATTAGGCCTCAAAAATTGATCCTGGAGAAACTTTGATATACCTGGGAATTGATTTCATCATTTCGGTCATAGTAAATGCGACAGTATTCTTCTGCTGATTCAAAGTCATTCAAAATGGATGTGTAGATTGTTAGGGCCTTAATCAAGGCTATAAAAAACGATAACAAATAACAGAATAGGATCGAATGCCATAAAATGAGAGCAATGCGTACAAAAAAAAGACTGTAACCAGAACCTGCTCATGGTGTTTCAATCGGCCGAGCAGCAGTGCCCTCTCCTCGTAAAATACTGAAACATAGTTGATTGCCAACGGATGAGCTTACCTTCCAGTTCTAAAAACTAAACATATTCTGAATGTAGCGGATAGCACAGTGGTAGTGATATCGGTCTTCACTAGCGTGGTGCTAGTTCGATTCCGGTCCTGGCCAACAAAGCCGCTCATCCCCACGGGGTCGGGAAATTGTTACCGGACTTATCTGGGAAAAAAATCACTCTCTGCAATCCAACTGGGAACGCTCTAGCACGGCTATCTCAGGATTTCAGGGAGAATTGCTCGACCAACATTCTCCGACATTCAAGATGAAATGAAAATCCTCAAGTGGCAACCGAAGCCACACGTAAAAACTTGGAAGATTTTTGAAGTATGGATTATTCGATAGTGAACTGTTTATCCTACACTATCACTAAGCCATACCCATAAGGTATAAAGCATTACTACAAAGCCGTTGAAAAATTTACTTCATAATGGCAAAACCTTAAACTCGATGAGAATTGCCCACGTAGAAGTTTATGGAACTGAACTGGACACTTGCTAGACGTTAACCAACATTTTTTCTTAAAGTAGACAGCTATTAAACCGAAGGGGTACCGCTTGTAGACTGACCACAATTATTAAGCTGAAGGAGCACGGCTTGTGGACTGTAGTACAGTGAGGATTGAAGAAATTTTATTAAGCGACGTCGCATCCTTCCTAGCTCACCATCCTCGTCCCCCACTCGAATGATGTTCTCGTCTGAAGAGGAAAGTCATTAACTATTCCAAAATGAGTACGGTGCAAAACATATGAGCAACTACTGTCAAAAATTTTATCAAACTACTTTCTACTGCAGGAAGACATCATTCAGTGAAAACTAACAATCCATGTGATAATTCAATAACATTAAAAAAAGGTGAACTGATGAAATTTTCTGCTCACCATCTGGAAAGGTGTGTATGTAGTCTTGAAATAAAAGTTTCACTCTGATTATATAATATTCAGCAAGCGCATCGTGGAATAACTGGCGTGTTTCCTCCCATATGTAGATTACATGCTCCTAATTAGAACAAACAAGTAATGAAACAAACAGAGTAAAAAAATACAAATCATAAAGTCTTAAAAATAACAATGTACAGTTTGAAGAAATAAATAATGGTATACTTGGATGGCCCTTCTTCACTGGTTGTGCGGGCGCCAGCATAACCCCATTCTTTCGGAGTTTTGCTGGTTTAGCCACTATGGTTCCCTGGAGTCCTGAAGACAGTCAGACCAAAGTCTGCCAGAAGTCGCCATCATCATAAACAGTCGTAGCGCTTGTGGATCAGGAGGGGATTTGCCACCATGCGACTAGTTTGATACCAGGACGGTGGTGGATCATGGTATTGGTTTTCTCTTGGCTGAGCATCCTGACGGAAACGCCGGACTCATTATCAGCTTAGGAGTCCCTGCTGGAGGGTGAATCTCACCACTATACTTCGCAGCCCGACACCCGGGAACACCTCCTAGCCACGATGGGACTAGCGAAGAAAGAGTGGTACAGCTAAATCAAAACGTTAGCTGTGATACCGTCGAATTCATGACAATCAACTTACAACTCACTAGATATGGTATGACAGCTGTGACATAATTCGATCGAAGAAATGCAAAAACAGCTTGCCGATCGAGATTTCGCGCCAGGTCAGACTCTTCTCCAATGAAAATCTTCAAAGCTACATTTTCGCATAAAAGCTAAGGAAATAAAGATTTCAAAAATTTCCGAAAGAGTTTTCCCAAACAGACCGCTTAAATCCTTGAAGGAAATAAGATCGAAAGAGATTAGAAGGAAAGAATAGACATAGATGGAGAACAGAAACAACCTCAAGACCGCTTTCAATGTCTTTATCAAGCACCCAACAAGCATATTTGAATATTAGCTCTAAGTGTGTGTTCCCCAGTGTCTGAAGATAAGTGACAGTTTGGTTGAATCCATGGAAGAACGGGTCTGACTCGGGGTCCTGAGCTTGCGTCTTAAGAAGTTCGAGGGCTGGAAAAATACTATTTCATATGTGAATGAATCCTTCCACTACAAAAGTAAAAACTGAGGAAACAACGAAATACCCATTTCATGCTTCTTCCTCGATTCGTATAGTATGAATAGGGAAGGAAGCCGATTTTCTGCCAATAAAATAGATTCGGCATCTTCAAAGAAGCAAGAGTTATTATGCAAACGAAGCAATGAATCAACAAGGGAAGGCCTCGTCTGAAAAAAAATGTGGTGTGTTGATAACATAAGGGAGACTATCAGAAGCTCGGTTACTAGTGAAATGCAGTTACCTGTAAATAGCATTTTAGAAGAGCAGTGTCAACTACTTGCAAGGATATGTGAAGATTTTTCAAATGGTCTGCATTTGATGTTGGCTGGTTGTGGACTTTCTCACGATGGTGAAGCTCCAATTGTTTTGACAAATCCGACCGAACCTATATTCCAAATTGGTTTATAAAGCGCAATGCATAAATCTTAAGCAAAGTCAGCAAATCGGAATGATGAGAAAAATCGAAAGTCATACCGCAGAAAGGTAATTTCCCAACGCAAGCAACGCCCTTTTCTTGTCGTTTGCTGGAAGATCGAATGCAGCAGCTTTCTTCTGAAGTTTTTCGGGCAAGAACTCCGGAAACATTTGTATGATTGTGATAACATCTAAAACGAACTGAATCAGAACGCAACGATTTCTCCAAGCTATGACAAGGTTCATTGAGTTTATGCAACTCAATCAAAGCAAATAAAACAGTGCAGACCTCTACAGGTAAAAGCAAACACATTTTAGAACGTAACAATATGTATCATCGGCGCGTGTGGCGCGGTGGTCCGAGGCGCCCTGTAGTAAGTATGCTCCCGGCAAATTGCTCGATTCCACACCCAGGCTCACCAAGCCTTCCAACCCTCCTTGGTCAGCAAACTGGTACCAAACTTGTCCGGGTGGGCAACGGTATTGCCCTGATACATCATTAGGCCACCGCGAGTCATTGTAAAGGCCAGATGTGCACTCAATAACCACCAACAATGCTTAATGAAGACGAATGCACGGCGCATCCCTCAGGGATTTATCCACGCCGAGTGCTTTATACTTTTATTTTTTGAACAATATGTACCGAAGAAACAGAAATACTTTTGCATTATTAGTTTTCTCACTTCCTAGTGTGAACGTGGTAGACGAATTGAGCCTCCAAACGGTGCCAATGGATCAAAACCAATGTGGCAGCAGAGAGGGATTTGAGGATCGCGTTTGAGGGCGTAAACAAGAGTGCAACTTCAGCAATTGGCAAACTCATGACAGTAAAAAGGGAAGAGGTGCTGTTGGTAGCGGAGAAGGACTAGAGTTCTCTGGGAGTCTACAGAAGTTACAGGAGTGGGGACGATGGTTTTGAAACAAAGATACTATTTATACCCAAAAGATATTTTAAAAAGCCATTTTCGGGTCAGTGAATTAGAAGCCGGTAAAATGTGTAACATCAAAGTAAAAAAAAACTGCAAAGAACGCACCGGTTTTTATCTCAGCATGTAACTGAAATGATTCCTCGAATTTCTTCCGGTGGAAAAGATTAAGAGCAGCCTGCCTTTTTATTTCAGTCTTGTTCTCATCACTGAACACATTTGACAACTCCTGAACTTATCACGATGTTTTTTCGTTTGAACGTTTTCAAACTACTTTTAATCCTCTGAAAAAAGCACACCACAATTTGTATGGCCAAATCAAACTGCTTGTCAGCGATAAGGAGCGAAACATTTTTTCGAATATTACTATGCGCGTCCAACATCCAGACATCGAAAGGACTACCAACGAATACATACCCTCTGAACATGAAGATTTGTCTCTGGTAAAGAAGAACAATGACTCTTGAAAAAACGCCAAGGCAGTGGTCAAAAATAAACCTTAAGCAATCATACAGTTCATCTCGAAAAAGAATCGATCAACTGGTGCGTCTAAATTTCGTCAAATAATACAATTAGCATAACGACAATCTTACGGATTTCCTGAGCTTAGTAAAGACGCTTTGCTCAGTACCATGCTCTGTATGAGATATGGTGGGTTCACCGACCGTATTTCGACCTGTCCTCTTGGTAACAGCGCCACTACATATGGAGAGTCGTACACTGGAACACTATATCTACAGCAGAATCAGATTTCTTATAATAACAAGATAGTTTTTTTTACCGATGTAAATTTGAACTAACCCAGATTCAAAGGAACGTCACTAAACCGTAAATCCGCCAATGGTGTTTTCTGTCCTTGGAAATTTGTTAACACCAGGGTATCTCCGTGAGCAAAACCGAGAAGGTTACGGTCACTCATCTCTAGTATAGCCGGATTATCACTGAACTCAAATAATCGACGACATTCGCCACACCATGACTGGAAATACTATATGAGGTCATGAAGCTGAAAGAATCGACTGTTTTGTAAATAAGAGAGTACCAATCTACCTCCTCATCTCCACTGGTGGTTCCGGTAAGATTTATCAGCAAGTACTCTCGACCGCAGCTGAGTAATATAGTGTTGCCTACCACTCTAGAACAGATAATTTTGACCAAGCAAACTAGATTATATATGCGCTTCCTTCCCTATTAAGAATAGAAGAACAAGTTGGGAGACAATAAGGAAGTAGAGTGAGGCAGAGATAGAAAGATAGATGGAGAGTGTAAAGAAGTAGAGTAAATGGGAAAACTAAATAGGAAAACACTTTACCTCATAGTGTTTGGCTTATCCGGAAAGGATTGGTTGTATTCAAACCGAATTTCATGAAAATCCTTGTCGATCCATTTAAAAAGAAACAATCTCTTCTTTGAAGAAATAAATATGTACATAACATGAGAGTCCTAAATAAAAATTGCCTCCATTTTTCTTCAGTCAGACTTCACCCCTATGATAAAAAAAAAACAAAAACACTGGAAACCTTAGCAAAATTTCAGCAGTGTAAAGAATTTCTACGCGCGACAAGCATGTCTAAACTGAAATTTCTTAACCCCAAGGAAAAAAAACGTAAAAACTCGAATCACAAAATTGGCGAGTAATGGAAGAATTGGTTCCCAATGAAATCGTAAAAAACACAGTCCGAGTTGTTTAGTAGAGACATTCGTAGTGTCAACAGTTTCTCCAGATGCTCGGAAAGACTTTTATTTAATTCTCTTCTTTATCTGGATCCATCCACGTATCTCCCTCCAGGGGTCTCATGCCGACTAGTCGCAAAAAAAGAAGCGAAGGTGAACTGTTTATTTAACAGACACGGGGAAATAGGAGAAGTAAAACTAATGAACCAAACTAGGAGATTTACCTCATGCATCCATGTTACGAAACAATGAATAGGCTTGATCTTATGAAGTATTGCAATGACGGGATAGTGACGACTCTCTTTAAGAAAATAGCATTTACACTTTGGTAGCCTATTACAACCTAGTTTTTTTCTCTAATTGAAACTAACTTAGACAGTGAGCAGCCATTTGACCATCGGATATACAAAGGAGAACTTCTACCTCCTCACATACAGTGAGATCCAGAACTGCTTTCCTCTCGAATTGCTTACATAGGTTATCCAGATCGAAACCGCGACGCCCTAGAACAGAGGTTTTACGAATCTCAATTAGTTTTAGCCATCTACAAATTTCCAATAAGAAAACGACCTGGTCTTCACATGCCAGTTATCTCTAACCAAACTGATGTAAATGTAGATCTTCACTTGGAGCCGCTCTCTGACTGCCTATGTTTCCGTCTCTAAAGTTTTAGTCATTGGGTTTTGTCATTTTAAAAAAAAACAGCCTTGAAGATCTCTGCAGATTGAACACTTTGAATTTCCTAGTTTGCACTGTTATGCAAACGAGTGGGACCAAAAAAGAAAAATTCTCGATCTTCATGATCTTAATGTCTAGTTGGAGAGTACCTAAAAGTAAAGCTATTTTGAGTTATCGTCAGTGTAATACAGGTTATCAATTCGACATCTCCCGTTGTCGTCGATTTTCACGCCGATTGGTGCGGACCTTGCCGAACACTTGGACCTCGTTTGGAAGAGAAGGTGACTTATTCATTTTTAGATGTTGTCTTGAATAATAAGTAGGTGAATCAGTTTATCCAATCAGTTTCGGCTAGGTCACGTTTCTTCAAAATGGGAACTCGGTAAGCCGATTGTAACTTTAAACCCTTTTCTTCTTTAATCTGTATTTATTAGTCTCATACGTGTTTTTTTGGTTGTGAAAGGAACTTCTTTCGTAGTTTGGTTCTAGAACATACTACATGTTTGTTCATGAAGCGAAGTAATAGCACACCCTTAATTAGTAAGTACAGAAAAAATGCCTAACTTTCGTTTTAAATTTTCAGTTCAGATTTGTGACCGTACACATCCCGGTGGGAAGTGACCTACTCTACCCATTTTAGATAGACACAGTGAACTGTTAAAGGCTTATAAGAGAGCTGAAAGTCTTAAGTCTTTTTTTTTGCCGACGTGGAATAGACACTGTGGTGGTGAGCAGTGCACTCAGTCGGTTGAACTGTATTGACAGTTGCTATTTATTGCATAATAGCTAACCTATTTTCGCTCTTATATAACCTCTATTCGAGCACGCACGTTCACTTGTGCGTGATCATCAGCTGAATCTTTGCTATCCGAACTTTCATTCCCTTGAGTTCAATACATGAGGATTTGCAAAGGAAATATTTGGTTATCCCGCAAAAATGTTGCTTCTTCGTCCTTCCAAACCTACCTTGTTTTAAAATGAGTTTTATGTCTCTATATGAATAGCTTCTCCTTAACGGTTTAGTGCCCCATCGTGACTGGTTTTCCTGGGTGTTGGACTGCGATGTAAAGCCAGAAGATTCATCGCCTCTGCGGGATCTCCCAAGCTGAGAACGAGTCCGGTGTTTCTGTCAGGAAGCCCAGCTAAGAGTAAATCAATGCCAGTATCCACCACCATTCTGGTGTCAAACTTGTCGCATGATGGAAAATCCCCCTCTGGTCCACAAGGACAGCGGCGCCGAGTCGTGGTGGCGACCTTGGGCAGACTTTGGCCTGGCTGACCTCGGTACTCTAGGAAAGGAAACCACAATGGCTAAATCAGCAAAACTCTGAAAAAGTGGAGGACTGGAGCCGGCACAGCCAGTGAGGATGGGCCGTCCAAGTAGGTAAGTATATGCGTAGCTTACACAATTTGGACACTTACTGCGTAGATTACTTTCAGTACATATATGTCCGAATATTAAAGTATCTTTTAGCTTGTAGTCAATGTATTTGGGATTATAATTAACTCTATTGTTAACTCTATTGTTTGAATTAAAGGCTAGACGAATCCATAAATTATTACCATGAGGATAAAAGATTTGTTTTTGTCAGCCTATGTGGGACTACGATTTTGCCCATAAGCCATTTTCTATCCACTTTCATTTCGCTGTGGGCTCGTATTAGGTGCGGCGAGAGCTTCGATTTAGTATCTGATTTGAGTGCACTGCGACTGACAAGTGGTGTTCAGTTAAGTCGGCGTGAGTTGGTCGTTCATCGTGTCGTACTGAGGTTTTTAGTTGTTGTTTTTTCCTTCAATCGGTGATTTCTCCAACGCAGACCATTGTGCTGAATATAAGCTTTGACATTATCCTTTCTACAACTAGTAGCTGACAAACAACTCTTCAAAATGAGGTTATTTCATCGGTGAGGGCTGTTGCTGACCAAAAAAGTGGTGACCATAGAGACTACTGGTTGCAATCACTAAGATGAGGTGTGGGATTGTTCCTAGGTGCCGGAAATAGATCCAGACCTCTAACGTTGAATAAGCATGTACCAGCTACTACTGAAATTTACTTACTTGAATAGAAGCGATTAAAATCTACAGGTCTTTGCAACCGACGCACAAGATTCCTTATTCTATTCTACCATGGTAGAACCCAACCTGTATCGCATTTCTTCGGATCCGTGATCGCACTGTAGCAAGTGTGTATAAATAGATCATATAGCTTCCTATTGTGAGGAAATCGACAAAATGCGTGGAGAAGTGCAATGTTTGCGTGATCCACGTTCATGAATCAGGAGGGATATTTCTGTTGCATGCAAATGCGTTACGCAACGATCACAGAGACGTAGAATTTTCCCGAGACGAATAAATAGACTTCCGTCTTGTTGCCAAAGATGTAGATTATACCATTTTCTTAATTTCAATTGGGAAATTTTTCTGCGACTTGAGATACTTATATCTGCCATATTTGAATTTTGTTCACTATTATTTATTTGAAGTTGGAGGCAACGGCTACGTTTTCCTGGGCGGCATGTCTTGTGGACTTCTCAACTATCAAAATTGAGTGTATTTAGTTTTTGAGAGCACATGCTGCAACTTACAAGGCACTTTAGTTTAGATGATGGCCATTTTAGCCAATATGCAGCACAACTGTTAATCGCACACATAGTCCTGGCAAGATTCTACACAGTGCTTGAGCACTGAGGAACGCAAAGCCAGAAGGTTTGGAACATAAAATCGGAGTGAACTAGAGTAGGACCGACATGGGGATAGGTCACTTTTTCACATACAGAAGGCAGTAGAAGTACTAAATATTTCTGTAGTACTGTAGTATGCGTTCTTTAGTGAGTATAACCACTTAGTTGAAATATCTTTTGAACCACACGCCGGAAAAGAACATCGAGTGAGAGAGAAAAGATGTCTGCAGATGGCAGTGCTAGCACGAGAACCGACCGACCAGTACGTTATTGAGGAAAGGAATTTGTGACTAGTATTCCACGAGTTTCCATTCAAAGTGTGGTGTTTTGTTTAACTAAATCTTACATCGCTAAGCTGTTGAATGTTTAGCTCTAACTGGAGGATCTTTTTAGTGATATGGTCTTCGAACGATAAAACTATGTGAGCGTTTTTAATATCCGCTGTAGTATAACTTCTTGGATTGAACAGTGTAATTCCATGTACAGTTCATTTTGTACAAATAAGTGAGGTTTTGCGTTCAAATTGTTCCATTTGTTAAATTATATTTTAGCAGACTGTATACCTAAAGTGAAGTACGTAAACTGGTCATACTGAACTAACTCTTAAGATCGCTCACTTGACTTAAAGAGTGGGCAGTTATAATTCCTGTAATGATCATAGCTGATCTCGTGAAGGAAAAGTGGAGTACTATAAAAAACGTACTACATCACATGTATGGAATGAGAAACGAGGAAACAAAAAGAAGGATGGCTCTGTTGAAGCCCAGGCGTTCGGTGGTGACAGTACTGATGTATCTATTTGTGCGGCTCAGCTTCAGTTCAGTGTTGATACTGCATTAGATAACATCCGATTCTGGTTTATAGGTAGCTTCCCATACCACTTTGCGGATCCCATCACATCTTGCATTTGATTCGGTTTCTGGCTCCCATCGTCCACGAAGGGCTTCGAACTTTCCACATTTGGGTCAGCTGCTGCTCGAACATTGTCGTCTTATTTATTGATGTCGTTGATTGCTGGTCTAGTCGATCGAATCGATTATTCCTGGAATACTGAAATTGCCGGGCTAGGGCGTTCTCGCTCGGATTGGAGGGAGGGAAGAGTTCTCAGTCAAGTATAGTACCACTTTCCCAACCCCGAAATGAGAGGCTTGGTGAACTGGAGCGGGATCGTACCAGCGTTGTGCCTATGTTGAACGGCACCTCTACCACTGTACTATGTCTCCACGTCTTAAAACTCTAGGAGTATAAATGTTTCTTCTAAAGCGTTCTTTTGATTTTAGATCCGTTGAAAATTAAATTCAGAAAAGATGGAGGATTTAATATTTTTAAAACTGTTGAGGTAAGCACAGATGTTCTAAACTCCTGCAACACACTGGGACGCACCGGCATGTTCTGCGGATTCACAACTGTTTAGATTCCCGTGTACGATATACGATCGTTGACACAAAAAAAAGCATTAACGAAACGTTTTGTTGGCTATAAATGATCAGAATTTCTTCATCTTGTAAAGGATAAGAGATGAAGTTGTCGACGTTGATCTATCTCTGAGAGATGTGCCATGCATTTGACTTCCCTAAGCATCGTTAGAGCTGCTTGAATGCATATCTCACCTTTAAAATGACTCACGGTGGCCTACCGATGTATCGAGCCAGTGCTGCTATCCTCTCAGATAAGTCTGGTACCAGTTGCCCTACCCCGCAGCGGGGATGAACCCCATGTGTATTGCACAGCGCCTCCGACCACTGCGCTGCACGCGCCCCTTGTCATCGTATAGCAAGAGAAATTGTTTCCTGTACGAGATTTTTATGTTCCTACATTTCTTATTTCAGTTACTAAAGTTCACCATCGGATGTGAAATACTTGTTTACTTGTGTAAAGTTAGGAAGCGCAATTGTTGCATATTAAGACCAATGAGCAGCATCCATAGTGTTAGAGTTAGAATCAAAATAAACGCAGTAAATGTGATTATTTTGTACTATTTTAGCTTTGTTTAGGTGTCTGGTAGAAATGGTGCGGTTTTGATGGCAAAGATCAACATTGATCAAGCTGGCGAACTAGCGATGGATTACGGTGTGACAGCAGTACCAACTGTGATGTCGTTCAAGAACGGGGAGCGTATAGGGATGTTCACTGGAGTCATAAGTGATGATGAGATTGACGATTTTCTCGACGACGCTGTCAATCACTAAAAAATAAAATTGTAGTAAAAGTACAGACGACAATGCTATTCTACAGACGTCCTGGAGCTTTGGGAAGGTATAACATGATAGATACTTGTGCAGAAATTCGTAGCTTTATAAAATGTAGTGCTGAGAATTCGCAGAGGAAAAAAGTAAATAGTTACCATGTCTAATACAAGATATGTTAGGGAAGGTAAAGCGCCAACAGGACACTCATAAGATTATAGAAGTGTGCCTTCTTTTTGTGTAATAAATTGAGCGCTGTCACAGTTTGACATCCAGAATCATCTGCATTAAGACGCTAAGGCTTTTTTGGGTATCGCAGAAGATTCCTTGTTCTGAACACATAGATCAAACTTCTTGCTTTCTGTTGTATTGTCCGGTGTTTTCATCGATAAGGGCAATATGTAGTCACCGGTTTTCCACATCCACTACACGTGCCACAGTGAACAACTATATAAGGGAATAGCTGTACCATCAACATTCATTATGTTTTCTTCGCCATGAAAAACTTGGTGAAACCACCGCTACTTCACTTCGATTTCTTAAAGCTGTTAAGCAAATTGATGTTCGTAGTGTGTTGAGCTGATGCCATCCACAGTCGTCAAGGAAGGAATTGAATTCGTGAAAGGGAAATATTCGAGGTGTAAAACTATTTTCTTCTCGCTGAGAAGAGAAAACCAGTTTCCTCCTAGTTTCTTTAACTGTGGTGATAAATCAGCTGATGGGTACACGAATGGTGCCACCTGGCTCGTATGCACCAGTCAATACGCGACAGTATTCCCTTCAGCTAGCAGTTTATCGTCCATTTGGCGACGACATTGTCGGGGACGTCACATCGAGATCGGTCGTTCAGTTCAAGTTCGTTGACGGCAATCGATGTCCTTTGTCGGTTCTCTTTCTTGTGACTCAATACCTCAGCGGCAGTCCAGGACGGACCTGCTCAACCCTCTCGCTCTGAGCGATGTGCAGTCACCGCCGTTAACTCTTCTCCTGCACTTTCCTGTCTGAAAGGTGCCCGTGGGAAACTGCCTAGCAAAGAATTCGCCTGCTTATTCAGATGACAACGGACATCGTTCACGATAATGAATATTCGCTGTCGCAGAAGCGACAGAAAGAGAAAGGTATCTGCTGTCTGGTATGCTCTCACTGACACGTGTGCTTTCATGCCCATTCAGCACATAAGAATGCTCTCAGACCTTACTGAATATATCTGCTTTCTTCATATACAGTTTTGTTCATTTAAATCACCATTAAATGGATTTTATTGCATAGGAGTTCACCACCTTTTTTTATTATCTTCGAAACACGCTTACTTGGTTGTCAAACGAAGAACATCGATGCCGCTGCTTTTCATTATCACATAGGCTTGAGGAAACATTAGCTCCTATTGATATCCTTGAACGTTCGCGTAGCCTTCGTAGTCTTCAGCACTGTCAATACGTGTTTTTATCGCTGGCTTCTTATTATGGATTCTTCGGATGGCTTTTATATCACGAATTTAAAGCAAAAATAGTGGGAACGAACAATCTCAGTGTTTAAAGTGAACTTCTTGTTTAGTCCTTCTCTCCTTTGGCAATACAACTTTAAACAGGTTGTGGTCAAAACACAGGAAAGGCTTCGTTTATAAAATTAAGAGTTGTTCGAATTTACATTTGAAGGTTATTTCGGTGGACTAATACTGCCATAAAAGTACCATAGTAGTAGAACCAATATACCCGCTGCTCAAATGGAGAATGCCTGCACTTCTTGTGACTTTCTACGCCGGTCGTCTGTTGTTTTCACTGTGCTATCTCAAACCTCTGCATTTAAACGCTTACACAAGCAAGCCTGTACACCGGACACCACCCACCTGTATATAGATTGCATATTTACGAAGAATGTTGTGCAGGCTATTCTGTCATGCAAACGTTATGAAAATATTTTAACATTGTATAGAGCTGATGCAAACAATGTGCACCGTTGGTCTATTTAAATAGATAAGGATTATTCATCTATAGAGAGTTGCCCCTCCCAACGGTTTACCGCCTCATCGTGGCTGTGAGGTGCTCCTGGATGTCGGACTGATGTGCAGCGGGGGATTCATCCCTGGCGGAGTCTCCCAAGCTGAGAAGGAATCCGGTGTTTTCATCAGGAAGCCTAGCCAATACCAGGATCCACTATCGTCCTGCTATCAAAGTCGCATGGTGGGAAAGCTCCCTCTGATCCACAAGGGTTGCGACTGCCTGTGGTGGTGAAGACTTGGGGCATACGTTGGCCAAGTTGTCCTAGGGACTACAGGGAAGCATAATGGCTTAACCAGCAAATCTCCAAAAAATGCAGATAATACTGGGGCCCGCACAACCAGTGAGGATGGGCCATTCAAGTATTAAGTGTCAAGTAAGCGAGTTGCCTTGAATACCCATATATTGTTGAACAAAGTGTAGAACCCTTTAGTTATTCTACATTAATATCCCTGCATATTGAAGAGTAGGGCGATGACCAGACCCTTATTGGTCTGCAGGTTTTTTATTCGTCCTTGTCCATCGCATGTCTTTTTCTAACTATATTCATACGTTTTCGTTGTTTTGTGACTTTTCAATTTCTATCGCTGTATGTTCTTTGTGAGCCTTTACGTGGCCCAGATCAACTCAGCTCTACAAGTTTAAACAGACGTCTCTGCGCTAATTTGAGTGAAAAACAAATACTCGTTAAAATCTATAGAACACTTCGAATGGGATGCAAGTTTCTCTGCTCTATGAAGATGGAATTCTAATTTTATGAAAATCGCCGACGTATTTCCTCGCATTCTTCCGTCGAAGCTTATATTTCGAAAGTGACAGCAAGATCTCGTCCAGCCGAAGACGATTGTGTTGCACTGCTGATGTTTTCTACTGTGCTATTTGTGTCAAAAGTTATTAGATTTCAATTTGTTTTGAATTCTTTGAAATTTTGGATTGTTAAAAATCAATACTCTAAATTGATCTCAAAATGGAATAAGCTCTAAGGCAAATTAGTATTTGAAATAAAATTCAGTATGGCAGCTCTATCAAAACTGTTGAGGAGCAATGGGTGTTGCCCCATTCTAGTGAATCTAAAAAACTGCTGGATTTCATGTTTTACTCTGTGTGGATATTCTTCCATTTCGAGCCGATGAAATGTACACCATACGAGCTGTATCGTGATAACTAGCATTGTTGATAGTTCAGCCGGAGCGGTAAAGAGAGATTGTGTGATGTCGAACGCCTTGGGTTCTCCCACTACTTCAATGCCCGATATCAGAAGGCAGTCAGTCCAAACGCAGCGGGGGCCTGTGACACTAGGGTTTGCATTCTACAGATTTCATACACATCTAATCTAAATCACAATCTAATTTTATTTCCTCACGTATCCACTCAATTTTCCCCCTTGCAAGATTTTCGCGCAGACAAGCCTTTGTGGTTTCTTCAAAAAAAAAAAAAACAAAGAGAAAGGAAAAATTTTTCTAGCGCGCACTGTTCGAGGTTCCCACAAAACAAGAACTATCAATAGCTGGAGCAATGAGATCCGATGACTATTGCTGAATCATGTCAAATCTCTAAACTTTTTGCTCCACAGATTTGCTAGCACAGATATTTTTTCAAACGTTATTTAGAGAAGGCCGTGTATAGCAAAGTGGTTAGAGATGCTCTTCAATACGCCAGGATTTGATTCGATCCCTCGCCCACGCTCATAAAGCGTTCTCTCCATTTGGGGTTTGCAAATTTGTACTAGAAAGACAAAAACACTAACTTGATTCATAAGCAGGCCACCACAATTAATTGTACAATTCATTCATTCACCTCTACGGTGCTTGACGAAGTCGACCCTATGACGTATCGCTGAGGCATTAATCAACGACGACAGCTTTATCCTTCATCCATCTATATACGGAAATTCTCCACGGAAACCACTCCAATTAAAAAGACAATCTAACTGGCGTGACGACTGTGGCTAGCCAAATAACGCTCAATGGTAGTATGTCCAAGATCCTGCCGATGCTTGCAGTCATGGAGCTGCTGTTCAGTGAAGATTTTTACAGTGTTTTCTGGTGACTTTACAAAGCATTGGACCGCATGTGGTGCGTATTTCCGGACATAGCATCCGTAACCGCTCAGTCTGCTCTCCGTGGTATTACACTTGAGGCGCTCAATGTTGAGTGGTATCGGATCGATGGTATACATATCATAACGTCTCGTCCGTTCTGCGCTCATCGGTCGCTTACAAGTTTTACCACATCTCATCCACTGTAACTAGAGACAATATTTCCATCTAACGGTTGACATATCTAAGTTTTGAATGCAAACCTATGATTTAATGTTTCGACCTCCATCATACTCTGAAGTGATACAAGGGAATATTATAGGATATAGCGATTACTACTATTGAGAAGGACCTCGTTATTTTCCTTCATTACATTTTTCATTTGAAATTCTATCTTTCTTAAACGCTCAGTCTTGAAAGAAAACAAGTTCTACATCGGCTGCTAGTTTTCATATCAGAGCATGGGATTCTCTTGCAGGTATTATTATCTACTTTCTTTCATCGATGAGCTTAAACAAGGGCTCTCTATCGGGCTTTTTCGACGTTTTCGTCTTCTTTTCAGCTGTGGTGATCAGAGATTGCGGTCCATCGTGTTGTCTGTTATCTGTTAGAGAGGTCCAGTCGAATGTTTATATAACGTGAATTTTTATATGTGCAAAAAGCAAGTGAACGAAGAGTTGTGGCAACAGCTCAACAGCTTATTGATCTTGTCTAAATGTGCATATCACACGTAATACAAATACGTAATACAAGGCAAACACAGGAATGAAATTCCTTTTTACTACCACCAATAACGGCGGTGTCACCGTCACTGTTGTGATGCTAAGGATCTTACAATTCAAGATGCTACATCGTTTCTCTTGTTTTAACCCTCAACGTACGTGAAAACTGTGGATTTCGATAGATATCGTCTAACAAGATACAAGTTTTTGTCCCATTATTCACTCTATCACCACTCTATTACGTGAGCACCCAATTCTTCTAGAGGCATCTTGAGCGCAGCTTAATTGCTAGGTATCTTCTCAGCAAATGTCTGTAAGGATACATGAGAAAGTGCTCAGTGTCAGGGGTACGTCGGCTCGTGAGAGGTCCGTTGAGTGTGCCGAATGAGGCAGTGCTTCGCACAACAGTCCTTCGAGCTTTACAGTGGTGAGTCCGCACCCACCCCAGTCGATGGGTTCGTGCGTCTCAACATAGCGCTTGCTACTGCATTCTGTTGCCTTCTTGACAGGAATTTTCTGCGTTAATGATTTCGACGCACTATGAAAACATTAATATGGCTTATGTCATTCTATCATTTGCTTATTTTGCTATTGTTATTAATATTATCATTATTATTTATTTTATCATTCTCGGAGCGAGGAAGAGATTTAATAATCGCCCATGAGGATGCAAATTCATGTTCGGGAAATGTCTCTCAATGCTTCATATTCGCCCAATCTAGCAGATATCATCGTCAGTTGCCTTATCTAGAAGGACGTTGTTTTTTCCTTTACTTTTTATCTTTTATTTTTGCATAAAAAAGCGCAGAAATGATGTCATGACGGTAGTGTGCTTGATTTAAAAAACGGGAATTTGTTTGCTTTTCCTTTACTTCACGTGTTTTACATTTTTTCAAGTTTTTTTTTTATTTTGCAGTCAGATTGAAGTGTTGTGAAAGTGTTATTTCATTACGCTAAATTCTTCTGTCGACATTCAAACAGTCTGCTTCATTTTATAATATCTTTTCGGATGTTCACCGCCTGATAGCAACGAGTTCTGTTTGTCGCTCGTCGTCCTTGCGTCCTTAGGATTCTCATCTGCATAACGAAACTTTTAGAAGCAACTTGCACTAGTTCATTTCTCACCAGCGACGTTGATATCCCATCTTTCTAGCTTCCCAAACAATTTTGGGATGAAAAAGATTAATTGTTTCCTACAGTTTTCGTTTTGTTTGTTTGAATCTAAAAGAAAAATTTAGTGCAGAGGCGAATGGAATGAAAATGTCGAGCGCATTGTGCGCCTAGAACTGATGTGTTATATTAGCACAAGGGATAAAGGCCTTCCAAAAAGGTGAAAACGATGACAAATCGTCGTAGTTAAATGATGAAGTGGACAAGTTTTTTTTCTTTCCATAAACTTTTACAGCTCATCATCACGAACAGTGCAAGCCGAGGATATTTTCACTTTGTTTCTCTCCGTTGCTATCGTAATCCTTAGTGATGATTTCCTTTATGCATGATGACGTGTGCGAGCATAATATCGTATCTGCGAAGCGTTTGCTGCTGCCAATAGAGCGAGTTCATTTTAGCTGTTAAGAGTAGTAGGGCGTAATCCCAGAGAACGTTCTGACATTGATTCCTCCCATCAGGTGACCGCCTTATAGGTGTTCAGTAGCCGGTGTGTATTCTTCTGGTTGTTGAAGGTAGCATAACTTTCAGTATTCTGAACTGTAGATTCCAGGAAAAAGTTGTGTTTGACGGTTATACCCATAGAAGACATTGTTCAAGTTTTCTGTGGATAGTGCGCCATTGGTTAAACAAACTACGTTTCTGATGCATAACATATGGGAGGAACGTTGCGCTGAAAATATGGACAGTGAACCTCGAATCCTTTGTTAAGTCGACGGCTTCTGTGAGAGGCACGGCACTGCCCATACTGCTCTCCTGTTCCACCCCTTCCTCTTTCCCTCTCTTCGTTTTGCTCTGCACTTTCATTGAAAACCCCAGACTTTTATATGAGGTGGTTTCTCTAATCACTCATTCATTTCAATTTGTTCACCTGCACACCATAGATTTTTCACGAATTGGACCTACCTCAGATTTATTCCTACTCTAGTCTTTTCCCTGCTTCGTTGAGCTATCTGAGTATCGTCTCTGCTTATTGGTGCTCATCGAAAAATGATGGTGTCGTCATCAAAACGCAGAGTTGGATAACAGTTATTCATCGACATATGCGCTCTTTTTTTTCGCCATCGAGTCATTATGCCCTGCAATGAGGTAGGGAACAGGTGAGCAGTTGTGACAAAGTGAGGTCTCCTTGTGTCACTCATTTTTCTATGAGGATGTTAAGAGTCAATGCAAAAGTATTTTCGTTGTGCAGTTATGCTAAACACTCAACGAGTCTTTACCCAGCACGGGTGCAATCCTTCAGTCTTGGAGCGCTGCTGGAATCGAATTCGTTTCGACACTGACTAATGCTTTTTTCGTTGTCGACATAGGTTACGACAAAGGCAAATAACATTCTAAACAGATTTTTATGACATTAGATCCTGCTGTGATCTGAACACAGTTTTTTTAGGGCACAATATTACTAGTTGCAAGAAGTAGATGTGTTTTCCAAGTTCGAGCCCTGAAGAAGTCTAGTTATCTAGTCGTGGAGCTTGAGCTTTCTTCATTCCTCATGCATTCAGCTCGAACTTCAAAGAGAAGTATCTTTGGTGATCTTCTTTAGCGCGGATTTCGAACTCCGAGACAGGGGACTGTGGGGAAGAAAAAATTGGAGTTGAAATTTTCTGACAGCAGTTGGGCATCATAGCGGAAGGGTTAATAATTGCATACGGTTTATCAGGGCCGATAGTAGAGCAATTTGCAAAGAACTTAATGGACTCTATTTAGGTTGATTTTGGCCCATTTATAGGCTTGCCGTGAGAACGAGTTTCAGTTTTCCTTTGTTCCCGGGAAACTCCTCGGTTGTGTTGAAGACTCTGCCCGGAACTAATGGTATTAGAAAAGCAAATCCTTTTAACACAATTTTTAAGTTATTCGGTAGTCGTGCTCTTCACTTCAGTGTTCCTTTTCCTTAATCTGCAAGTCACATATAGACAAGGTTCTATAGAAAATCTTTTAGTCAAACACGATTTTTCGTTCTCTTCTGTACGAAATTCTTTTCCAGCTTACAGATGAATTAAATTTTGTACAACGGAGGCAATGCAGAATTCTGGTACTATGATCTGTATCAGTTGTTGTCCGATCCCGAACAGATAGCAGTAGCTCGAGCGGGTACCAGCAAATCGTCTATTCCTCCCTGACGCATGCAAGACTGGCCCAGAGCTTTCTGCTCGCGAATAAACATCATGGTATTTTAAGAACATAAGAATGTTAAGAATACGAATATGAGCTAAAAATCATATATTTCTTCTACTGTTTTCGTGTAGAACTCTGACGATCGGGTCGGTAGTCTTCCTGTAGTACGTTTCGCCTCCCGAGAAATCCAGTCACTAGCGGCTCATGTCCACCGGTAGTCATGCATACGCATTACGCGTCGGGCCGACCTTACCTTCGACTGTTTGGCGAATAGAACGGCATCTTTGATTTTTGATCGTTGACGCAGGTCGGACCTTCTGATCCCATCCCTTAGTTATGGGAAACGGGATACTCCTAGCATCATCCTTTCGACTGCGCGTTCGATAACGCTGAGTGATCTCTCATCCTGCTTACGTAGAGACCAGGTTTCTGACGCCTGCGTTAGAGCAGGAAGAACCATTGAGTCGAAAAGGTGGGCACGGAGTCGGGTGTTCTTTGTTCTCTTCACTATATTCTCTATGTTCTTGAGAGCTTCCCAAGCCGCTCGTTTTCTTCTGCTTACCTCTGGAGCTAAGTCGTTGACCATGTTGATTTCCCGACCTAGATAGACACAATTGGAGCATTCGGAGATATTCGTTCAGTTGAGCGTGAAAATCTCTCCACAGACTTTATCAAAGTCGGCAAGCATACGTTTCGCGCTTGACTAACGTTTGGTGTTATGAGGACGAAGTCATCAGCAAAGCGAAGATGATGTAAGTGCCGACCATCGGTTTCCACTCCCATATTATCCCATTCCAATGTTCGCATGACGTTCTGGAGGGTGGCGATAAATAATTTTGGCGAGATGGTATCGCCTTGCCTAACTCCTCTTTTGACGCCAATGTTAATATCGTTGTAGAATGGTGATATCTTGGTTGTGAAATTTTTGTACAGCTCACGAAGTATATCTATGTACTGAATAGGGACTCTTTGACTATCAAAGGTTTCCATGACTGCTGCTATCTCAATTGAGCCAAAGGCCTTTTCCAAGTCGATGAAAGTAAGACAGAGCGGTCTTTTGTACTCTCGCGATACTTAAGTGAGCCTTAAGTTATTGTGTGAATGTGGTCCATCGTACTAAATCCTTTTCGAAACCCTGCTTGCTCTCGTGGCTGTCTTTCGTCCAGTGATCTCTCACTCCTGTTTAGGATGACACAAGTGAAAAATTTGTAGACGACAAACAGTAGGCAGATTAGATGAGAGTTTCCGATATCATGAAGTTCACACCTCTTAAGCAAAAACACAGTTTTGCTGTTTTTCTATTGAATGCAAACCTTACATTCTGACAGGTGATACGTGAGAGGCTAGCCAGTGTGTTAATAAGAACTGGCGTCAGGTTCTTCAAGTGTTAAGATCTTTTCGTTTCCGGCCCTTGTGTTGTTTGACTCTTTACCGGCGAAATAGCATGTCGGATTTCGGAACAGGGAACCGGTGGAACGATGTAACCACCTTCTTTCATTCCGTGTTAGGGCAAGAAGACCTGGGTGTTAAACAGGTCCTAGTAGTAATGGTGAATGGTTTTCTCCATTGTCTTTCTGGAAACTGGTAGAGTACCGTCTGGGTGTTGAGTACCGTCCGTCTGAGTGAAATCATCTTGGCCTTGTAATTAGTGAAGTTTCAATGGGCTTGCGAATGCTGTTCTCAGCCTCTGCAGCTTCGCCCATAACTGCTGTTCTTTCTTCTCTGTTCAAGATCTTTATCGCATTTCTGTAATTTCGCAAGTTTGGATGTGAGTTGGCAGTTGTCTGTAGCCCATGCAATTCTACGCTGCCCTGTCAGATAAAGTGTTTCTGGAGACAAACTTCTCTTGGTGGCTTTCGAATTCTCAGCTTTCATTACGCTAACGTGAAGATGTTGAGTGAGCCGATCGCATTCCTTGTCGATGATATCGAGAGTGAGATCTTCTCAACAGCGGACTAATGAGGTGAATAAACACCAGTTTATGGTGGTTTTGGGATTGCGTTTTTTAAACATAGTGGTCTTCTTTCCTTTCCTCGAGAAATAGAGTTTTGCACGATGGTGGCGATCGTCTGCTTCTGTGTGGAATTTTGGGAGAACTTCTACATAGGTTAAGCAAAACTTTCGCTATACTACTGTGTGGTCTGTTTCGTTGTGGTAGTCTCCATTTTGAGACTCCCATATCGAGCTCTGATAGTTAAGCTTATGAAATTGTGAATTTGCATAAATGATGCTAATGTCATGATAGATTCGTACAGCCGCTCAATTTACTGATTTCATTCCAACCCGTTTTTCCCAATGTAACTTTTTCCTGGATCTAGTCTTAGAGCTAAGATCTCCAATAGTGACCTAGAAGAATGTATGGTCTTCTTTGTAGAATATCTCCATGCCCCTATAGGACGCTTCGATTTCATTGTCGTCATAGCCTGATGTCAATGCATGAACGACGAAGATTGTCAAAGCCAGTACTGATCCACTTCTTTTCGACAATGCAACTCCTCCGACTCCTCTATTCTTGCTTGTTACGAAGAACGGTTCTTCTTCGGTGTTAGAGACAGCGTTGAATGGCCAGCGTCTTCTCGTCTCGTCCAGTTCAATGGCGTCCTAGCTTATTCTTCTTGCTCCTTTGCCGAGGACTCAGGCGCAAGTGAGCGCGCATTATACGTACAGACCGTCACTTTTACGATTTGGAAAGCCTAGAATGGTCTTGAGAATTTGGCAGCCTCTTCGTACTCGTCCTACCTTACGCTGCTGTATCAGGTGCTCTTTCAGAATTGAAAGAATAAGGTTCCACTTAGTTTACAGTGTTCAGCGTTTGATACCCGCGTAGGAAGAAATGAGGACATATTCATGCATGCTTGCATGAATATACCTTCGTGGATATAGAAAGTATGTCCCAAATCGGCGCATCAGAAACAGGCAGCCAATCTCCTGGATACACCTTCGTCTCAGGGTAGCATAAGGTCGCTTTTATTCAGTGATTAATCCCCCATTTGCCAACTAGGATACGCCATCTTACCTCGCGACCAACTGGCTGGAGATCCTCTTGGGGGAAATCATCGTTTGGTACAATGGAGTTCTCAAATAGGCATCAACTCATTAGACAACTTGCGGGCCAATGGCGATTTTCCTTTTTGTGGAAAGGTAAGTTTTCATGGAAAAGATGTACTCTGGATCGGAGTCATTTGGGCGCTTTCATCACATTTCGATCAGTTATTCCGAATTTTCCACTCTTGTATTCATTTCCGCTAATACTCATCAAGGTAGCATCCAAGATTCTGGTGAAGAATTTATAGGAATATGCGGTGAATACCAAACAGAATTTGAAGCGACCTCCTGTGACAAGAAGAGCGTAGGAGTCAACGACGGAGTTCCGGTATTATAGGTGCACTCTAATCTCCATAGAGTACCGTGGGCGCGTACATCAAATTGCTGTTCTATTAATTATTCTATGTGATTAAATAGCCTATCTCTGTAACTACTAGAATTTTGATAGTTATACAACCACAATGATGCTGAGATATTTGCAAAACTCCGGACTGCAGGTGTCTGCAGTGGGGATCGAACGCGCTATTGTTCTTTCCGGGAGTAACGCGTTCGGCACCACACCATGCGGGTACTTCGTTTCGCCTGTCTCTCGGCTAGTTTTGAGTTTTTTTTCCTTTTGACAGTTATTTCAGGAGTGTTGAGAGGGGAGTGTTTCATCTAATAGCTTGATTACTAACTAACATTTTTTTCACGTTAACATCGCGGGCGATAGCAAATTGTTGCTCTACCCCAGTAGCGTGAAAGCAGAAAAAGCCACCGTGAAGAGAATCAGCATCTGGCTATAGCCTTTTCTTGCGATAGATGTCTGACTTTTCTTATTTCATAACGTCATATTACGCTGAGAAATACCAGAAAAACATATATTTTAATACGTTTTGGTATGTTAGGCCTCAATTTTCCCTCCGTCGCCAACTTTTCAATTCTTACTTTTTCTTCTGGAAGTTTACAGCCATGGTTTCCGCTCAATTGTTCAATGTGTGAACTATTGTTGCAGAAGTTCCCACGACCGACTTTCTATTAACCTCGGCATTGATCGGACACTTCTTTATATTCTGGAAAGCCTTCTGGAAAGGCGAAATCCGCCGAAACGTCAGCTTGTTCGTAAAAGAAGAAATATTCTTCTCGAAGGATATGCGTCGTCGTAGAAAATTCCGTCTGTTATTTCGGTCACCTATTGTTTTTGCTTTATGATTTAATATTGCAATGCTTAAATAAGACAAAAGTCAAACTAAAATAAAAACTTAGTACTAAGTTGTTGATGAGCTGACTCGAAGGTGTTAGTATAAAATAATAAAGCATATTTCCCATCATGCTTAATATTTCGGCCGATTTCCACTTCTTCAGAGCTTCTGGAGATCATGTTAGAAACCAAATCGATCAAACAATATGTTCTGATTGAAATGAACTATTATACTAATAACCTCGTATGGACTCATCAAATACGTTTTAACTTATTACTTTTTAAAACATGAACTGACAACACATTATGCGTATCCCAGCACATCTTTTTCGGTTCGTTTCTGTACATTCCTTGTATACGGAGGCCTTCGGATTTGCGTGTCGGGTGCTGGTTAAGGTTTCTTCTTCTGCATGAATCTCGCTGAATGCTGCTTGAAAAGATTCTGTTCGGAATCACAGAGTAGGCATGTTAGGGCGTTCCAAGTTCCTCATCAGAGGCTTTGTGGATCAGGAAGGAACTGTTTTCAGGAAAGTCAGTTTTCAATTGCAGACTCAGAAGTGACGTAAAAGTTGATAAGACGATGGAGAGGATGAACCAGGGCATCGGGCCTATCATTCAACGCCATCTCTTCCGCGCAACCCGAAAAATAAGAAGTCAGTGCGCAGATTTGCCGTAGAGCTGATATAAACTAGATACAGTTTTTTTTTGAAGGTCTTTAAAGTCCAAATTAGACGTTTCTGGGCGGACGTCGGCATCCCCGGACATCGTGCGGTAGTGGACAGCTGCATCTCTTTGCCCTTACTACCGGTTCTGTAATGTGGTTGGTGAATGACTTATATCAGTAAAACGGACTTCCTCCTTTCCTCGTTTTAGCTGGTATGCATTGCATTGAAACAGGTTAGTGGATGTTTCAATCGTTTATGAGTGCAGGGGCTTGTGCAGCGCAGAGATCGGAGGCATCCTGCAGTACACATGGGATCGATTCCCGCGCCCCAGGCTCACAAAACCTCCATGGTCGGCAAGTTGGTACCAGATTTGTCTGGAAGGATAGCACCACTGGTTCGATACATTGGTCGGCCACCGCGAGTCATCATAAAGGTAAGATATACATTCAATCACCCGTAACGATGTTTAGTGAGGTGGAATGCATGGCGCGTCCTTCAGGGAGTGATCAACATCGAGAATTTTATCCTTTGCCCACTGTGGTCATGCATATTTCGAACGTCTTCAACATAGAATTCCCAACGACGGACACACTCCATTCACTGATCGCTTGTGGTGCTTGTGTTTTCTACACTGCACTGATGGAACATTCCTGAAGCGAAGAGTGGATTCTCCAATAAAGATCCCAAAGATCCCAACAGCTCTTCGTGCTGCGTACGTCCATTGAAAATATAGCTATCGAACAGATCTGAGGCGTAGATTCTGGTAGTGCTATTCTTGTAGTGGTGGAAGTTACTTCAACTAAGAAACAATGTTACTTTGTGGATAAGTAAAGTGATCAAAAATTTGTTGCATAGTCACTGGTTTCACAGCAGTGACTGTCGTTATTCCTTTATTTCACATCGGTGAATCATTTTGAATAAAAAACCTTCGAGAGAATTGGACCATGCCTCCCAACTACTAGAGAGACTTTCGCACCTTGTTTGTTTATTCTGGACACGTGTGTTATTACCCTACTTTCGATTCCAATTCTCTTGATTTTCACATAGTTTTATTCATGTTCTGCCAGCTTAAAAGTATTTGTTTCTGATGTCTCTATGAGATCCGAATGTTATATGCTGAATAGGAAATTAGAAATTTTATAAGATCTTTTTTTGGCCAAGACTTTTTAGATTCTAGAAGAAGATGCCACTTTCGATTTCTCATTTGTTTCTTTTGCTTCAATTAACAAGAAATTCACATCCTTTCCTTTTTTTAGAAAAATTCCGGCCGCTCGTCGCAAGTACATTGTTTTAAAACGATGGGATGGGTACGGTTCTTAACAGATCGCTGACGAGATGCATCATATGTGATGCACAAGTTTGACCACAAGCTGGCCGAAGAGCACTTCCTTTTCAGTAGTTAATTTTGCTGCTTAGAGCTTTTTCGCTGCACTTTTTGTAGTCATTCGATAGCTTATCAAATATAGATGTTGTGTTTGGCGCTGGCTAAGGAACGCTCCGGTGACCGGCAACCTGACTGATAATTTACTGTTGTTTCAATTCCAATCCCTGTGCTGAATCACGCTTATCATATGGCATGGACAGAAATAAATACCACAGTAGAGTTATCATGAGCTGCAAACACTGCGGAGTGGTGATGTCAATGTATTTACATGATGCACCACAGTAACATTTACAAAATAGCAAAATACACGCTATACCTATCCTTGAAGCCCTAGAACAATTTAAGTCCTCCAATTATCGAGAAATTATCGTTTATTGTCAAAAAACTAGCAAGTTCATAACGATGAAAACTAGGCGTCGTTCCATTTGTCTCTCTAACAACTACTCCATCGTTCTAAGGGTACAAATATTTTCTTTTCGAAAATATGTCTTATTTGGATAGCGCAGTTGTTGGAGATGGCGTTCAAAGAGCGGGTAACACCATCTCGAACAACCCACCCTGAGCTAACTAAACCCTTTTTGCCTACGTAGTCAGCAAATTCGCACCATGTTTATCTGGAATGGGCTCCCTTCGTTGCACAAATGCTGGTCTTTGCCTGTGTTGAATAGAAGTTTTCTAGCAAGGCTATCTTAATATCTCAGGCTAAATAATTTCAAGCAGCATTTCTTTATATTCATACAGAATACAAGATCCTTAAATGACATCGGAACTCACTCGTAATTCAAAATCCTTCGTGGATTATCAATGTAAGGCAGAGTCGAATGAATGAAATTCTGGGTCTCACAGAATATGTGTTGACATCGGTCGATTAATAAACGAATATTTATCTCGGTATTAAGTTTGTTTAGGACTCACATATTCAAAAAATTGAAATGAAACTGCGTTTCCCAAAAATATTAGCCCAAGAATGATAATCGTAAACACAAAAAATATGTGTAGGTTAGTCATCACATTCTTCTCGACAACCAGAGAATCAGGATTTCATGATGGTAGAGTAGCAGACCTCCCAACTGTTTACCGCCCCATCGTGAAGGGAGGTGATCTTGGGTGTCGGACTGAGATGTGCAGCGGGGGATTCCTCCCGTGGCAGGGTCTCCTAAGCTGAGAAAGCGTCCGCGTTTCACAGGAAGCCCAGCCTGGAGTAAACCAATACAAGTATCCACCGCTGTCTTGACATCAAACTAGTCACATGGTGACAAATCTCCCTTTGATCCACAAGGGCTGCGACTGCCTCTGGTGGTGAAAACCTGGGGCAGATTTTGGCCAGGCTGACCTTAGGATTCCAGGGAACCACAGTGGCTTAACCAGCAAATCTCCCAAAAGTGGAAATTATACTGGGGCCCGCACAACCAGTGAGGATGGGCCGTTCAAGTATTCAAGTGAGAGTAATAGAATTCATATTACGCTGCCAAAAAACTTTTATACTAAAATAGTTTTCAACTCACTAAATATGGCTAGCAATGAGCTGACGTTTGTATGGTTACAGCTGAAAAGCGCAATTGTTTTCAGCTACTTATGAGTTTAATCCAATTCATATTTTACAAAATATGAGTATGTCGAAAAAAATTGCTTTCTATAGCACAGACAAAAAAATCTGACTAATAATGAGAGTTGCTTACCACTGGAATTTCATTTGAACCCATCCTTGTTTTTTCTTGTGATGGAACACGTTAGTCGCATAAGCCAGATTCTATGATGAGATCGTGTATCAACTGCAGTCATTGATAGCGCTTGCGTGCGTCCAGGTAGAAGTATCGCAGTCCCCAGTGAATAGAAAACCTCCCTCGTATGACTAGTTTTTGGATACATAAGTATCAAAGTATTTTACTTTATCAGCAATCATACTTGCATGCAGATTACTAGGCTAGACCTCTTCCGTTTCATAGTACTTGGATCATGAACTACAATAACCGGGAGCGAATCAAACTGATAAGGCACTTTTCCAGCCAGAATGACGTTTCGTTTTCTCTTTGCTTGTTTCTTTTTCGCTTGCTCATGAATTCTAATTTCGAATTCCGTCATCGCGTTAGTCACTGCTATTCCTTCTACACCGCTGTTTCTGTTCACGATTTTGAGATTGTGGACAAATTATGGCGACAGTTGACGGAAAAGGTCCGCCGACCCCACGTCGTGTCGCCGTCAGCGATGAGCAGCGCCTACCTGAGAGGCCCAATATCATTATGCGGAACGCGAAGCATTTCTGCAGAGAAGGTCCGCTTCACTTCTACTTCTCGAAAACGCACCTATTTAATAAGTACTGTGTTAAATCTAGTATGGAGAGCTCATTGTTCTGTTCCATTCTTACTGTATGTTTCATTAGGTAAAAGTCGATTTTTCTAATAATTTTCAGCATGGTTGAGCTAAGATTTGAGGAAGTTCACCTAAGATTTTTCTAAGAGTATATTATGCATCTTCCTAAGTGGTGGAATACATGATGGAAAATTTGAAGCTGTCTCAATCGATATTGCTGATGTTCCATAGTTTTCAGACGGTTCCGTTGTGAATCGCCATTCGTATCATGGAACAGTATCGCCGCTTAGTTCTCCCATAGCACGAGATCGTTTTGGTTCACTGCAGAAACGGTATATTCACCAGCTTCGGTATCCGGGACAACTCATAGAAGCCTACTCTTACGAACACATTGCTGCTGTTGGAGAACAGGTTTGTGTATTATAAAGAGCGGGAAGTGCCCATTCTAGGTGACTTTTAAAGTTAACTTTTTCATACCGACCATCATAAACGTAAATGTAAAAGTTCTTAGATTATATTGAGCTGTTGTATCAACCTACATCGAAGTGAGGAAACTTTTACTTAAGATTTTAGTTTGTTCTTGAGGAAACCTACCTCTATGGGAGAGTATTGTAACTTCCTGTGCATCCATTTGAGATGGCGAGTTAGAGTTAGTGATTAGATGACCTCCATGCACTGGATCGTTTGTTAGTTCGAACTCGCCCTCCGTGCTCACCAAACCTTCCATCCTGACAAGGTCGTCAAATTGGTACCAGACTTACCTGGGGAGGGAATAATGATAAAAAATACTGACTTAGACTTAAAATACTAACACTTGCGGGCCACCGCAATTTATTGTGTGGGCCAAATATGCGTACAGTCACACTTAACGATATGTTTGTTGGAGTACTCAATATGCTCAGTGGCGATCGGTTTATTCTGAAAATCGATAGCCACTCAGACTTCTAAGCTCAATCGGGGCTATGTCTAAGGTTAAGTCCGATTCCATGGGACGTTTATGTTATTCGTGCTCATCCTTTCAATCAATCCTGTGGAAAATTTGCTATAAAATCATGAAGTGCTAGTTAACAATGAATAAATTTGCCTTCTTCATTGGTTGATCTATCACATATTGCATTGCTAACACAACGATGGGTATCGTTCTAATCCTGCCGTAACTACTCAGTCCTTGTAATGTTGTAACTTCTATTTACTACCTGTTTTTTTTCATAGCGTAGTGCTTTGTGGAATGCAACCACAAGAATGTGAGATATGAGCAAAACTCTGAACTTTCTTCTTTCGTAGATGGGCTTTAAACCCAAAGCGTAGTTACGTGCTCCCATGATCTTTCCCGTTGACGAGGGATTGGTAATAGCAGTGCAAAACACTGGCTGAAAGGCGAGCAAAGCAAAAGAAAAGGGCCTGTGATGATGTGATGGATATCACTCGACCACTCAGAAGTCCATCTAAGTCTCACGTTTTGCCCATATATCAACATCGTTGTGGTTACATAGCTTTGCTTCTTGTTATCTTTTCTACCATTTCATATTTTTAGCAAATTTAGAAGCGGGAAGTGATTGTGAAACATACAATGGGTAAAAGGCAGTAGGAGACTGCAGTATGGCACAGAAGGCTTTAAAAATCCTAGTTCTTCCGTTAGAAAACCTGAATTTTTCTCATATTCAAAGAATATCAGATTTGTCCGTATGGATACTATTATTACGAGCGGAACGGAAGATTTAGTATTATGAGAACAAGAGGCACTTCACTTGCTTATCCGATTGGCGGTCTGTAGGGATAAGATTCATCCAGATATTCCACGAACGTGTAAAATCTCCAACGAAGTAGTGATTTACTTTTGTGAAGTTGATCAGTATCAGCAGCATTATTGGTTTGTATTTTGCTGTTCCATAATGGTAGCATTCGGTTACAAACTGGGTTTCACTTTCAACTATAATGATAGCGTTAGGTTTCATTATGGGGCGCAGAGCACAGTAGTAGTGATATCAGTCATCACGAGAGTGGTGTTATTTCGATTCCGCTCCGAGCCAACCAAGTCCCTCATTTCTTCAAGGTCGGGAAATTGGTACCGGACTTGTCTGGGAAAAAAATCACTTGTAATAGTACCCAGGATCGACTTTCCATTAACCTCGGCATTGAATTATGAATTCGTCGTTTTCTCTCTTAGCAATCGCGAGGTTGTTAAACACTATCCGTTTACTTCCATACAATAACACACATACAACGCAATCGTAGCTGACGTTTCGGCAGAATCGCCTTCTTCAGAACCGCTTTTTTTATCTGTCATCCACCGAGGAAGAACAGCCGCTCAGAGTCGCATATGGCTGACGACTGCAGTCACGAGACGACGGGCAGTCGTCAGCCATATGCGACTCTGAGCGGCTGTTCTTCCTTGGTGGATGACAGATGAAAAAAGCGGTTCTGAAGAAGGCGATTCTGCCGAAACGTCAGCTACGATTGTGTTGTATGTGTGTTATTGTATGGAAGTAAACGTATGCTGTTTAACCACCTCGCGATTGCTAAGAGAGAAAACGAAAAAAATCACTCTCTGCAACCTAATTAAGAACACTCCAGCCCATCTATCTCACAACTCCAGAGTGAATCGGCTCGACCAGCATTCTACGACATTCAAGATGAAAGGAAAAATCCACAAGCAGTATTCACAGCCACACATGAAAACTGGAAGATCTTCGTGGCCATTGGATGCGCGGAAACGAATTGAATGTAAGAAGTGCTGGGATCCGCACAATAGACGTGAAGGCGGGTCTTACAAAAATAAGAATTTAAAAAAAGCGTTAGGTTCCGTCTTGTTAGCCAGCAAGATTTGTTAAAATCCTATTGTTTTTGTCATAGATTTTTCCGATTTTTCTTCTATGCATCTTACGAACGCGAATCGTAAGGAAAAATTTGAACCTTGCCACCTGCGTCATCTAGAAAATCCCGTCAGTCGCTGACTCTCCCCCGTCGAAGCAACAATTTTGTCCTTTCATCTTTGTCGCTCGCCAGAACGGCCTGCTCAATGAGCTTCGACCGCTCAAGAAACGTGAAGGATACCGCATTTTTTTTATGTAATACTCTATTCAATACTCTTTTTGGTATAGAGATTGTCGTAGGTAGCTCTCTCGCTAGGTTCACTTGTGTTTGGAAGAAATCATTCAGTTAGAAAATACGGTGGTTTCAATACTTTGACGAACCTAAGAGAAGTTATTTCTTATGCGAATACTTGATAGTTTAAAGGAGTTGCTGTTATGAGAGAATTAAAAAAATGCCGAATGATTTCCTTCGAATGTATGTGTGATGTACTCACGAAAACCATTCTGTTGCTCTAGTGAGTGTGTTCCGATCGATCTTTCCAATAACTTTCCTAGGAATTTTGTCGGGAGTTTACACAGTGACAGGTGACTGTTGCAGCTTTCCATCGTGGCCGGCGGTGAGTGATTGTCGTTACATACCAGCCGTGTTGTTGGAAGCCACCTACACTGGAAGGCACTCACGTTATGGGTTTTTTGACTCCTTCTTACTCAAAAATGCTCCACTTTGTCAGGTTTCCACGAGGTCCAATCGAAAAGCAACCTACTAAGAACTGGCTTTATAGTTTTATCCTCACTCATTCACCACCCCTAATCGAAGTCCGTAACCTTAATACAGTTGGTAAATTGCTCGAAGCATTATCTCCATATGGCTTCCGGAATTGATATCAAATTCATTTCTGCACGAACTGTTTTTGTATCTACAGCTCAACAAATAGAACGCGCCCGATCGTCCTGGATGCACTTGGAAGTTAGTGTTTTCGCTTGTGGTTATCCATTTTTCTATCCAGGATTTACGTTTTCATCCATAAACGATGCTTGTATGACCAACTGCTCCTGTCTATTATTTCCTATCGATTAACTAGTACATCTCTCTTTTAGTACGCTTTGCCTAGCGTTGATGGAACACGTAGAAGACCCTCTTATTGAACTTCATACTAGTACTTCGTATTAATTAGGTCGTCGAAATGCCCTAAGTGCCATCGAGGGGAATGACCGCATTTTTCACTTTATTATTTTACGTACTACCATTTGTTCGAGAACTTTCAGTTCCACCAGGAAATTCATTTTTCGAAAAAAAGGCTGGAGGCTTCAATGATTGCTTCGGACTACTCGACTGCTGCGCAGGAACTGCTAGAGATTTATGCTTTTATCGCCTGATCTGACCTAATCACCATTTAGTGAATCAAGTGATCAAATTCGATGGACACAAAAATAACCATGTCGTTCGTACAGCGTTTTCATTCGCTTTTTACTGCGAATTGATGATTTTCCGGTTACGAGCAGAACTTGTTGCTGGCTGATTTTATACAGCATTTGTCGTCAAGCCACAGCGCTCTGTCCGTCCATCCGACTTCTGAACGTCTGCCATTGAGTTCATCTTCAGAAGTAGATATGGGGCATCTCTTTTAAAGATGACCCCGAATTGCATCTTATTCGCTCCAGAGTCACTTCTAGTCTTTGGTCCTGACCGAGTAGATGCAACTAGTATAGGGCGGGAATATACCCTATAATTGTACACATGACTACGACTGCGACAGGTGTAAGGCAATTCGTCGCCGCAGAGATAAAAGTCCATTTGCTGAATTTTGTGGCTTCTCACGGAACATGCTGTAATTTTCAAGGCCGAGTTTCTATTAACCATTATTAGATCTAATTTCCATTATTTTCGTTATAGGGCTGTTTGGCTGAGTAGACTGCAGTCAACTAGACCTTTCGAAGCTCTGCAGAAGGCGAAACCGCCAAAACATCAGCTCTTTGTGAAAGAGAGTAAAATGACAAGCTTATGTCTGCTTATCGGGAAAGCAGTGGAGATGCTTTAGTGACAAGCGTTAAATTTAGACGTTAATTTAATATAGGTTAGCCTTCTTCAGTGCAACCTCGTGAAATTTTCGTACCATTATTTTTGGATAACAAATTCTGCTTCCCCAAATTTTATTCTTAAATAGAATTTGCATCAGGGTTTTATATAGCTAGTACATTGTGAATTTGTGAAATTTGCATGTTTCTCAACACCACGTATCGTAGTCTGTGGTGACAGTGTTCTTCCTTTCTCAAATGTCTGCGTCAATTTCTGATTTTACTCAAACAGAAGACTTCCTTTGTATAACAAACTATACTTTCTGGACCTCTATTCATGGATTCAGCTATCATTGATGTTCTATATACTTGTATCTTATTCATGAGTAGTGAATGAGGACATGAAAAGTAGACTTAGTAGGCATAGATGCTACTGGTCGATAGGAACTCTCCAGACAGACTAAGGTTGTCTGGTTAGGCGTCGCACCGTACACTGAGAAACTACAGTGATGTGATAATGTAAAAAAAATATTGACGAGGTCCGGGATATTTGTGGCTGTGCAATTCAGTTGGTATTTGTAAGCTGGAAAAGAAACGCAGAGTAAGCAGTGACGTTAGCTATTCATGTGCACTGCGCAATGATCCGAGTCTCCCTCTATCTCTAAAGATGTGCTAAAAAGAATAGACATCTTCATTCGAAAATCGAGATTGAAGAGCACTGCGGTAAACTTTTAGACCACTTTTGCACCTCTCCTACTTCTCCTAAATGGAAAATTTCAAACCTATTTACAGTTATTGCGTACACAATCGATCATTCTGCGAGTATTTGATATTTTTATTTTCATTTATTTATTTTTGATCCATCTTCACGTCCACTGTGCTGATCCAGCACTTCTCACATAATATTCGTTTTATCGCATCCATTGTCCACGATGATCTTCCAACTTCTACGTGTGGCTTCGGCTGCTGCTTGAGGATTTTTCATTTCATCTTGAATGTAGTAGAGCACTAGCCGAGTCGTGGAGTCTTCTCGAATGGATTGCAGATAGCGATTTTTTCCGGACAAGTGCGGTACCAATTTCCCGACGTTGAAAGGATGACAACTTGGTTGGCCCAAAGCGGAATCGAACTAGCACCGTGCTCATGATGACGGACATCACTACCACTGTGCTATCCGTCCCATTATTTGGTCTTTTTTCATTTTTAACTTATTATGTACTGCCTGCTCTTTTTAATGACAAAGTATTTTGCGAAATATACCTTAAATGATGTTGAGGTATTTGCAAAACTCCGGATCGCAAGTGTCTACAGTGGGGAACGAACGTGCTATTACCCTTTCCGGGGGCTAACGCGTTTACCACCACACCATGTTAGTCCTTCCTTTCACCCTTCCCTCAGCTACTTCTGTCGATCAGTGCCATCAATGATCAATCCCGTGGCGGTGAACGCGTTAGCCCTTGGAAAGGGTAATAGCGCATTCGTTCCCTACCGCAGACACCTACGGCCCAGGGTTTTGCAAATATCTCAGCATCATTGAAGTTATATTTAGCAAAATACCGTGCCATTAAAAAGAATAGGCAGTAAATAATAAGTTAAAATTGTGATTACAATAGCTACAACCCAGCTCAACTAGGTTCGTTGCCGATTTCGGCTCCCTAGGCCGTAGACGGGTGATTGCTAATGGCGTTGATCGATAGAAGTAGCTGAAAGACAGGCGGAACGAAGGATCCGCGTGGCGTAGTGGAGAACGCGTTGGCCCCCCGAAAGGGTAATAGCGCGTTCGTTCTCCACCGCAGACACCAGCGCTCTGGAGTTTTGGAAATATATTAGCATCATTGAGGTTATCTTTTTCCACTTTCGGTGAAAAATCAGTGTCTTGTTGACGTATGCGCTATGGTATGGATATTATTACACAATTATTTTTTTGAAATGGATGATCGACATATTCCATCTATCGCTCTCTTCGAGCACGAGCGGAGAAACGGTTGAAAAGGCAAGACCGCTGTGACATCAGCTGTAATGAATGAGTAGGTGCTGTAATAACAACCTCATGTTTGCCCATCAAGAAAGCAGTGAATTAGAAACGCTTACATCTTCGGTCTTTCTTGAAGAACTCTGTATACGCGAGTTTTCGACAGCAGGTGTAGGTGGTGCTGTCGGTGGTGGTACTTGACAAATGGTGGCAGTACTTGAAATATTTGATTACTTTTACTTTGCTTGTCATAGATGAAGTTACAACAGATGTCATCGCTCAGAATTCTTCCACGTGTAGTCCGATCTGCATCCTGTTGGAACACATTAATAGGTTTTACTAAAGATTCTACAGCAAAGACGTGAAAGGAAAGGTACGTGACGGGAAAATAGAATTGAATGAAAATAGACAACTGACAGAGCGAGCTATAAATTCCCCACAACCATGTAGTTCGCACTGACATGCCGATCCACTCCTATGAGGTTAAAGCTTGTTTTTGGCCGAAATATTTTTTGGTGCCAGTAAAGAGATGGGCGCATGCTGGTTCAACAAGTTTCGAAAACGGCGACACGTATGGCCATAAGGACGGTAGTTCAGGCCTGACAAAAATATTTTGGATGACGACCTCTGGCTATGCGCAGACACACCCTCGAAGACGTAAGTTCAAGAAAACACTCGGCTTTTCTTGTAGCACTAGCGACTTACCATACAGTGAAGTTGCATGATATTCCACACTTTAACCGACCGTGACCGCTTCCTGTAGGTCTGCTATGCTGGTACCGTCAAGAATTTCTGAGGAAGATCACAATTCGAGATGAGAGATTCTCTGAAATAAATAGCACGTACCACACCTTGTGCTCCTGGCTGGGATAACTCAACTAGTGCAGCCCAAACCCAGTTCATCCGCTCGCAACCAGCTGCTGTTGGCAGTACACGGTCATTTGCCTGCAAGTGGAGCCAAAGCTGTACCGGAGTAGTTGAGCTGAACTATGTTACACGAACTTCACTCATCTCCGGTAGAATGCCTTCGGACTATTACTTGTTCTGAATGCTGAAGTATCATCTATGCTGTGAAAAATTCGACGATTACGAAAACACCTTTGCAAATTGTTCGAGTGGCAGCTTCTGTTTCTTTCGAAAGAAGGGAACCCACGGCATATCGAAAAATAGTGCATATCCTTGATACCGGGGCTAGAATATCTGTGGCTGAATTTGTATCCTTATTAAGTAAAATTACAGCGGAAATATGGTTAACTTTCACAAAAACATAACGTAGTGACTAGTAAGGATTGCTTCGTAACTAGTCACATGAGCTTCTTTCGATCACTGAGGGACATTCAGGAGGATACATCAATTTTTGTAGCAGTATTGCTAGTTCATGTAAGAGGTTTTATAAGGACTGGAGAGTTTCGTGTTAAGTGAAGCCACTCGTGATTGTAAGCCCTTCCTGATTTGTCACGCACGGCTTCACAATCGATCTCTTCTCTCGTCCCGAGAAAGCCCACTGGAATTTCGCCAATGATCACACCTATTTATCACCCAAAACTCCCATTTAGCACTCAGAACGATCTGACAAGACGAAGTTTCTTTGCTATCGAGGAAGGTGTAGAATTTTCGATTCTCCGAAAAGTACTTTTCTTTCTATGATATTAGGCAAACCAAAGATACCGGCGCCAAACGATTGCTATGTTGCGGAACACAGTTACTGATTACTTTTTAGATTCCTAAACGTGTATAGCCAAGCCGACGTTAGAATTTTAGTTCTTAAATATTAAAGTTGAATATCTAACCCGGTGCCCCACTTCCACGAGCTCCTAGCCATCTCACGCTGCTTTCGATCCGCGTTCAAGAAAAAATTTCACTTACGCACTTCTACGTGAACACATTGTACCCACTAGGTTTCATCGCTATTTCGATGGGAATTAAGTGACATACTCAAGTAGTAGATATAGTACTTGTATTTCCAAGGTTGTGTGTAGTCCAGTGGCTGTAGGCAGTGGCTACCGTGTAATATACACACGGTGGTTGGATTCCTACCTCGAGCTCCGTGAACACATTGTACCCACTAGGTTTCATCGCTATTTCGATGGGAATTAAGTGACATACTCAAGTAGTAGATATAGTACTTGTATTTCCAAGGTTGTGTGTAGTCCAGTGGCTGTAGGCAGTGGCTACCGTGTAATATACACACGGTGGTTGGTTTGATTCCTACCTCGAGCTACCAAGCTTTCCACTACTCCTTTATCAGCAAACTGGTACCAGACTTGCCTGGGAGGATAGCGGCACTTCACTGATACATTGCTAGACCGCCGCAAGTCATTGTACATGCCAGATGTGCATTCCATCACCTCTAACGATGCTTGATGAAACCGAATGCATGGCGCATTCTTCAAGGATTCATCAACGTCGATGGCTTTATCTTTTTACACTTTATTGACATTCCAGCCTCAGCACAAGCGGGAGCAGTTCGTTAATGATCACCTCCACTACAAAGTGAGAAGCAATGTTTCGACTGTTCGGCTGGTTCTTCATAAATTTCGACTGAGCACTTAGTACTGACAGTTACAGTTTTGCTCGAACCTCCATAGTTTATGAAACTCGACAGTATACTAGCCTCTCTAGCTCTTTCAGCATGTAGTAATCTTAATTCGGTACGTAGCTGTTTAGCCCAAATTAGACCACTTTTATCGCGGAGGTTAGCCTTTAATAGAATTATCTTAACATGAAAGCCAACGTGGTGGCTGCTCGTTCGAGACCAAGGAAGTTTAAAAAAGGCGTAACTCTTCCCGCCTATCATTTCATAACGCTGTCCAGGTACTTCACACAAGAATCGATCTCAAATCATTGGTAGCCATTTGGATACTAGCTGTTCTTGGGAGAATCTCAAGCCAACCTAATGGATTATCTGTAAGAATCTCTTAAATAAGCTGGCCAAGATTAGTGTCGGATTTTTTCTTCCCAAACCTCGAAAATATCGATTCATCTTTCTTTTGTCTCTTCGTTTACGATGTAACTACCCGTTTAGAGGAAATATTCTTGAACAAGTTAACGAAGACCCTCTTTCGCAGAACCGATCGATATCCATTAATAAAACATCTTGTGAACTCCCGTCAGATTCCAGCTGGAAACCGGAAGTCATACTTGTCCCATTTCTATGCATAGTACAAAGGAGTCTTCCTTACTTTTGCTCTTTCCATTACAGATAGTTATTAGACTTTAAGATAGCATTTTTAATATTTTCACCTCTTTTACGTGTACTGAAAAATACGTCAGTGAAAGCGGTACTAGACACCTGCACACCTCAAGTTCCTATGTACTGGCTCTTTATCTTTTTCCATCACGTGGAATGAGCATGGAACAGCCGCTGTCCCTGAATCAGGTACGATCGCATCCGGGCCTGACCATTACAGAGCATTCGTCACCGGCTAGCCGGCTCCCGTATCGATCGGCCACCATTTCTCCCCTGTCGCGGATCGATTTTCGAAGCGATAACGAAGAGAATCGCTTTTTTTCGCGAGTGTTCTGTTGTTCGTTAGTCTACTTTCCGGTTACTTAGAGGGAAGTCCTCACACTAAATTCTGCCTTAATGCCTTCCTAAAGCCGTCGCTTCCTCGTACACCAAGCGATCAATTCTCGGTGCGCAAACACGACCGGCGATTGCAATTCACGCCGTTCATCTTGTTCCTGTCGCGGCATGGCTGCTTCGTTTCCAAGTTTTCCCATCAATTGGAAATCAATGGCTTTTCTATCGTCAAGCTAGATGTCGTTACTAAATGTCGTCGTACTTAAATCGCTGAATATATACGTATAAAGTTGGTTACTTGGATGGCCTGTCTTCACTAGTTGTGCGGGGCCCAGCATAATTTCTGGTGCGCAAACACGACCGGCGATTGCAATTCACGCCGTTCATCTTGTTCCTGTCGCGGCATGGCTGCTTCGTTTCCAAGTTTTCCCATCAATTGGAAATCAATGGCTTTTCTATCGTCAAGCTAGATGTCGTTACTAAATGTCGTCGTACTTAAATCGCTGAATAAAGTATAACGTAACGTATAAAGTTGGTTACTTGGATGGCCTGTCTTCACTAGTTGTGCGGGGCCCAGCATAATTTCTATTTTTTCAGAGTTTTCTTGGTTTAGCCATTATGTTTCCCCGGAATCCCGAGGTCAGCCTGTCCAAGGTCTACCCCAGGTGGTCACCACCACCGTCAATCGCCGCTTTTATGGATGAGAAGGGGATTTGCTAGCTTGTGACTAGTTTGAGACCAGGACGGTGCTGCATTCTGGTGTTGGCTTACTCTTAGCTGGGCTTTCTAGAGGAAAAGCCTGCTTATACAGTAAGGAATAACATTAGAGTGGTAGATGGTCAGGAAGGGCAAGATGGAGTCTTGACCGAACTGTGCTCACTTAACGTTTTTAATCCTAAATTTATCCGTTTGATTCTGTGTTTTAAGCTTTTGGACGGCTTTACAAGAAGTTATGTACAGTGCGTATGAGATAGAGTTGATCACTTAGATCTATTCATTGATCTTCAGCCTTTACTTGTTAACTCTTAAGTCAATTGACTGTCACAGTATAGTACTTGACACAGCACACATGAACTGAGGTCGAGTAGGTTTTCTAAAGGGGGTCACCTTTCTTCATAGGTTATAATTTATGAGAAGGAGTTTCTAAAAACTTGTCCGTCCCAGCAGACGGTAGCATCATTCCCATGTAATTTACCTGCGCGTCTTCTTTATTTATGTGTGGTTTATTTATAGATAACCAGTAGCTCATCAGAATTCGTATAAAGGTGACCCATGTCTCTATGAGTTCACTCATGTTACTAAGTGGCCTTCAGATTTCCAGGAATCTAACCGCTTTAACACTACTTCTATAGGGTTCGATCGAAATCGGTTCTCTTTGCAATATCACTGGCGAATGTTACCGCTTCAATGTCCAAGAAGTGGTTATTGAATCCACAGATCACTGCTAAACCAAACCCATAGGTTCATCACCTGTCGTCCCGATGATTGCCGAGTGCCTCCAGCAGGCTCCAGTAAATTTTCCATTTCTTCCTATCTCGTGGAAGAGTAGCCCAGTGAGTTCTGCTCACTCTAGCGACTCGTTGAGCATCGTACCTTTCTTCTAGGCTCTTCATGAAGAACTCTGACCATCGGGTCAGTGGTCTTCCTGCAATACGTTCGATATCCCGAGGAATACGTTCATAGAGCTACGTAAAGCCACAAACGTTTCCAAATTGAAAGTTATTCTGCTACTGGTGGTATTTAAAAGTAGAAACGATATTTTTTTGTCATATATTTCGAGTATAAATATTCTGTCACCTTTTGGTCTCGCAAATTTTGCCAATTTAGCTCTAGTGGGTTATTTTGTGGTGCTTTACGGTAGACTCCTCTCCATGTGAAAGAGGACTCATGCCGCGTGAACAAGCAAGTTTTGCATCTGTAAGTTCTAACTTTCAGAGGTTTAATGCGAACACGCCCTTTTCAGTCGTTACTTTTGAAACTCTTTATGAACTTAGAAAGGTGATGGAAGTCTTAAGTAGCATTCATTTCTATGATTTTATGTTACCTTGGTACTAGCGGTTAGGATACTCTGCATATTCACAAAAACAATGGAAGTATGTTTTTTTTTTGCTGAATCTTATTCCTCGTAAGAAATTTCTGTTACTGAAGAACTGGACGTCACTGAAATGTGTTGCAACAATCCTTGGATCTTAGCCGTTTTGTTTACAGCCTACTTTTTTTGATGGCAGGGTATATTGGGAAATATAGCTTTAATGAAGAACTAGCTGAGAGACAGGCGAAACGAAGGACCCGCATGGTGTGGTGGTGAACGCGTTACTACTCGGAAAGGAAAGTAGCGCGTTCGTTCCCCACCGCAAACACCTGCGGTCCGGAATTTTGCAAATATCTCAGCTTCATTAATCCTTGGATCCTTGGATGGCCCTTTCTCACCGGTTGTGGGGGTCTCAAAATAATTTGCATTGTTTCGGAGTTTTGCTTGTTTAGCCATTGTGGTTCTCTGGAGTGCTGAATTTTGTTTTTCAAGTTAATATTAAGGTTCGTTCTAGTATGTTGAGACTCCGTTACTGACTATCTTAAAGTTGGTTTAAATAGTCTACTTCTCAGAGGGATAAGCGGTGTTTAGCCGAGATTGAGCGATAACAGGTCTGTTAAAATGTGATGTCACACATGGTTTTGAGGATATCACATGTCACAAGTGGATTGGCGTAGCTATTTAGCCCTCATGCATTTATTCTAAGGTCTGGTTTCGGATTAAGCTTGTAATGAATTCCCTTTGAGATAGCACAAGGATTTTTTTTTTTGTTCGAAAGAAAAGACCGGATGTCTGTGTACTGACCTATGTGCTTTACGGCACTTTCAAGGACGATTAATTCACTGATTGGAACGAGTTCCCATTTCTTGTGGTCATTGCTAGAATAGCTTTGCCATATTCTCCATTCTTAGCATCGTTTCTGGTTATTCTTTGGCTCCTATTCAATGAATTGTCGTTTGAATCCAAAGGTTGTTTCACCCCTTTTTGTAGAAAACTGCATTGCGTTTTTTATTCATGTGAGCAAAAATAAGTATACGTGAAGTTCATTTTGAAAAATATGTCCTTCAGCGATTTACTGAACTTTTTGGTCAATAACACGGTTGAAAAAAAAGAAAAGAGAAACGAAGGACTCGCATGGGTGGTGGTGTACGTGTTAGCCCCCGAAAAGGGTAATAACGTGTTCGGTCCCACCGCAGACACCAGCGGACCAGAGTTTTGCAGATATCTCAGCATCATTATGGTTTAGTGAACTCTTCGAGTTTAGGAAATTGAGAGTTTAAGAAAAAAAAAAGGAAACTGGGACTCTTAAGCGCAGATAATAAGCGTAGAATTGGGCTTACGTAAATTTGCTGTCTCGTACTATAAGGGATTGTGAAATGTGGTAGTACTTTTTTCGACCTACTTACTTTTTTATGAAGGTAATTCTCATGTTATCAAGACGGGCGGACTATTCGAAAATCCTGTGACGTTTCGAGAACAATCTAGTGACCTGCCTGGGATGAGGACCACACTTCTGAAGAGGCGGGAATGGCAAACGTTTCATACGAAAGCGAATAGATTATGTGTCAGATTATCACGGTTTCTTCTTTATTTATATGATACAACTTCACATGTAATACTGATGCCAGTACTTCTTTTGGATTCCTTTTGTCGAACTTTTCATCTGTGAAGGTGTACGGATTTGCGTGTGACTCGAATGGTACTTGAGAATCTCATCTTCTTCGTGAATGGCCTTGAATGCTGGTCCAGTATGTTTTCGCCGGAATCTCGGATAGCTCCGTTGCGGCGTTCTCACGTCTTTCGCATAGGCAGTCGTAGGCTTTTATTGTTAGGAGCGAGCTTTTCCCCGTGAAAGTCTGGCATCAATTTGCCGACACCAGACAGATGTGAGGCTTGGTCGGCTTATTCCAGGTGGAATGACCTAGCATGCGCTTGGATGGCAGGGCACCTACAACCATTGCGCTTTACGCGCTGCCACCAAAATTACAGAAACCATATGGTAGTGGTACTGTCCATCTTCATTTGGACTTGTCATGATTTGTTTTCAAGCTATGTGCAACTGGTATGGCCTAGTTTGAAATAGTGGCTAGTGAGTCCAGTCAGCTTGAGCTCTAATTTAGAATATTATCACTTATTTATCATAAAATATCGTATCGTTTATGCATTTACCAGCACTCTGTATTGTAGCTCTCCAGGTCCACCACATCGTTCTCTTTTTTAAGACACATTTTCGTGTTGGTGAATAGGCGGAGCACTTCCTTTCAGACCGATCTACTCCGTCCAGTTTCCGTTCGGCCACCGGAATGTGGTAGAAAACGATGGTCAGCCAACTGTGCATGTAAGTCAACGTAGAAAATTCTCATATTTTGGTTTTGGTTTTGCTTTACTTTCTGTTACCTTTATGTATTCTACTGGTTATAGACAACTTATTTCTTCTGGTTGGCTTGCCATCTTTTCACTAATTTGCCTTGCAGTGTCGGTGTTGCCAGAATTTGAATTGATGAGCTCAAACGATTCACTGATTGGTGGCCGAAGAGAGCATAGCGACGACGTTATGCAGCGGGTTAGGAATTCTTTCGCTGTTTATTTTAGAAACTAAAGTGAAATCCAATCTCTCCGCCTTTCGTGGAGGATGGTCTTTGCGGGTTTTATTTATCGCTTAGGCACCCGATGTTCCATTTCATCAAGCCAATTCGTTCCCATCAAGTTTAGCATTTACCCAATTGCTCGGCGATTGTTTCATAGGCATTTATTTCCTATTTTGGTAGGCGTATCCGATCACTTTCTTCTTAACCGGTAAGTATACACAAGGCAAGTCGTTTTGTATTTCGACGATATAAGCGCATTTTTTCCCACTTCCGGTTTTTAATTACATACTTCTGGTCATATGACTATCTCACATTCGTTTCCTTTCCGAACCATCAAAAAGTGAGGGGAGTGTGTAGCACAGTGATCGGAGGCGCCGTGCAATATGCAAATGGAATCGATCCCCGCGCCCTTGGTCCACCAAGCCTTCCATTCCTCCGGGGCGGCAAATTGCTACCACAGTTGTCTGGGAGAATAGCCACGCTGACTCGATACATCGGTGGGCCACCACGAGTCACTGTAAAGGCCAGATACGTAGTTAATCACCTCTGACAATGCTTAATGAAGTCGTATGCGTGGCGCGTCACTCAGGGGCTGAGAGCTTCATCCTTTATATTAGCGTAATGCTAGAAAGTTGCAATAAAACAATATTTGATAGGGATTAGGAATTTCAATTCAGGAGTCTGAAATACAAGAGAGCGTGCATCCTTCATCGCATGCTACAACCACGAAAAGGGATGACGTTGGAAGTCATCATTCTCAACCGCGTGTGATTCCGCAGGGAAGTGAGTTGTTGAGTTCTCGACTGTACATGGTAAGTAGTTTGAGTAGGGTGTACAACATATATTTCACAACGTGCATTGAGGACAGTACAAGTTCTGTTCTTTCTTCAGTCCTAAGGATACGCTTCGTTCGCCTTTTGTATCATGGTTCCTTTTTTTCCAAACGCAAAAGTAGCTAAGCAAAAGGGATTTTCTGAAGTTTTCACAAAGTTTTTTCATCGTCTTCAGTTCTCTGAGGACTTTATTTCCAAATGTGTTTGAAAATGCGGAATATTTCCACGGCCGACTTTCTATTAACTTCGGCACTGATCAAATGGATGTTGATGTTCTTGTTGTTCAAACACTAGATGTTACTTTATTCTTTATTCCGTTAAAGCTGACGTTTCGGCGAATTTCGCCTTATTCAGAGCCTGGAAGGGTATATTGATAGGCAATTTACAGAGTCAAACGCTCCGACAACACGTATAGAAAGATGAAAATCTAAATCGCAATCACACTATCAACAGCTTCTTGAATAAAATCCACCGTTTATTACGTGCCTTCCACTGAGGAAGAACAGCTGATCAGAGTCACATACGGTCGATAAATGCACCACCGAACATCAAAAGTCGATGTGAAGGTACAGGGCCAGGCCATGTGCGATCTCGAGGCATTCCTCCCTGATGTTCATTTAAGGCTTTTTGGCATTTATCCGAAAGGCCTCAAGAAGCGCGCTGGTGTTTTGGCATCCTGTGCGAGGATAGTGATTTTAATATCAAAATCGTCTCCGCTATGTTCTTGTATCCTATGTGTACCTAGTGGGGTACTTAATCTTGTTTTCGTTTACCATCTGGGTGTTCTTTTATGCGGCTACATAAAGGTCTGCCTGTTTCGCAAATGTATTCATCTCCGCAAATGCTACAAGAGATCAGGTATGTCGTACCTGAGCTCATGTAGTCATCATCCTTGCCGTGAGGGCAATTATGCAACTTTTTGTTTCACATAGACGGTCATACAGGCGGTTACGCACTAGTTGACGCCGTAGAATATCCGGTGGTATTTCAACTATCGCTACCGATTCCTCTAGACCTGCCCATGAACGCGAACCAGGAATAAACACGCACAGCTTGTCCATTCAGCAGCACATGGCTCTCTTAAAAGAGTGCCTGAAATGCAAGATTTTCAGATGGTCTGGGAAATACTACGCGCAATTGAGAGGACTGGTAATGGGACAGCGACTGGCGGCAAGTTTTGCCATTGCATTTATGTCTAAAATAGAAGCACCCTTGTTGATATCCGGCCGGCACTCTACTGTAGACATATAGATGACTTCACTTCGTCGTCGATTAGTTGTTAGTTGGTACTATATGACGGTCTACGCAAAACACAAAGTTGTGTTGTTTGCCTTTACGGCAAGGGCGGTGATTGCATGAGCTCAGGTACGATATATCTGATTTCTTGTAGTACTTGCTGAGGTGAATATATCGGCGAAATGGGCAGACCTTTATGTATACGCATAAAGGAACACCTAGATGGCAGAAGAAAAGCAAGGCTAAGTACCTCACTAGGGACGCATAGGATACGAAAACATGGAGGAGACGATTTTGATATTAAAGTCGATATCCTCGCACAGGATGTCAAAACACCAATGCGCAAACTTCTATAGGCTTTTTGGATAAATACCAGGAACTTTAAAATGAACAGCAGGGAGGAATGCCCTGAGATCACGCGTGATCTCGTCCTGTACCTTCGTGTCGATCGTTGATGTGGGGAGATGCAGTCGTCAACCATATGCGACGCTGAGCAGCGGCTCTGCCTCAGTGGAAGGCACGTAGAGAAAACGGTGAGTTTCTTCGAGATGCTGTTGTCCGTGCGACTACTATTTAGATTTCCATCTTTCTGTAAGTGTTATCAGAGCGTTTGACTTAGTAAATTGCCTATTAATATACTCTTCCAGGCCCTAAAGAAGGCGAAATACGCCGAAACGTCAGCTTTAATGGAATAAAGAATAAAGTAACACCTCGTGTTTGCCCTACAAGAATATCGAGAACTACGCGGAATATTCTCTGGCGCATAGGCGGCGACGGGCGCTATATACAATCAAACGTGGCTGAAAAATATTTCGAACTTCAAACCTGAACACACTTGCCTCAATCGAGGTACCTACTTGGACGATCCGTTTTGCGAGGGAAAGAACGAAACGAGTGGCAAATGTACTGGAGTCCGCTCAAGTTGGACCGTCCAGTTGAGAAAAAACCGTTAAAATTTACACTTTCTTATCAGCATTATGCATGTCCTGTTATTTAGTAATGGCAGAATATTCCACAATGGCAAAATTCTAATTTTCTGGAGAACAAAGAACGTATTTTTTTCCGCTTTTCTCCATCAAGATTCGTATTCCAAACACCAAACAATCTCATAGAAGAGGGCAGGACTGTGTCTTTCAGTGTGTTCTGATGATTGAAGCTGGTGCGCTTCGATTAGAAATATAACTTACTTACTTGGAAACTTCGATGGCCCGTCCTCATTGGTTGTGCGGGCTCCAGCAAAATTTCCATTTTTTCGGAGTTTTGCTGGTTTAGCCAATGTGGTACCCTGGAGTTCCGAGGTCAGCCTAGGCAAAGTCTGCCCAGATTAGAAATGTTAAAAATATAGGTTCTACTTTCAATCTTTCACGAACATGAAACTTTAATTGTGTGCCTAAAGCGAATAGGGGAAACATCTTCCTTAAAACATCAATTTCCCAGCTCTTCAGCTACTTTAATTCTCGAAATGTTTTCGGCAGTTGGCAAAAAGCCAGCTTCATCCGTTATGTGTTAAATTATTCACAGAGTCAGGGCAATGGATCAAGGTCTTCTGTAAACCAGTGAGGTTTACTTGGGCGTCATGTTTTTACTTAATGTTTTCGAATGATTATTAGCGTAACCAATTTGTGGTCATTTTAGTAGTAATGTTGCCTTTTTGTTATTAATAAAGTTTATATGTTATTATAACATCATCATCATAATATCAGGCATTCCTATACAAGGACAAGTTCTTGTTGATCCAGCGACTGGACAGCACTATATCGTTCCACAGACACCGTTTTTTCCTCCCGCGGTGCAAACGATGTACTTCCATCATCCACCAACCGTTTATTATCCGTATGGACAAGTTCCACCACAAGGTGGTCTAAAAAAATCATTTGGTCAAAGAGCTTTGTTCGTTAAGCTGTCGATGTGGGAAAATCGGGTAATTTAGGTTACGTGATGCAGTCGACCACATCGCAGACACAGTATTCTGTTCCAATAGCTACTTATCAGCAGGTGCCTTACGGTTTTCGTCCTGGTTACGCTCCATCAACAAACTCTCCTGAAGATAGGCGAGACGATGATAGGAGACTTGGTGAGGTTGCTTACTGGAATACTTATGTGACTCAACTTCACAATAAATCACTTGGCCCCTACCTTTTACATATAATTTATATATCGCCGGTTCATCGAGGTTTTTTTCTCTGCTTCACACAAGAGTACCCTGTTCCAAGAAATTTCCTGATAGTTACCATAAGTTGTTTCCTGTCTTTGTGAATCGTTCGGTATTTGACGATTTGGTTCTATATTTGCGGTTGGACCCTCCATTTACATCACAGTTCGACGTCTGTGGGGAACTTTCAGGTATGATAAGGGTGGTAAACTATTGGGGTGGGAGGAGTTGATAAAGCTGCTATTTCTAAATACCTTTTTTTCATTGCAGTTTTCTGTCACATTTCTGCGTCACTTTTTTTCAGAAGATCCACCACCGTCATCACCATCTGTGTCTATGGCGACACAGTCCACATTTTTTGGAGGCATGCGTGGTTGCACTTCGACGCCTTCAGTTGCTCAGCAGCATCGGTACTAATTCCACAATTTCGGTTCTCAAAATGTTCTTGTGGTTCTAAGCGACGATTCTTTTCCTCGAGTAATATTTTGCTCTATCTTTAGGAGCTGCAACCACTCACAAAATCCTCACCGTTGCAGTCCTAACAGTCAACCCGAAGATCCCGAAAGTGGTCGAGATGGATTTAGGTTTCGTTCGTTAGGCTCTTCATAGCTACGTTTTCCAATTTAGAGCATATTTTCAGGCGAGACATTACTCGGCCAAATTCAGAATTCCAGCGGATTCCTGATGAGTTTCATAGACAAGGAAGCAGTGAATTTGGTCGGCCAACTGATGGCTTTAGTCATACCGGAGGTGGTGATGGCTTCAGGTTAGAGGATTGAATTAGAAGAGGAAATGGCGAGTAACTCTCAACCAGATAACTCATTTAGAATAGCCGAACGAACTCCTCTTTATGGAGGGCCACCACAGTGGTGGGGTCGTCAACGCGATGATCATGCGGACTCACTGACTGAAGTGGAAAGGTTTGACTCTACCTATTCGTAATGTTTTGGATTTCCGACATTTCTGAAAGTTTGAATGTTTTGCTTTTTTTGTTATTTGACTTGTTCGTGTTTTTAACTTTCCTACAATGTCGATTTGTAGTCCTCGACCTCAGCATCATGCCTCCGCACAAAACACTACAGTTTCCGAGCCGGAGTTGTTCCGAAGTCGACAGATGCCTGCAAAAGCCGTAAGGATGGACATCGACTTCAGCAAAATCGACGAAAGTGAAACACCGAGACCGAGAAGTTAGTACCTACTGTTAAAGCAAGTTTGATCAGTATTCTTCTGCTCTTCTGAATATTTGTTGTGTCCAGTGTTCTTGTGTTGTGTCATTCCTGATATTGTTGTAAGCAGCTTACACAATTATTTCATTCGTCTGCAAGTTGTAAATTGATGTTTACTTTCACCTTTATATAGTATATTATTTGTTCAGCACATATGTCGCGGTCCATTCGAATGGATATAGATCTCAGCAAGCTCCCAGACGAGAACAAAACGGCTGAGAAAAGAGGTTTGTGCGTAACGGATATTCATTGCAGGCATTGTTGATGATGGTACTAGTTGATAATGCTCGGTAACCGCACATTGTACAGTTCTACCTAGACATGAAGTAATACTGTTGGATGAAAACCAGATATTCTTAGTGGTTATGCGATATTTCTTACAAGTTCTTCAAGTCCTCAATATCTCGAACGCTCCAATTATTGGAAAACACTTGCGGCTGTTGATAAGAATCTTTATGGTAGAGAACTTTGTGAATTCGTAGAAGAACGCTCGTCTTGGATACCAGTATACCAATAAGATACCATTATTCCAATTTTTCTTGAACGACGTTTCCTATTCAAAGGGTCGTCAGTGATTTCTTGAAATTTATTAATTGGTATATTGTTTTGGTTTATACATAGACCCATTTTTGTTATCAATCATGGCATTGATAGAGTTTTCTTTAAGGTCCACAGCGTGCTTCTGCGACAGCTTTTACGGTCAATTTCGATCCTACAACCGAAGGAGTTTCGTTACAAGATGCGGCAAGGAAATCGGCACAGGTTTCCATTTGAGTATAGTATTAAAAACCTTGAAATGATTTACTATTTAATCGTGTTTGATATTGTTACTGAGTTGTGTGATGGAGTCCACAGTTGGGTGATTTTTCCCTATAGTGGGATTTACGGTGTTGTTCGACATTTCAAATCAAAAGCAGAACTAGAATCGAACAGCTAGGAATTACTCCGTCCCAGGAGAGACGTATATGTAGGGTAGCGAACTTCCCAAATTATAAGCAGTGCTTTTGAGTAGAAGACGTATAAATGGAGCACTAAAGTAGGAGAACAATAAAAAATCGCTATATCCAGATAAGCCCTAGCCAAAAAATTCACTGTTACATTAGCGCGCTAGCGCGTTCTTCTAACTTTGTGTGTTAGCGTCCTTTGTCAACGTTTTCCAATTGGGCACGTAAATTGGAATTAATTTATGCTTCTTATATAGCCTCCCTACCCGAAAAAAAGCGTCCACCATTTTCGTTGTACTTTTCGTTCTATGGATCGGCCTTTCTGTGTCTTGTCAATATTCTGTTTTTTACATCGTACCTTCCCTTTATGTTTGTCTGTCTCTGTCCATGTTTTTGGGACATTTCTGTGTGTGCTGAAAAAGAAAAAAAAGAACTATTTCTCCAAACACCTATGGTGCCCACTATTTTCGGCAATCGGTTTTGCAGCATAAGTTGAGTACATCTCAGAATTTTTATACGTTTCTTATATCCTTTGTATCGATTCTGTCACTATAATCAAACAGCCAGTTGCTTCAGGAATCAGTTATTGGTTATAAACTTAGCAATTCCCACTACCTACCATCTATTAGCCTCGGCACTGATTATATAGTCCTCGATATTCTTGTTGACCAAACATGAGGTGTCAGTTTATTCTTTATTCTGCTAAAGCTGACGTTTCGGCGCATTTCGCCTTCTTCAGAGCCCGGAAGGGTATATTGATAGCCAATTTACTATGTCAAACGCTCGGATAACACATGCAGAAAGATGGAAATCCAAATCACACGGTCAACAGCTTCTCGAAAAAATCCACCGTTTATTACGTGCCTTCTATTGAGGAAGAACAGCTGATCAGAGTCGCATATGGTCGATAAATGCACCACCGCACATCGAAAGTCGGTGTGAAGGTACGGGGCCAGATCGTGTGTGATCTCCGGGCATTCCTCTGTTCATTCTAAGGTTTCTGCTATTTATCCAAGACGCCTCAAGAAGTTTGCTCATTGGTGTGTTGGGATCTTATACGAGGGTAGTGACTTTCGTATTAAAATCGGCGTCACCTGTGGAGTAATTTGTCTTGTTTTTCGTTTGTTGTACAGACGTTTTTTGTGCGGATCCCTAATAGTCTTCCTGTTTCGCCAAAATATTCATCTACGCAAGTATTACAAGAAATCAGGCATATCGTACCTGAACTCAAGAAATCATTGTTCCTGTCATACAGTAAATTACGCAGTTCTGTGTTTCATACAACCTGTATTTCAATACATTGACTATAAGCTAAAAGACACTGTAATATTCGGACATATATGTACTGAAACTAATCTACGCAGTAAGTGTCCAAATTGTGTAAGCTACGCGCATACTTACCTACTTACTTGAACGGCCCATCCTCACTGGTTGTGCCAGCTCTAGCATAGCCTCCACTTTTTTAGAGTTTTGGTGATTGAGCCATTGTGGTTTCCTTTCCTGGAGTACCGAGGTCAGCCAGGCCAAAGTCTGCCCAAGGTCGTCACCACGACCTGGCGCCGCTGTCCTTGTGGACCAGAGGGGGATTTTCCATCATGCGACAAGTTTGACACCAGCATGGTGGTGGATACTAGCATTGATTTACTCTTAGCTGGGCTTCCTGACAGAAACACCGGACTCGTTCTCAGCTTGGGAGATCCCGCAGAGGCGATGAATCTTCTGGCTTTACATCGCAGTCCAACACCCAGGAAAACCTCCCAGTCACGATGGGACGGTAAACCGTTGAGAACATCGCTTTATAGCTACCCTTACTTCACCAATAATAAAGCAGAAGGGAAACGGGATTTTGTTTCGACCAAACTTTTCGTTTTAGGACGTTTCCATCCTTCTGGGATGTACACAAATAGGTAACTAAGGGAGGAATTGGACAACTTAGTTCGGGAAATAGCTATCTCCAATGGCTACGAAATAGTAACCCACCTAACATAACCCAAAGCGAAAAATTTGGCCGAAACAAATTTTTTTTTAATCTTGCCCTTTATTAGCATAAGTGTTGCTATAAAGCGTTGCTTAAGAAGCGGAAGTTATGAGAAATCGGTAGCGGTAATTGAAATACAACCGAATACTCTACTTCGTCAATTGGTTTCTAACCACCTATAAGACCGTCTATGTGGAACACAACAGTTTAATTTGCTCTTATGGCCATGAGGGTAATGAGCTCAGGTACGATATACCTGATCTTTTGCAACACTTGTGAAGATGAATGTATTGGCTTAACGGGCAGACCACTATGTATCCGTGTAAAGCAAGATATATGTGGCAAACGAAACACAAGACAAAGTACCTCACTAGGCACGCACAGAATGCCAAAATACCTGCGCGCAAACTTTCTGGGTCTTTTTGGATAAAAGCCAAGAACCCTAACATGATTAACAGGGAGAAATGTCCAGAGATCACACGTGATCTAGTTCCATATCTTCAAATCGCCCTGTGATGTAGGGTGTGGCATTCGTCAGCAGTATATGACTCCTCTCATCAGCTGGTCTTCCTCAGTGGAAGCGCTTAAAAACGGTGGGTTTTTCGAGAAGCTGTTTATAATATGATTGCCATATGGATTTCGATCTTTCTACATGTGTGATTGGAGCATTTGGAATAATAAATTGCTTACCAATATGCCCTTGTAGGCTTTAAAGAAGGTGATACTGCTGAAATACCGGCTTTACTCGATCAAAGAGTTCGTGAGAGTTAGATTAACACTTCGTGTTCTCTCAACGAGATTATTGAGAATAAGAAATCTAGTCTTTTGTTCTTTAGTCAAGATGATGAGAGAAGACACCGTTTTGGACGTTTTTATCGAAAATGAACATTTTTTCGTTTATTATTATTATTATTATTATCTGAACACGGTGAGGACAGTAAAGAACATCATTCACTCCGTAGAAGGGGAAAACGAAGGATGACTGCGAATGTGATGATGATGGTCAGCTGGTGAGGAGTCGACCACTGTTGCACCTGTTGGCCTCTTGTTGTGCATTGCATAATGCTAATATGTATAATATGAAGTAATTTGATTGCTTTTGGCCAAGTTTGCAGATATGTTTTGACCAACTCAGTGCACGAAATAGTTGTTACAATACAAAAAGTTCAACCATTTACCACAGCGGCCATTTTCGCGTGGCAGACCATTCGGACCAAGTGTTGTTGAAGAACAATTGACATGCGCATTGAAATGGAGCTATACGGTCCGAAGCATACTGTAGGGTATATATTTAAATCATCGCGCATGGTCGTGAAGTGGTTAAACTCTGGCGACAAGTGACACCTGCAGGTGTCATAATAATTTTGTGGGATTGGCCGGTGTAACTTCTATTGGTCTCATTTTCTTTCTGGTGGTTTGTTTTAACACATAGCATTGCTTTCCCACACTTCGTGTTATCAATAGATATTTGTAGAACACATTCTGTGTTGGACATTTTTTTTTTAAAGAAAGGCTCTTTTCTGCACTTAGAAATACACAAAAAGTTTGTAGATTATTGTGTAGTGTGGGTATAAAAATTCCGACTCCCCATAAATTGCAGAACACTTCCAGGTGTTGACAGTAATGTGTTTGTACGATGGGCCTATAGTAACATAGTAAATGGCACCATAAATATCATTCGTAGGCATAGAACAATAGAGGAAATCTTTTGAACAATCCATTCATGTTTAAAAGCGACCAACGAAGTCCTCTAGTTATCTAAGGATCATTGTTTATTTTCAAAAATACCGATAAGTGTTTTCCATTAAGATGGAAAACTACGCTTCGCCCAGTTCTCAACAAGTCTGAGATTAAGTATCGTTACGAGGATATTAAAAGAAATGAAAAAATCCTTTATTCTTTGTAAGGTCTGGTAATGTTAAAAGTGTCAGTGGTTTAAATTTCACTTGTGCTCAATAGTACTGTCCGGTCCTTCCAAAGTGTAGGTAATCGTCATAGGGGAAACCTGCATTCTCGCGCAGTCCACTGTACAGTTCTTTTCGTTCATCTGCCATCTGTTACTACTCGATGTGTGTTTTACCTGGGATCTCGGAGATAGAAGACGCAGTGGCGCCTCCAACCACTGCGCCACACGCGCCCCTTATATATATATATATATATATATATATGTTGTGTGTGTGTGTAAGTGTAAGTGTAAGTGTAAGTGTAAGTGTAATAATGAGTTGGCCACGCAGGCCTAATCGTCGCGATCTCCCAATCTCAAACTTCGATAATTAAACCTTTGTACACATAAATAGTTTAAAGTTACGATACGCCATAGCTATCACTAAGGTGAGGGTAATAAAAAGACATGGATGTTAGAATACTATTGCAACCTCAATAAAATAGTAATAGCAATCTGATAATATGACGAATAGTGGGATGAGGATGACAGTGCCCACAATGGCGCGTACGGTGGCCCAGATGCCGAGAGCTACGAGAAGAGAGAGACAGACGCAGATGAGCCGAGTGCTCGACTGAGCCAGAGGTCATATGTGCAGCGGTGAGGTTTTTTGGCATGATCGATGAGGATTATTAGTTATATGAGGTCTGATGGTGCGACGGACTACGACCAGTGATGAGTCATCTGGGGAACATTGTCAGATAGCTGATGTTGGATGACGCTGTCTTCAGCGTGAATTTTATACCGTTGGGTGCAACCATTTACCTAAGAGACAGCCTGGGCCAGAAACAGATAGACTGAGATAACTGATAAGCCGACTAGCGGCGCTACAGCCACACAGTGTTAGTAGGTCGACCAGCTGTCGTGTGCGCATGGCGTACATTGTGGAAACAGTGGTTGACATGCCAGCGATTGCGTTGTGAAACGGAAGTGTGGTGTAATGATTGTGAGGATGGTCATGCCTTCATCACAGGTGGGTTTGAATAGGATAAGTGAGACATTCTTCCCAACAGTTTAGTGCCGCATCGTGGCTGTGAGGTGTTCCTGGATGTCGGACTTTGATGTACATCGGAGGATTCATACCCTGGTAGGGTCTCCCAAGATGAGAAGGAGTCAGATGTTTCCATCAAGAAGCTTAACTAAGAGTAAACCAATACCAGCATCGACTCCACCACTGTCCTGGCACAAAGTCAAATGGTGGCACATTTCCCTTTGATACACAAGGGCTGCGACTGTCTGTGATGGTGAAGACCTAGGGTGGACTTTGACCAGGTTGAGATCTGGTTTCCAGAGAACCACAATGGCTTAACCACCCAATCTCCGAAAAGTGGAGATTGTTCTGGAGCCCACACAACCAGTGAGGACTGGCCATTCAAGTATTAAATAAGTATCAAGAGAGACATTCTCATTCATCCAATCGGGTTAGTAATATTACGAGTGTCTGGTGCCTGGTAACAAATGTAACCGTACGAGAAGCAAGACGTCTAGACAATCCTTCCTGATACCATGGTATGTGGCAGAGAGGGCGGATCCGCGTGCGTATGCACCTGTGGCTGAGCGAGGTCGATGTTGATCTTACAATTCAATGGAACGTGCGGCTAAAAACCTCGAGCACTAAACGTTGCTAGCGGCGTTTAGTGCTCGAACCACGACCGCTGTGCGCCCCCATTGAATGTTTGAAACACTAAACGTAGTTGACATGGTAGATCATTAAGATCATGCTGTGACATGTGATAATGGCTCTGAGACAATCGTCCGATGAACACGAAATACATCACCTTACAGATAAATAGAGAGCTTTTCACAAGAATGGTTCTCTATAACAAGGTACGGAGAGATACCAAAAAGTGGAGACGTATTATTTGCTATAAGTCACTAACAATAATTCAAAGACCGAAATACGTTGGAATTAAATGTAAATCGAAATCGTTGTTGGTTATTCGAACTCGTTATTTCAGGCTCGTAGGATTTTGGGTCGTCGTTCCGCTGGAGGGTCGGCTTCTTCACTAACCCAGAAAGATCGTGAAAGTCGTTCAACTGAGCTTCCAGAATCGCATTCGTCTAATAAGCGTTACCTTCTAAACAAGTTACTAGAAGGGGAAGGTGAACCCATTTGTCTTGTACTGGCAGAGGTTGCTGTTTCGATTTTTTTCTAATTTTCTTACAAATTAGAAATACTGTTTATAAGGACATTGGTCACTCTACAGGTCATAACGTAGACGAGACGTGTATGCACGGGCCAGAGCATGATGAACGCAAGGAAAATGATGTTTCGAGTGAGGCCGGTACCTACGTAGTTGGTGCGTTTTCATTTAGAAAACTCAAAATATTGTGTTAGCGGATTATTACACTCGTAGCATTCAGATGTGATATATATGATATCTTTATCTTCGACAGGCTGCATGTCGAGTTTCCAAGCAGCTTGTACATACTAGAAGACTCGGGTAAAACAACAATGCGCTGCCTTTGAGACGCAAGTTATTTTATGGAGCGCTGTTCTTGTTTTGCTGGGTTTCCTTGCGCGGAACCAAATGCTGATCCAATCGTGGGTGGGTGTGCTCACGCGTATGTGACTTTCTTCTGTGTAGGTAGGACGAAAATCTGCAGTCAAACAGTTGACAGGGGATTACATCAGAGGAATTTGGGGCTAGCTTCAAGCAGGTGAGACGAAC